>BSBK01002159.1:1267500-1595000 GCA_027943335.1 Chamaecyparis obtusa | reverse complement strand
ATAAAAAGCTAAACAACATGCATAACAATAAAGAATTCATAACACATTATTTGTTCTTGAGGAAACCCTAGCCAAGGGAAAACCCTGGTGGGGATGGTACCCACAAAGATCCACTAATCAAAAGTATCTTGTTAAGGATGTTGACCCTATTAGGAGTCTATTACAAACATATAGTGTATCAGTCCTGATTAAGGGACTATAGGCCTTGTTAGAAGCCTCAACCCTGTTAGGAGTTGGTAGTACAAAATGTGATTGCCAACTAAGCCCACTACACAAAAAATTAATGTACAATATACACTAATTAAAAAAGAGGTCAAGGTACATAACCTTATACTTCTTGCATCAATATCTCTTCACTGATCTTTCACTATCGCTATTACATATGTTTCATATACTTCGCATCATACTTCTACAATTACTTGCTGCTTGTTACAATTACTACTCTTTACAATTATAATTGCATTTACATTTATACCAATGGCTTTATCCAAGAGTAAACATCTAGGATGTCATCCCTTTATATTGTTAAGAAATTATTTTGATAAACAAAATAATCCCTTAACTCTTTACTAGTTATGTCTTCATATTCTATCCTGATGGCTTCACACTATCTTTGGTAAAACTATCATAACTTCTTTCGTACATGCCATACTAACTTGCACTCTGAGATGGGTCATCATTAGTTACCATAGATTCTATGTTCAAGTGTACAAGCACTGAACTCACTCCATTCAACGTCACAAACAAAAACTATGTCTGGGTACACTGGTAAAAATATTGTCTCACACTTAGACAAATTTGCAATGTGCTCTGTCATACTTGCTCTCTGACTTGTGTGATCTTCATGTGGATCATATGTTTCCATAATGACAACATCTATGCAATCAACTCAGCCAAATTGCCAACAAGAAGGACATTGAGAATGAAAATGGTGGGGCTAGAGTTTACTCTACAAGCTTGAAGAAGCAGTATATTTTGGCAAATGAAGAGTGGAAATAAGATGATATTCCTAAGATCATGGATGGACACAATGTTGCAGACTTTATTGATCTAGATATCTTGCAAAGGCATGAAGAACTCGAGAGGGAAGAAGGGCTTAGGATGGTAGCTAAGGGTGATGAGGATGATGAGATGGGGGAAGTGGAGTTGAATCCTAATGAAAAGGAATCTCTGGCTATAATTAGTAAGAAGAAGAAGATGCTTATCATTGAACACAAAGTGAAGAAGAGTACTGCAGAGAGCTGAGAAACATAAATGGAGATTTCACAATAGCTGAGAAACATAATTGTAGGCATCATGGTCACTTTTTTTTGGAGACAACATAATTGAGTTGTATACCCAGATGATTGAGAGCAACTTTTGTTCCTCCGATTCCAAGTTGACACTGCGGGATCCAAAGACCATAGATAAGGAATAAATTTAGAGAGTGGAGGAGGGTCATAATGATCAAAATAATATAGGACAAACCTCAAGTTAAATGAGGCAACTGCAAACATTTTAATAGATTTTTATTATTAAATAATGAAATTTGCATATACTAGTGTTCTAATCCCCCTCATTACATGATTTATTATTGTAAGCCCCCTTTGACTTACGCATCTAGAAAATGAAAATACAACCTATTAGGATTGAGACAAACCTTGTAAAACAATAGCAGCTAAGAAGGATCACTTGCCAACATCTGTTGAATACATCTATTGAATACATTTGTTGCTCATGAATACAAGGTCCTCCAACAAATATTGGCAAGTGATCCTTCTTAGTTGTTGTTGTTTTATAAGGTTTGTCTCAATCCCAATAGGTTGTAGTTTCATTTTCTAGATGTGTAAGTCAGAGGGGGCTTACAATAATAAATCATGTAATGAGAGGGCTTAGAACACTAGTATATGCAAATTTCATTATTTAATAATAAAAATCTATGAAAATGTTTGCAGTTGCCTCATTTAACTAGTTGAGGTTTTTCCTATATTATTTTTATTGTTATGGCCCTCCTCCACTCTCTAAATTTATTCCTTATCTATGGTCTTTGGATCCAGCAGTGTCAACTTGGAATCAGAGGAGCAGAAGTTTCTCTACATCGTTTGGGTATACCACTCAATTACATTGTCTCCAAAAAAATGTGACCATGATGCCTACAATTATGTTTCTCAGTTGTTGTGTCCCAGGACCCCTTATGACTATTTACGATCCCTAAGAATACATCTTAGAGGTCTTAAAATGTCGTAAAGGGTCATAAGAGGCTCCTAGGAGGGCCCAAATGAGCTTCCACCTTCACGTGGTTGGCCTTGTTAAGTAGAGAATGTTAAACTATTCTCGAAACAAAGAGAAGCTCAATAATTTAAGGTCTTAGTCCATGGACAAATTAAATTAGACTTACTATCCAAATTGGTACATTGATGAGAATCAATGATGGGGAGTTTTTAGATTCTGAGAAGACGTATATGCAATGGAGGCCGTAAGGGATTCTTTTGGAGATTTTATAGATGTGGATACTATTTCTCATCCATGCACGAAATGTGCTAGTGATCATATAAAATTACTTAAAACTAGTAAAGGGTGCTGGGAACAGCCTCTGGATTACAAAGGGATTCCATTCTGGTGCAGGAGGTGTATTCAGATAGGGCATACTGGTGGAAAGATGTCTCACACCATCATTATACAGTGGAGAAGAAGTTGAAGCAACAAAAGAGTTTTTCTCAAGATGTGCATGGTGAGACATCGAATCAGGAAATTGGAAATGCATGTAAAGTGATCAATGTTACTAAGGGAGTGGATGGTTTGGATAATGGGCAGAGTGCTAGAAAGGTAGCAACCACACCAGAGGGTAGAGAAAAGAAAAGACCTATTGGGTGCCAAGACCAGAGGGTAGAGAAAAGAATGTAGCTATCCCTAGTTCAGGACAGGTTCTAACCCGTTGTGATTAATAAAATTACCAATTACCATTAAAAAACAAATAGTAAAGTAACATAAAAAAATACACAGCGATATATATTAATGCAAAGTAACACCTTAAGATAAATATCTAGACTAATCACTGAGCAGGATAACGTTGGTGATTACTCTGCATATTTATCTTCACTTATTTTTTTTTAACAAATTGATACAATAAGATACAAGTTGAGGAAAATTGAATCAATAAATGTAAAATTATAAAACACACCAATTCAAAAAAAAAGCATTAAGAAATTCATAACCAAATCTAGTTTGTAAAAGCTGCCACAATTGAAACTCACCTTCTCAATATTTTCTCTAATAGCATACTTGCAAGCCCGCTGACAAATCTTTGTAATAGAATCAAGTTCTCAACTTGAACTCCACTCATAAAAAATCAACACACTTGTGTAGCAATAGAATCAAGTTCATTGAAAAATAGGACACAAGGATATCCCAAAAATCCCTAATATAATAAATACGATGAAGAAAAAACTAAAAAGAGTCAATGCAGAAATTATTACTATTTTGGAAGATGTAAACCCAACTGAGGAGATGTTGAAGAGGATAGATGAATTGATGGTGCGAGCACGTCATTTTGCAGTAAGCAGTAATGAATCTTTAGTTATAACAAAAGTTCAATAAAGGTTTATATTTTATCCTCTTTTATGTCATGAACTAAAATATGTATGTGTTCTTGTTACAAGATTTTTTGCTTGCTCAATTACCTGGTCATGGACTACCGACCTCACCAAATTTTTTAGTTTTTTCTTCACCGTATTTATTATATTAGGGATTTCTAGGATATCCTCATCTTTATCTACAGCTATTGCCTTTGTTGTTGCAGGTGCTTTTCCCCTATCCTGAACATCAAATTGTGATAAAAATATGAATAAAATTATCATAATAACTCCAAAACCCTAACTAAAATAACATAATAATATAACATTTTTCAACTATCTAATTTCTACAATTTCAATAAGGTTTACCATTGCTGAAGAATGGGTGGGAGGAGAATCCCCGCGGCCTGTATCATGTGGGGGATCCATATCGTCCTTTGACAAAGATTAAATATAAAAACTTTAGCGAACTGAAAGCAATAGACTTAGCAAAAAAAACTTATTAATAAAATGGTATATTGGAGTCATAAACTTGAGGTTAGTTTAAAAGGTATATAGTACTTACCACCCTCATGATAGTAACTTTTTTTGTATCTATGCGATTTAAATGGTAATCTATTAGTAGATCTTCCCCTGCACTTATTGATTTTATCGCACATACAAAAACTTGATTCCCCTCGCGTGCATCAAATATGCAATTGGGTTGCTTATTAGTTAAGGAAGGTCGCATACTATTTATAAAACCCGCAAAAAGAAATGATTTCTTAAAAATGCTCTTTGATAAAACTTGTTTGATTAACTTTGTTGGATATGAAATAATGTTGTTTTAAGTAATTATCTATGAATGTTGTGTATTAATATTGAATTATATGTCATGTTAATGAATATTGTTATGTGTTAATGAGTTCTTGATTAGTGTTGCATATTAATGAATGTTATATCATATTAATGAATGTTATGTGATTGTATTGATTGAATGTTATAGTTCATAAATGGATGAATGAAGTGTGTAATTAGATTTTAATGGTGAATTTAGATTGATGTTAGGGGAGGGGGTTGAGGCTAGATGAGCTTCCACCTTCACATGGTTGGCCTTGTTAAGTAGATAATATTAAAGTATTCTCGAAACCAAGTGAAGCTCAAACTAACATACCTTCATTATTTAATCAATTTCATTCATTCTAGGTCTTTGCTCATAAGTGCATTTTGAATGTTTCATTGTTAGGAAACTATCAAATAAAAAACTAGAAGGGCCAATAATCAACTTCTCATTGTCATTGTCTGGCATGATTCGGCTTCATTTTGTGTAAGTATTCTCGTATTGAATTTGTCAACCTCTCTTGGCCTAATGTGGGTTATTTAATTGGTTTGTGTTTTTGAGTAGGTGAAGTATTAAATCAGTTCCTATCTTCTATTCTTAATTCATTCAAACTATAGGAGGGCCTGACAAATATACTCAACATAGATTTGACTGCTAGTCTGGGCAATTGAACACATTGAGTCTTTGGTTTGAGAGAAAGAGTTGGGTAATGTTGTTTTTGGAGACCTATGTAATTGTCCTCAGTGGCCTCTTTTTTTTAACAGGTTATTATAGATAGTGTCTTTGATGAAGGAATTGATGTACCACATGTAAACCAAAATCCATGCTTAATGCCATTTTGTGCAGTTCCTGAGTCATGTTGTTCTGAGCTATGCTGAATGGAAGGGATTTATTTGTAGCTATTCTATTTCTAGCATCATGCATCAATCTATAAAATGGGTCACACTAGAAGAAAGCCATAATTTACAAAGAATACAACTACTCAAATATCAGTTGGATCTATAAGTGGCATAGATATTCTATAGCTAATAGCCTAATACACCCATGTGAATAAATTTACTTGTTGTCCCCTTAGGATTTACTTAAGAAAATAGTCCTTATGTGCTCAAAAATTAGTTCTTTTAGTGCTACAATTGTAGATGATTATATGAATGAATTCAATGACAAGAACTGAACATTAAGAAATAGAGCAATAACACAAGATAATACTACAGAGTAGTGTGATGTGGTGAAAACTCTTGCACAACAAGGCTATACCTTCCCTTGACACTATCTCCTTTTGAAGTTACAAGCTTACTACCCTTCCCAGCCTTTCAAGGACACCGATCAACAATAGCAACAAAGTAACAATTATATAACAACTCTGCAACTTGGGGAGTTAACACTCTCTACTGCACTCAACTCACCAACAGTCCTTGCCACTACCAAACCTGTTACATATACAAGAAGTACACAAAAGTTAGCAAAGACAACATGCATAAAACTAAAATGCCAAGAGCCTTTGCAAACACTGAATTCCAAATGCTTTAGTGCTTTAGAATACTGTGGTGTCTTCTATTTGGCTTTTTACTAGACTTTTTTGAGCCTGATCAAACCATTCAAGTCTCTTGTTCTATCGAGGGTGTTTTAAACATTGTTAAATATGTTTGATAAGTTAAATGTTAAAGAACAATCAAATTCCTCATCTATATCTCTTAGATGTTGTGAGGGATGTATTCCTCTTGCAATATCTTAGGATTGGGTTTACATTTTTGTTGTCAGCCTGCCATATTTTTATTTATTTCTTTTTGTTGTGGACAGTTCTTTTGGTATCTCCTCATATTGCTAAATTTTTTTGGTTGTACTTTCTAAATACATAAGTATTTTGTGCACACTAGTTGAAATCCATATATTCATTGTGTTGATTTTGTTACACCCTTCATGACTGTAATGTTTAAGTTAAGTATTGATGCAATTTTCTAAAGTAGCAAGTTCGGTTGTCATTGTTATTTTTCTAGTGGTTTTGAGGAGATCAAGAATTATCAAGGAAAGCTATTGAAGTGGAAAGGAAAAGTTTCTGAGAGGTCAAAAATATTGACTCATCGATCAAGTATACTTTTTTTTAAGTAATCGCTACAAAAATGGTTAAGTTTTCCTGAATTTTTAAAAGAAGTCATAATTATTTAGTATCATATTCTTAGCTGCAAGTTGCAGGTCTTCATACCATAAATTTTAGAGTTCAACTCTTACATGGACAAAGTTGTAGGTTATATTGAACCATCTATTATCTTTTTTAACTCTTTAGTTGTCAAAAAGATTAAATTCACATCCTAGTTGTCATTGTGTTTGGGACATAAAGCTTTATTTACCTAAATTAATTCTTTTAATATTGAGATAAAAAATCTACAAATAAAACCTAGACTGGGGACTGCATAGAAAACTATCATATGAAGAACTACTGAAATGGCGGTATCAAAGTTCCTTACAAGCAATCCACGTATCAAAATCTAGTTGTAGGATTGAAAAAAAAGACAAGATAAAAAAGTTCATAGGCCCATACAAGACACCCACCAAAATATAGACCATCAATTTATAGAACCCTTGCAAGATATCCCAATGAACAAAAGGTAGTGAAAACTAGATAGATATAAAAAAGAACATACCCATATGCTACCTCACCTATTTGAGGTAAGCCAAACTCAGTCCAATTCTTGTAACAATGGTACATATCTGTCCAAGTGTTGAAACCTTCAAAGATTTGCAGCGGTAAAGAGAATCCCCATATTTTATTAGCTTAATATAGTCTTTGGCCACTTTGGCAATGAGATTGTGAGCAATATTGATCTGGCCAAGGGCCAGCTTGTAGTGATCTTTATCATATAAAACATTTAGTAGATCTCCATAAAATAGATGCACATCATCTTGGCGAGGGAAATCGTCTAGGAAGATCTCCATAAAATGGATGCACACCATACCTATCAATTGAACTAGACTTTCTTTGTTGTAGAATTGATTTAGTATAGAATATTTTCCAATAGGATTTATTTTTTAAAAAGCAAGGTTTTCGTAGCATTATCTACCACTTGAGCAAAAGTTTCCATAGATAAATTTCCTTTCCACAGTCAATATTGCTCTAAAGAATTACAAGTTAGTAAGTCCTTTGCTAAAGGGTTGATAAACTAAATAAAGTTTCAAACATATGAACAGATAAAACTCATACAAGAAAAATCTAGAGCCAAATTGAACAACATTGGCTATTTGTTAGCGGAAGGTCCCTACTAGAATAGAGACATTTGTCACTTCATTAAGATGACAATTGTGTACTAATTTTCCTAACTATATAATTCATCATCATCTTTATTATCTATTGTAGAAAATACATCCGAAGCACCAGCAGGTCTATCTGGAAATCAAAATTTAGAACCAAAGCCTCGAGATTGTTGTAGTGTTTGTGCAAAGGCTTGATACTTCTGAATTTCAACATCACTGACACTTCTTCAAGCATATTTCATTGACTCCTCAAAATGAGTAGCCTTTATTTCAGCTACCTCATTACTATCATCCTCATCCATTGCCTCAGGGTTCTCACTTCTTTTTCTTTCACGTTCACTATCCTATAAAAGTGCAAAGGAAAGAGAACATGACAAATTGAAATAATAAGATAGAAGTTGAGGAAAATTGAATCAAAAAATGTAAAATTCTAACAAACCAGTTCAAAAAAAACCATTAATAAATTCATAACCAAATCTAGTTTGCAAAAGCTGCCACAATTGAAACTCACCTTCTCAATATTTTCTCTAATAGCATACTTGCAAGCCCGCTGACAAATCTTTGTAATATCGGCTCCACTAAATCCTTGGGTATAATGGGCCAGTGCCATTAGGTCCACATCCTTTGAGACGAGTGATTTTCTCAAGAAAGAACTAAAAATTTGATAACGTGAGGACTCATTAGGTAAGGGAATATAAATCAACTGGTCAAGTCATCCAAGCCTTAGCAATGTAGGATCAATGATATCGAGTCTGTTTGTAGCACCAATAATGAAAATTGTTTTCTTGGTTGTCATACCATCCATCTCCATCAACAACTAGTTAAGGACTCTGTCCACAGCACCACCAGCATCCCCAACACTGCTTCCATGTTGTAAACATGCAAACCAATTATGCATCATTAGTCAAAGCCTATCTCTCAAATAGTTCAAAAAAAATGAAAAAATCCATAGTTTCACACAAAGCAAAGCAAATGGATTGTTAGAGCCCAAAGCAGTCTGGAAAATAGAACGAGCAGGGACCTGTTGGCAACAAGCAACAAAATGAGTGTGGACACCTGAAGATAAATATCTAGACTAATCACCGATCAGGATGCCATTGGTGATTAGTTTGGATATTTATCTTCAATTTTTTTTAAACATTCCATATTTCATCAAAATTTTGACTCACCATCGTCGAAAGTCCGACCTAGTTTGGTCTAAAAATTGACCATTCTATGTTGAAATGTGGCTTCGTGGGTTTGGCATCCTAGTCGAAGCCACCAAATATTTCGACCAATATTGGTCTAAAGTGTGATGATTTTTTGTCGAAATATGACCATCATGAGTTTGGCATCCTGGTCGGAGTGGCCAAATATTTCGACCAATATTAATCTAAATTGTGACTAACTATGGTCGAATGATTGACCAATATATCACCACTTTCTAATGTTATTTTCAACCAAGATTGGCCTCATTTTTGACCAAGATTGGCATCAAACATTCTATGATTAAAGAGATATGTCAATATTTCAACAATGAAAATAGAAACCAATCAATTGGTCGATTATGCAACCCATTTGGGTAGAAACTTCGACCAATACTCCATCAAAAAAAGGTGCAAAATGTACTAGTGAAGTAAACATACACATCATTTAATTGAAAAATTCTATTTAATGAAACAAATAGTATAAACATTAGAACAAAACACACATACTACAAGGAAACATGATATAAACCATGAAATTAGTGATGGTAAGCATATGAATGTTGATTATTGGGTGAACAATATAGGAATATTCCATAATGAATATATAAGGACTATAATGGACATATAATATAAGCCACAATAAATATAGGGAAAAAATACATGCATTATAGGAAGACAACGCTCTTCAAAAGAGATAAAATTCAATATGTTCAATAATGAATCAAAGAAAAAATTCTTATTTGAAGGAAGATTCATCTATAAGTGATTGGAAGGCATACCATGTAGCCCCTCTCAAAATATAAGCTCCTACCTGATGGTGGATTCATGATGATGAGCGTTTGTGATGATAAAGAATCCAAAATGACATTGGTCATTACATCAAGTGCAATGAAGATATTATACACACACATAAACATTTCCTAAATTGGATTTGAATACCAATTATTTTAAAAAAAAATCTTACAAAGAACATGTTCAATTTTCTATTCCCACAACTACAAAAAACCACTTATAAAGATTATGTATGATATAAGACAAAAAATAGTATTAATTGTTCATGGTTCACAAAAGGAATATAATTATACCCTTGATCAAGATAATATCTGATACTTATAAGAGTTGATTTCTTTTTCATTAGTTTTGAGTGGTGCAGGAGCACCTAGGAATTAGGAGAGTTTAAGAACATTTTGGATTTGTTTAAGTTTATGTAACTTTTCTATTGTTCTCGACATATATTGTTTCTCAGCATACACTGTGCTCAGCATATACTATTTCTCGACATACACTATGCTCGGCATACACTATTTCTCGGTATACATTATTTCTCAACAATCTCTCAGCTTAGCATGTACTATTGCTCAGTACATGTTTGATGTGTTTCTCAGCATGGCCTATTGTTTGACATACACTGAAGGTCGTGATTTCCCTAAAGGAATGTTTGGGGTAGTCTAACCATCTAGGGAAGTCCAATCATCATTTTGGTGGAGGGTAAAGTATTTAAGGACTCCCAAGTCCTCATTACACAATGAGACATGGAGGAAAAGGAAGGAGCATTGAATGTTTTTGTTAGAGATCTAAAAGTGTGAAACTTTATTTAAATGAAAAGTTCTAGTTTGTGCACTTGATTGCATTCCAACATTTATGTTCAGTAGAATTTATTTAAATGAAATGAATCTTGATATTTTCTATGGTAGTTAGTTCTAAATATTGCTTTGTGACTTAACAAGGAGTTAGTTTAGTTTCAGTTTTCATTTTTTTTTTAGTTCTTGAATAGTTTTGGGGAGTGTAGGTCTTTGGCCTATTCTGGGCTATGTATGGAAATGGCTCCTCAAATTTCTTGAATCCATGGTAAATAGGATGAGCCTAGATGGAACTCATAAGGAGCCCTTGTATATGGTTTTTCTTTTTTTTGAGTGATAGCAGTTGTGCATTTTGGGTTCTTACCCTAGATGAGCTTGGATGTAGTCTGGCTAGGGAAGAACTAAGGTAAATGTCAAATATTTGTGAGAGGGTTGTCATAGGTTGATGAGATTCACCTATGAGTAGCTGGAAGGAAGCGAGTAGTAACGTAATTGGTGGGATGGGTCTGGTGAAGGAGGAATTTTTGTGTGACTTACCTCAAACTTAGGGTGGAAAGATCCCTAGAGGTCCAGAAAAGGGACTTGGAGGAGAGTCAAGATGACTTAGAGACACTAAGAAGATCCACTCCCATCATTTAGGAAGTCATAACATTTGTCAAATTCATTCGGTAATGAAGAAAAGACAAGTTGGTAAAGAAAAGAAAGTCATTCGATAAAGAAAATAAGAAGACAGGGAATTTCAGTAAAGAAGAAGCAATCATAGGCACTAAGAAAGATCTAACCAAGCACTAAGCACCGAGAAGAGAAGGCTATTCCTAAGGTAAGGAAAACATTTTACTAAGAAAAGTAGGCCAACACCAAAAGAATATTTAAGTACATTGAACCTAGACACTGAATAGAAAATGGTTTACCAATCTCGAGGAGATTGTATAATAGAACATTGGAGATTACAACATGATGATTACACATGATTCCAAGGTGACATCTTCCAATGAGAATAAAGGATGAAATATACATTGGAAGAGTAACCAATGCTAGCACTGCTTGATGAGATGATCCTAGAACATCTAGCACCACTTCTAGAATTGTATAAATAGATCTAAGAAGTAAAGATTAGTTTGAAGATGATGGTGGTGATATGAATGCAAGAGGATATTGCATGTGTGAAGTAGATTACTAAGAAGGTAATGAACAATGAAGCCACCGAGTAATAGAGCATTGAAGAACAAATAAAGATTGAGATCTACCGGGTACTAAATTGTTAGTATGAAAGGTATACAGTATGAGGTAATGAGTTACAAAGCATAAAGAGTCTAATTAGAATATGTGTGATGTGCATTTGACAAACATATTTAGTATTGTTGATTAAAGTTTAATCAAAGGTGTAAAGTCTCTTAACTGAGAAGATCTTAGCAAGTCTTATTTGTAAATCCTTTAACCAGGTGCAGTTCTTAGATTAGAATTGTAAAATCCTTTAACAAGGTAGACTTAGTAGTCTTTAGGACTCTTAAATGGGTTAATAATCTTAACAGGGTAAGCTATCAGAAAAAGCTAAACATTGTAGCTCTACCCGAGAAAACTTTATTCTACAGTAGTGAAGTCTTGTGGGTGTCATCCCCACTGCAATTTTTATCCTCTAATAAGGATTTCTACGATACCAAATATTTGTGTTATGAGTTATTTGTTGAATGTTCTATATGTTTCCTGTGATGCATGTTAATGATAAGGATTCAGTAAATGGTTAGAAAGGAAAGTTCAAATAGATTAAAAGTATTTTATAGTACTGATTCACCCCTCCCCAGTACTTATCTTTCCACACCTAATCCAACAAATATCACCACCAACTTGGAAGATAATAATATACCTTGATAGAATATTCAAGCCAACTATATAAATTATATTTCACACCTACCTTTACATTCCAAATTTTGACAAGTTTCTATATATAAACATTTTCTAATAAAAATTTTTATCCTTACAGGTCACTTATCTCTACATGGATCTCCATGAAACAATACATTTTACCAAAAAATACATTGAAACATTGCACTTATGAAAAAGTAGTTACTTTTGCTTTCAAAACTACCTCATCACTACTTTCCAAAATCTTCTAAAGCTCCCCTAGACACACTAAGTTCATAATTTGTATAGTCATAACAATCATTTTGGAAGTTGTTATGATTGTTTTTCATTTCATAAAATGTAAATATAAAACTATTTACAACTTTCTTGGAAATAATAGAATATGAATTTCACCTTAAACAAGCTTACACTTTCAACAAAAATTATGCATCTTGAAATTGTTAATGTTCTATATTTATTCATATAAATGTGGTTGCATCTATTTAAAATACTACATATTTGTTTTATGTGGATATATTGTTCATACTTCTTTACATTATGATATTTCTATTATATATTGACTTTGTGTTATAGATATCTTTTGTTTCGTTATTTAATAATGATGCTTCAATTTTCTTTTTACAACTTTATTCAAATCTTTCCTCATAAGTATCTTCATAACAATTTCCCTATAAAACTCAATGAACACACCCAAAATACATATAATAATTTCTCTAATGCATTTTTCATTTTGTATATTGCTCACCTTAATGATCCTAGAAAACCTAGATGACAATGTTCTTACTTTCCACCACTAACTCCTTCCCAAATACTTTTATCTCCATGAAACCAAATTTTCATACATGATGATTTTCATCCCCAAGTTCTAGAACTATTGATGGTAGCATCACTTTCCTTGAAAAATATTGTAAACAAGACTTCTCTATTCCATAAAAGTCTTTTAAACACAAACAAGGGCATAAATTTCTTTATATCACAATTTCCTCAATTACAATTTCTTCAAGCCAATTAAAATTCACAAGATCAATTGACAACCACATGGATTTTGACATTAGAAAATGTGACCAAAACTTTTAAACAAATTACTATCCCAAATAAGGCCTTTCACTTTCAAATGAAGGATTTTCTATATTTGTGAGCTTTGGGTGTGTCTATGGAACTAATTGCCATAATATGTATAAAAAATCACTAAGGAAAATGATCGAAGATTATTTATAATTGATGTATATAAAATATGATTTAGATCAAGAATATCCCAATTTTTTATGTATTAGAAAGCCTTAAAATTACCTGATAAGCATTTCTACTTGCTATGTATGAAGCTTATCAATAAATAATATTTGAAAGAAAAATACAATTATTCTTTTATATTAACTATATATATTTTTCCATATATATATTGAAATGAATTGTACAAAATTTATATATCACTATCAAAATCCATGAACTCTCCTTCAAAAATTGGCAGTCTTGCAGATTCACTTAACATGTAAAATTTGTTTACCATGAAATTAGAAATTTTGCAAAACAAATACCACATATGCTTAATCTTACATGCCATATGATTTGATGAGTGATTTTGATAACTTCTAAATTATCTAACCCTTGGACTATCCATCCTACTTTATAATTTTGGACAACATTATATTATGTTATGATATTTCTAACCCTTGTTTACCATCCTTTAGATTATCTTCTCTTCAAACTTTTTCACATGATTAAAAACCAACCTACTTACTAGTTTTTTAATCACATTTGTTCCCTATTATCTTTTGAAACCTCTTTGACCTCTCTTCAAATGGATACTTTGTCAATAGTAGTTTATTGCACTACCATATCCTTATGCACTCTCGTTATCATAATTCTTCATTCATATGACATTGTACCTTTCAAACATATAACAACTCTTTTTACTTGACCTTTAAGAATTATATTGTGTATGTCATCCTCTCAATGTCTCCAATCAAAAATACAAAATCTTTGTACTTTTAATCTCAATTGAACCTTACCGTAATCTCCTCATCACATACTTTCCTTCATGTAACTAGCATCTATTAACGTCATCATTTCACAAACATTGTTATTTCAAATATCTCAAAACAAGCAAAAACTCACTCAAAATGTTTGTGACTAGCCTCTCTACGTGCAATATATTGGTGTAGAAAACTTAATGCACACACATAATAAGGAAAATAATCCTTCATTAAGTGACCTATTTTCCTAGAGAGGATCATTAAATTATCAACCAAGGAACCATAAACTAGAAATGGCTCTACATTTTATGTGCACTATAGTAGACTCCAAGATATCCTATCAATTGTAGGAAGGCAATAAAACTAAAAATAATAAATTAATTGAAAAGATAAAAATGTTATAAATGAAACTAACTACAAAGTATTTTCTATGAGTGAATTGTGAAATGACACAATAGTCATTGTAGGTTGATTGGTTAATTTCTACAAGAGTGGCCGCAGATAGTGTAGAACTACTAGAACTAACCTTTTTGCAACACAAATTATCTAAAACATCACATTATTGATTACTAAACATCTAAATAACAATTATAACTACTAAAAATAACTATGGATTCATAGTACATCAAGTGGGCCTTGCTTGAGTGGCTATAGTCCTAGCTACTAGCATTCAATCTTCAATATATAAGCTCAATTTCTAAAATTATCTTGTTATTGCAAATCAAGGGGATTACATAAAATAATATCAGACTTTCTGATTGAACAAAGACACTACTAAGAATACTTATCACTAAATAGATACTCTCTTCTTTTTATCAATTCAAACAAGATCTCATATATATACATGAGGCTTGAGAGTTAAATTAATTTCAAACTCAAAAAATCGTAACAAATGAAATTTTTTCCACAACATCAAGGACATGCATTATTCCTAAAAAATATAATAATAAATACCAAAATAAAATGACTAGACAATGTTCTAACCGCTTCAAACTCTTACAACATCAAAATACACATATGGATGAAAAAGTGCATAAACACATCACAGTCATATAGGACTCATGATTTATTATTTCCACAAGTTATAACATTATTTTCTAACTTAAATAACTCCATATCCATGAAATTATCAAGAGGTGGAAGAGTCCAAACTAAACTAGAACTAATATAGGAGCATATTGGGTGCAAGGGAAATCTTGCATGGCTCAAAAATATTTTCTAGTTTCTTTTCAATAAGGGCTATCTTACGCAGACGTGCTATTTTGGGAAATTTACTATTTTTAGTAAGTTTTCCATTTGAGCTCAGAATGCTCTATTTTCTTCTCTGGAGGTTCACTTTGGTTATATCAGCCTGCGAATAAATTTTCATTGCAAGATCAAGTCTAGTTTTCAAGATATTGAAAATTTTTGATATTGGCAGTAGGGTAAAAAAACTTTGAACTTAGTTTTGAAGGCTTTAGAGGCTCTGAATAGAGTCAAAACTTTGGTTTGCTAGAGCATCCACAAGCTAGGTACTATAGAACATTTTGCACCATTTCTAAAATGGGGTTAACCAATTAGGTCAACAGATGATGAGTTATGGTCTTCCGAAGTTGTGCTACCTAAAATAGAAGAAAATGAAATTCCTTCAAAATTTCTTTTTGAGTTCCAAAATTTGTTTGGGCCTATCCTAATGTAATAAAAATGAATGATAATATCTTAGGGATGGTCTACCTCAAACTTTAGGGTTAAATTTTCTAGAACCTTCTTGGGTAGTTAAAATTACCTATATAATGAAGGCACATATGGTTATCTAAGGCATTGTTTTAGAAGATACATTTGTTGGCTTGGACTTGCAATATAATAATGAAAATATCCATGTGGTTTTTCATGTTGTATTTATGAACATTTTAATTCCATTTCATTAGAGATAATAGAAATCCCATTGCTTATCCTTATAATTTTTTGTTATTCTCACTTTTGTTGTATGTTTTGTGTTAATAAGGGGATTATCCTTCATAAAGTGGTATCAGAGCCAGGTTCCTAAGAGTGTAGATAGATCATAAATTGTGAGGCATTTTACACCAAGACTATGATTTTGAGTTTGAGTGATGGGAGCCAAAAATTCCTCCATGAAGGAACTGTGTCAGGAGAGTTGCAGGTGTGACATAAGAGAGTTTTAGAGCCCTCCAAAGACAAGTACAAGCATTGCAAGAGGAGCTATGTAGAGGAATGAATATTATGGTTAGAGATGAAAGTGAAGAGGAAGAAGGACACAGTGACCAAGAAGCACCAGAAGCACCTAGAGATCTTGAGGAAGATAGGTTTTGAGGGCCATTTCCAAGATTGGAAAGAGACCCAAGATTGAAGTTTCCACATTTTCAATAAATCTTAACCTAGAGGAACTAATCAATTGGATCAATGATCTAGAAGAATATTTTGAGCATGAAGATGTTGAAGATCCAGATAGGGTCAAAATTTTTGAAGGCCAAATTGAAGGGTCATACAAAAATTTGGTGGCAGGAGATTCAGTTGGAGAGGAATAGAAGAGGAATGGAGAAAATCACAAGATGGGACCTAATAGTGGATAAATTGAAGAGACAATTCATTCCCTTTGATTATGACCTCGATCTACTAAAGAAAATGTAAGGGTTGAAACAAGAGGGAAGATCTATTTCAGAGTATACAAAAGATTTCTATCGAGTCCTCATTAGAATAGGTCATGTAGAAGCTGAGAAGGAAAAATTTTCTTGTTATCTTTATGGGTTAAGGCTAAGTATTCAGGAGGAGTTGAGTCTGGTTAGAATGACTAATATTGAAGAGGCATACATGTTTTCCTTAAGGGTGGAAGAGAAGCTGAAAAAGAATTTTGAAAGGAATCAAGGTGGAAGAGGTCATGGTGGAAGATCCAGTGGACCATCTTATGGAGGCCGAAATGAAGATCAAAAAAAGAATGATGAGTCAAGTAGCAGTCAAAATTAGAGGGGAAATAATTTCAATTTTTTTCATGATCAAAATAACAAGGATCAAAGTGGAAGAGGAAGAGGGTAAGGACCTGGAAGAGGAGGTTTTTGTGGGATATGTTTCCATTGTGAATAAGAAAGACATTGAGCCTATGAATGTCCCTAGTGTCAAGGAAGGATGGATAGGAGGACTGAAGGCCATGCATGATTTGTGCATGCAAATGAAGAAGTTCAATTAGAAAACTTAGATGATGTCAAGAAAGGAGAAACCCTAGTTGTTAGGAGGGCCCTAATAAATGAAGAGAAAGAATTAGATCATAGGAAGAGCCTATTTTGCACTAGGTGCAAGTGCGAGGATAAGTGTTGTGAAGTAATTATTGATGGTGGAAGCACTAATAATCTAGTGTTAGAAGAAATGGTCACAAAGTTAAAGCTGAAAAGGGAAAAACACCCCCATTCGTACTAAATTTCCTAGGTGCAGGATGACCACAAGGTCTTGGTTAATGAGAAGTGCTTACTAAAGTTCAAGACTGGAAGTTACCAATATGAGGTACTCTGTGATATCATATGCATGGATGCATGTCATTTGTTTCTAGGAAGGCCTTGGTAGTTTGACAAATGCGCTATACATGATGGTCATGTTAATAATTATTCTTTGACAAAGGATGGAGTATGACACAAGCTAAAGCCATTGAAGGAAACATGGGAAAAGGTATGTAGTGATTCCATAATATGTTTAGTTAATAAAAGGAATTTCTTAGAAGGTATGAGACATGAGCATATGTGTTTTTATTTAATTTCAAAAGATGGTAAAGAGGAAGTAGAAGATGTACCTATAGAAGTTGCAGACTTGTTGGAGGAGTTTTAGGATATTGTATCTGATAACGTACCTGATGGATTTCCTCTAGTGAGAAAGATCAATCATTAGATGGAATTGATTCCAAGGGCCAATTTTCCAAACAAGGAATCCCATAGGATGACTCTGACAAAGAGTGAGGAATTGAACATATAAGTACAGGAGTTTTTCTAGAAGGGATTGATCCGAGAGAGTTTGAGTCCATGTGTTGTACTAGTGGTATTAGCACCAAAGAAAAATGGAGAATGGAGGATGTGTACATATTCTCAAGCTATCAATAAGATCACTATTAAGTAAAAATTTCCCTTGCCAAGGATGGATGATATTATGGATTGTTTGACTGGAGCTGTGTATTTCACAAAGATAGACCTAAAGAGTGGACATCGCCAAATTAGGATCAAAGAAGGAGATAAATAGAAGATAGCTTTCAAGACAAAGGAGGTCTTGTATGAGTGGTTAGTCATGCCTTTTGGGCTAACCAATGCATCGAGCACATTCATGCGGCTCATGAACAAACTAATGAAAGAGTTTCTGGGTAAGTTTGTTATTTTTATTTGGATGATATTTTGATCTTAAGTAAGAAATTGGAAGAACATGTAATTAATCTTCATAGAGTGTTTGAGACATTAAGAGAAGCGAATTTTTTGATTAATCTGAAGAAGTGTAGTTTTGTGAAGGATTTAGTGTATCTAGGATTTCTAGTTTTAGCAAAAGGTCTAAAAATAGACCCAGAGAAGGTGAAGGCTATCCTCGAATGGCCTACTCCAAGGAGTGCTACTAAGGTAAGATCTTTTAAGGTAAGTGCTACTAAGGTAAGTATTTATGGACCCTTGACTAAAATAATGAGAGGAGATAGGAATGAGTTTAAGTGGACAGCATGAGAAAACAAGAGTTTTGAATTGTTGAAAAGAAAAGTTACCAAACAACTTGTTTTAGCTCTTCCATATTTTAACAAGGTTTTTCAAGTAGACTGTGATTCTAGTGGTAATTCTATTGGAGCCATTTTGAGTTAGGAAGGTAGACCTATTACTTATTTCAATGAGAAGTTGAATGATGCCAAGAGAAAATATCATGTTTATGATCAAGAGTTTTGTGCTATAGTTCAAGCATTGAGGAAGTGGAGACATTATCTTTTTCCAAAATAGTTTGTTTTATTTACTGATCATCAAGATTTTTAATATTTGAACAATCAAGGAAAGTTAAATCAGAGGCATTTCAAATGGGTTGATTTTTGGTAGATTTACACTTTTGTTTTGAAATAGAGGAGCGAGAAGTCTAATAGGGTTGCAAATGCCCTTAGGAGGAGAAAATTTTTGTTGACAAAGATGCAGATTGAGGTTGTTGGGTTCAAGGAACTCAAGAATTTGTACCCTGAGGATCTTGATTTTGGCAAAGCTTGGAAAGCTTGGATAGAACATGTTACTCTAAATAGAACCAAATGCTTGGACTTCATAATCCAGATTGGTATGTTATTCAGAGGTAGTTAGTTGTGCATTCCAAGGAGTTCCATGAGGTAGAATCTAATTAAATAAAAGCATAGTGGAGGACTGGCTGGACATTTTGGTTGAGATAAAACTATTGCTCTAGTTAGTGAAAATTACTATTGGCCACATTTGTAGCAAGATGTTAAGAAATTTGTACAAGGTTACAGGGTATGTTAGATGGCAAAGGGAACCAAGAAAAATGGCCATTACATGTACCAGAGAATCCATGGGAGGATATTAGTATGGAATTTTTTCTTGGCTTACCAAGAACTTAGAGAGGGCATGATTCTATTTTTGTAGTGATAGACAGGTTTTCAAAGATGACACATTTCATTCCTTGTAATAAGACTAATGATGTTGTTCATGTAGCAAAATTATTTTTCAAGGAGGTGGTGAGACTACATGGTTTACCAAAGAGCATAGTTTCAGATCAAGACACCAAGTTTGTTGGGTACTTTTGGAGAACCTTGTGGAAAAAATTGAAGACAAATTTGAAGTTCAGCTCAACACACCATCCATAGACTAGTGGATAGATAGAAGTGGTTGATAGGAGTTTGGGGAATATGTTGAGGTTCTTGGCTGCAGATAAACCAAAGGTATTTGATTTGATTTTACCACAAGCATAATTTTCATATAATAATTATGTCAATAGGAGCACTAGTAAATCACCATTTTAGATAGTATATGGAAGTAGTCCTAGAAATGCATCTGAATTAAGAAAGTTGGAAAAAGGAGAGACAAGTAGCGCTGACACTGAAGACTTTGCAAAACACTTGAAGAATTTTCATGAGGAGGCAACAAAGCATATTAATAAAATGAATACATAGTACAAGACTAATCATACAATAAGTTGAAGATGAAGAAGTTTGGAGCATGAAAAATATTGAAGAAGCATGATTCAAGAAATTCTTATGAAGTAGAGTTTCCCAATGAACTCAATATTTCACCAGTATTTAAAATTTCATATTTGAAATAATATCATCAAGGAGATGTTGAGGATCAGGTCACAAAAGGACATTGGAATATTTTAGCAACTAATTCAGCTACAAAGGAGATTGAAGACATCTTGGATAGTTGTGTTGGCAAATGCACAAGGAACAAGACATATGAAGAATATTCAAGGTTAAATGGAAGGGATGACCTCTGGATGTTTCATCATGGCTATCAAGGGAGGAGGTTAACCATCTTGGTTTTCCTTTGAACACATGAGATGTGACAAGGTCACTTCTCAAATTACCTCAGGTGTCTAATGCAAGAGCATCCTGGGTGTAAGGGAAATCTTGCATCACCCAAAAATATTTTCTGGTTTCTTTTCAATAAGGTTTATCTTGTTCAAAGCTGTTATTTTGGAAATTTATTATTTTTATTAAGTTTTATGTTTGAGCTCAAAATTCTCTATTTTCTTCCATGGAGGTTCACTTTCGTTATATCAGCCTGTCAGTAAATTTTCATTGTAAGATCAAATCTAGTTTTGAAGATATTGAAATTTTTGATATTGGCAGTAGGGTGTAGAAACTTTGAACTCAATTTTGAAGGTTTAGAGGCTTAGAATGGGGTCAAAACTTTGACTAACTGGAGCTTGCACATTTTAATTGATGTAGGGCACTTTGTGTTATTTCCTAAATGGGGTTATAATAGCCAATTGAGTCAATGGGCGATGAGTTATGGTCTCTGGAAGTTGTGCTACCAAAAATAGAAGAAAATGAAATTCCTTCAAAAAAAAGATTGAGTTCTGAAAGTTGTTTGGGCCTATTCTAATGTAATAAAAATGAATAATAATATCTTAGGGATGGTCGACCTCAAACTTTGGGGTTAAATTTTCTAAAACCTTCTTGGGAGGTTAAAATTGCCTATATAATGAAGGCACATAGGGTTATCTAAGGTAGTGTTTTAGAAGATACATCTGGTGGCTTTGACTTGTAGAATATTGTAATGAAAATGCCCATGTGGTTGTGCATGTTATATTTTAGAATATTGTAATTCCATTTCATTGGAGATAATAGAAAGCCCATTGCTTTTCCTTACTATTCATTGTTATTCATAATTATGTTGTGTGTGTGTTGTGTTTATAAGGGAGTATCCTTCATCAAGAACTCATTCCTTGATTGTTGCCTCAAAACTCTCTATTTTTTACACTGTCAACTTTAGACAAGTGTCACTCTTTTACTATTGTGAACTAACTCAAATGGTCAAAAGGGTTTTTTCTCCTCATTTTCATTTTTTGAAACTATTTTGAAAGTCTTATTTCATTAAGAAATGAGTGAGATATGCTCATTTTATTGAAACTAGTTTTTTGACTTTTTCTGCACTTCCAACAACATATAAATATTAAGTGTCAACTTGTATTCTCTTATTTTCAGCTACATGAACAAGTCAAATAGCTCACAAAAAACACATTAACCATCATAAAATGCTTAACATTTAGTAATAACCATTATCATAATGAATTATTATAATCTAGCATTAACTAGCTAGGCATACGAATATTTGTCAATAAATCATTAATCATAGTTAGTGCTTCATAAATTAAGGTAATGTATGGAAATGACTTGGAAAGATATTATAAACATGGGCAAAGTGTTATAACAAATGATATAAACATGAAAAATTATAATCTCATTAATTAGACAAAAGCTTCAATAGCTTCTACACTATTCAAGGAGATTAAAAAAATTAGAGTTTTATGACTTGTCAAGCTTTTTGATTGAATCATCAACCTTTTTTTATGCAAGAGCATCTAGGGTGTACGATAAATCTTGTATCATCCAATAAAAAGTCATTCTCAAAAATAATAGGGAAAAAACATTCATGAAAAAGTAGTATTCCTGAAAAATAGGGAAAAGAAGAAAGGGTGCTTTTTGAAAATAAAATTTAAAAAATAGAAATAAAAATAAATCATAAAGTTACTTTTTGTAACTTATCATTTAATAAATGTTTGTAGGACTCTACTAGATGAGATTTTAGAAGATAGGTAGTAGCTCATTATTTAATATTTGTTTTAAGCATTTATTAATTTGCATCATGCATATAATTATTTTATCAAAGATAGTTGTACCTACCTCGTCAAATCTTCCTTATATAAAGAAAGGCATATGAGAATTTGTAATCATCTCATCCTCAAGCATTTGGAAGTATTTTTTTCTGTCTCTTTTTTTATATATTTGAGTTTGTAAGAGGAATACCCTTCACTAGTGGTATCAGAGCATGTGTTAAGTATATAAGGGCAAAGTGTCTCTTCATCATTTTGACTATAAATAAATATATTATTTTGTCGTCACATGGAAGATCATAGAATAAATCATATGGAATTGAAATGATTTATAGTGTTATTTTAGAAATTTATATGATTTCTTTGATGTCTAGTAATTTCATGAGTTGTAATATGATCATTTATGTTTCTCTAAAGTTGAGTCCGAATCTTTAGCATTTTTACTATTTCTAGGAAATTTTTTAATTGTGAGTTGCAAACTTCAAGTATTATGGAAGTTTAAGGGTTAGACTTTTAATGGTGACTTAAAATATCTTTCAATGTCTTCACTTATATCATTTGAATCTATGCATGTAGATCTATTGATATGTTGGTAAGGAATACTATATTAGCATGATCAAGTGCATAGATGCTTACATAATTATGTATAACTAGTTTACCATGGACTATTGTCAATCTTGTATTATAAACATCATATTTTAGAGATGAAAAGTGTGCAATATTCCACAATTACATGTATATCTTCTTGTTTCTTACTATTTTTTGGTCTTCAAATTTTAAATGTTTTCATCATGTTTAGTATTTTATGTTATTTAACAAACTAAACATAATTATCCTACAATACTTTAAGTCTGAATAGAAAATGACTTACCAACATATTGGGATTAGATGCCTCAATATTTAAATACTAGTAAGGAATATAAAATTTCAAGAATATTAATGATATAATCATTAAAACAACACAAACCACAACTTTTTGAAAATTAAGTGTGCATTACAAATTCTTGCTAGCATGCTTACAATAGAATCTTTTTCTTTGTTTTATGTATTGTCGGTATGCTTTATTGTTAGAACTCTTCTACATATCACCATACATGAAGTTTTAATTTCTATATTCTATAATCTAAAATTAAAAAATAAAGATTCATCGATTCAACAATTCAGATTTTAGAAATAACCTGTGTAACCTTTCTAGAACTTCCAAGTTCACAAGAATGTAAAATACAATTTGGAAAGCCTAGATGCTTAAGAAGCACAACTGCTTCTAACCTAGCTTCAACATGTTCAGAATATGAAAACAAGCATGCTTTCAAAGAATGTAAATAAAATGTGTCAACAAATGACAACTCAAACTATCTAACAAATCCTTTTAGTTCTTGGTTTTTGTTAAATTCCTTGATGCATCAGGTACAACATTAGTTTATTGGTTGGTAGTGCATTTAATATTTTTATATTGTTGCACCATGTGCTAATGCTATATTTAATACTTAGTGAAGAGTATTTTTCTTTTTATTTAATGCATTTGAATCTTCTTTGTTTAGTTCTTGGGCTTTGTTAATTGCCCTAATACCTCCACCAATTTCCAAATACTCCATGGTCGACCCCAAACAAATTTGGCAGTCGCTATGCAAACTCATTTTGATTTTTTTAGAGTTAAATTGAATTTCTTTAAAGTTGAGTAAACAAATAAAATTATCTACAAAGATCTTTTAAAATTTACTACAAAACCCACATATTAGATACATAATTTAAGACAAACTATTAACAATAAATTGCTAAATGGGTTATAAGATATAATCCTAATTGATTTAGAGCCTAATAGATTTAGAGTATTTTTTCTAATATAGTTCATATTCTATTTGTCTCATTTAACTCAAACCTTTCTAGTTCCTTAACATCATTATCAAGTTTGTCTATTCCTTTATACATAGCTATAGTTGTCATCTTTATTTATAGATGAATTCTTATTTTCTAATATTGCCTAAAACCTAAAATTTTTAGTTTCTCCTTTTTAAGAGATTGTGCAAGGATTCCTTCACATGCAGAACATACCACTATAACTCTACTCATCATATGAACTCATCGAACCATTTTCGGCACTCTTTAGTTTTTTGAACACACTTAGAGACTAAGATTGGGGGTGAATAAATTTAAATCAAACATCTTTTACTTTAATTCAAAAACACATAGCCATGAAAGATGAAGCAATTAACACCAATGCATAAGAGAACACCATATTTATGTGGAAAACCCAATCAGTGAATAACCACAGTGAGAATATTTCACAATATAAAAAAAACTATTGCAAGGCTCAATGCTAGAGTTGCAACCAAGATTCATTATCTTAGGACAAGATATGATGACTTACATTTCAAAGACTCTCTATCCTTGAGCAAGATATAATGAAGGACCTGTTGAAGATACTCCCTATCTTAGAAGAGGATACATGTGAAAGTTATTATAATGTATAGTCTTCCACTCACATATTCCAATAGTCTCCTTAGAATGTAGATGCTTTTGACATGATTTCTCAAGTAACCTTTTGAAAATTCAACTCCACAAACTCCATCACACACATCTACTTCCTAAATTTTACATCATTCACACATAAAATACCATACACTTTCATCTAATTTAATCATACATCCACAAATCTGAGAATAGCATCAAACCTCTTGCAATTTAGAGCTAGAAAGGAAAATTTAGAGTTAACTAGGCTTAATTTCAATTTGGAATTGAACTATTAGCTTTGTTTATCATTCATTCTCATTTTAGGACTTTCACTAATGGAAGCTTGTTGAGAGCTTTGCATTAGCATCCCTAAATAGAGATCCATAGAGTGCTTAATTGTCAATTCTTTGCTTAATCATATTGCTATTTGTGGTAATTTAGTTGTTATTTTGAGTTATCGATGATACTAACCTATGAAGCTACTTTTTCTAGTACACAAAATGGCACCCATTGTGGGGCATTAGGCCTCATAAATTTATAAATTTGGAGAAGTAAAATTTTTCTTGAAAATCTTGTTTTCTTCTCTATTTTGCAGGTTAAACAACGCTTTTGAGACTTTCTCCAGTGCTTTTAATTGATTCTCCAGTGTGTTTAAGGTCTGAAACAACACTTCTACAATAAAGTCTTGCACCTTTACGTGGATTTTTAGCGCTTTTAATTTCTTCTATCTTATTTCTTTCAGCGCTTTCACCTTGACTCTCCGTCACTTTCAATTGATTCTCCAGCGTGTTTAACTTTTTGTTTGTGCCTTTTCTTATTTTATCAGCACTTTTAATTTTTGTATCAGTGCTTTTAATAATTTTTTGTAGCTCATTTAATTTGATTAGTAGCATGTTTAAGATTTTAAACAACACTTTTAATAGATTTTGTTGCGCTTTCAATTAAATTGAGAATTAATATAATTTGACTTGCGGAAAATGATTTCTCTATGTCTATAGGATGACTGGCCATAAAAAGATAAAAAAACTAGAGACCAAATTTAACAGCGAAGGGAAAGCTTTGACAAAACGGATTAAGGAGGAGAATATTGCACACATCAAGCTAGTTTTGGAGAATTCTCATCAAGAAAATGAGGTATATGAACAATACTTGAAAGTTGTAGAAGCGTATAAATCAAAGTTCATATCATTAAATTGGATTTACTTGCCTTAATCAATTTTTGTCAAAATTTGATAAATAAGGCTTAAATTCAAAGTTATTCTTGTTTTCTTCATTTTTGCTAGTTGTGTTGACTAACTTGTTGGAGGAGAAGTGAATGGAAAGGAATGATCACCACTAGCTGAGCATAAACATGGAAAATTAATCAAAAATGCCCCTAGCCTTAGCTAGCTTCGAAACAAGGTAAGCCTAAGACTTGGTCAATTTTTGCTTAAATTGTGGCCTTGTCAATTTCAAAATCTAGTAATTAAAGCAGCCTATTATTGTTTGAGGGATTTTATACTAGGCCTATGCTCTTCACTTTCTAAGTGAATCAAAATGCCAAAAATATCAAGTTCCTTGATTAAAAGAAAGGCTAAGTAAATCAAGCACTAAATTTGAACAACCCCTTCTTTGTGGAAAAGAGTAGAAATATTTGATTCCCATTAGTTAGTGGGTTTGGTAATTGAACCTTGTTTAAAGTGTTTGGGAATTGAGAAATAGATAGGGATATGTTCTTCACCTTTTGGTGAATCAAACTCCCAAAACTTACCTCTTTATTCCACTTTATTCCTTTCAAAATGAACATCATATATCTATAGTGGGCTCACCTCCTGAGATTTTCCTTAACGAGGCCGGTGAGAGGGATAGCCCAAAGTCGGATACAATTTCCTTTATTAAAATCATCCGACCCATTGTAAAATGAAATGCATGCATCCTTAATGGGGTGTGTGACAAAAGGGTGTTAACTTTTTCAACTTCCTCGAGTAGTCCTTTGAGATTGCACAAAACTCTAACATACCGATGGTGGGAAGCCTCTTAATATACTTGGAGGATGAAAGTTTAATATCCATTTTGAATAGAATCTTGATTAAATACCTTGTTAACTTAGCGAATACTACCTTATAGAGCCATGTTTATGAACCAAATTGTGAGATAGGTAGATTGCTTGAAGTATAGTTTTGTGCAAAAAACCCATGATAACGTCCTTACAAATTCAAACACTTTTTGTGTAGAGGGTTAAAAAGAACAAGTGTACATGTTGTTTTGTTTGAAAATTACATAGAAAAAGTAAGAGACATCCATTTGAAAAATCATCTTATATTTTTAAATCTCTTCATAAAAACAAAAAATTACCAAATTGGGGAAAAGGATTTGAAATTAAACCTTGTTGGATGTCGGTTTCTACACGCTCTCATAGGCTTAAACTATCTTTACAAGAAGAAGACACTTGCATTGCAAAGGAGGTCCCCAAATTTGAATACCAAAGCTCTTTCAACAATCATAACCAAGGGGATAGTCTCCCAAATCTATTTGAGAAGAGAATTGAATCAATGGATAGAAACTCTACATTTCATGATTACCATCATGGAGGACATAATGATAATATCAATAACGCCAACCAAGGGCCTAAGGAAACACTTGAAGAAAGAGCTAATCGAGCGGCTCAAGATAATGAATTTCTTGAAGTCATGGATAAACTAATAGATAGGGATAGGGAGAAATTTTTCCTAAACCTAGCCCAAGCAGGGGTAAAACTCTCACATTATTATGATGTGGATCAACTCAAGAAAAACCAAGAAGAGGATAATCCGATGAGTGCTATGACTAAACAATTGAAAATATTCCAAGCATAGATTGACCTAATGAAAAAGGTTTTTGAACCTAAGACATTCTCTAGCAAGGCCTTGTGCCCATTCCTTTTGACAAAATCTTGGTTATGGCACATTTTTCGATCAATGTAGTCTTTCCTAAATATGACAAATACACAGGTAAATCAGACCCACAAGATCACCTTAGAGAGTTTTGTGCTCTAAGAATTGAATTTATGCATGATACCACATACCTAATGAGAATTTTTCCAAGAAGTATAGGAGGTCAAGCCATGGAATGGTTCTCCAAACTTTCGTAATGGATAAAGACATTTAAGGAATTAGCCTCCAAATTTGTAACCCATTATTCTTACAACATCAAACATGAGATTACTATGCTCAAACTATGTGATACAAAAAAAATAGATGGTGAATCTTTCCTAGGGTTCCTTCAAAGGTGGAGGACAATTTTTGCAAGATATCCATGAAGTATCCTTGAAAAGGAGAAAATGGAAATATTTATGAACAACTTAAATGTGGAGATGAACTATATGTTCCAACTTCAATGTCCCTCTACATTCAAAGAACTTATTGAGAATGGGATCAAAATTGAAGATGTGTTGGTTAAGAGGGGAGATATCAAATTATTCAAAGATAATAAACCCTATACCAACTGAATAGGTGAAAAATGGATCTTTAACAATGCATCTAACATTCCCCCTATTCATGTGTATTTTGAGTTGGAATTGAATAATTAATGTAAATCTAGAAATACTTAAAATCATATAAGATAAGATACATACCTCATGATGGAATTAATCTAGAAATACCTATTTTCTAATGCCTACGTATGGTCTCAAGAAATTCTACAACCAAATCTGGGACCAGAAACTCGCAACAGAGAAAACCCAAAAAACTTTTGTCTCTCTAGAAGTAGGTCGACTTTGACCTAGATAGCGGGGCATAATCTTACCCCTCACTGAAGGTCATCCTTGACCTAAAATAGGTCTGATAGAAATTATGTTCATGGATCCTGAAAGTTGGATAAAAAGGGTAGTCAAATCTGCACTTTAATTCTTGAAATAGTGACTATAGATATTTGAAAATGGTGTTTTGGGGTGGCTATATAGGGTTTTGCCTTAGTCAAACTCCCATTTTGGTGATCTCCACCTCCACAAGTAGCCGGTTGTAATAGAAAATGTGTGTGTATTGAATGTGTAATACCAAGATCTAATCCTCTAGATGGAAACCCTAGCATGAATATGTATGAGAAGGCAATGCATAGATTTGAATAAGATAAGAAAGAATACCAAGCCCCCAAGGCTAAATTATTCTTATCAAACTCATAATTCGTAATTGCTACCCCATGATTATATCTTTGAATGCTTGAATAATGATAATGGTGGATCAAGGAAGAAGGGATCTCTCTTGCTCCAAATAGATGTTCATAATGGTGTGCTCACAAAAATGCCTGATATCAACAATGGCTTGATCTTCTATATCATCCTCTTGCAATCTTTCATCTTCACTTCACCATCACTTGCTTGCTCAGTTGTGTTGTTGTTGTGTGAAAATGAAGGCTAGACAGAGTCTTTATATAGAGGTTTCAAGGTGAGGCTCCTAGAGTAATGTGAGGACCCATAATTTAAATTTCACCTCAAATTATGGTCCAATCACAATAACTAAATAAGGAGGGAAAATAATTAAATTAATTTCAAATTAAAACCCTTCTGCATTCGGATCCGAGCGCCCGACATTGATTCTAGGGCCCTTCGGGAACAAAATTTGAAAAGGGGGATCAAATCTTGAAGGAGGTCAAAGATAACCTTGACTTTGACCTAGGTTAGGGATGACCTCAACTTTGACCTAGGTTAGGGTCGACCTCCACCTTGACCCAGGGGTTTAGATCCAGCCAGAACAGGAAACATAAGGTTTCAGGGGTGCCCGGAGACCTAGAAATGATAACAGAACAGGGAAGAGTGCCAGAGAGAGGCACAAAGTCCTACGATGAATATGATGAAGGCCAAGAGGACCTATTCCTAATTCTTACCTAGAAAATAGAGCCATAGAAGAGGGAAATTAAGGAGAATCCTTGAGATCCTAACCCTAATTTCACCTAGAATGAAGGAATCAAGTGCAAAATGCATCCTAAATGCAAGTTTATCATGATAAATGCACTACAAGAGGATGCTAAACCTATCAAGATGGAAGTTCTTCCATTTTAAGATGATACATTTAGCCCCCACTTTAGCTTAAATATGACACTACGTGAATATGCAAGCTAAAGTAAGAAAACATCATAGTAAATAAAAAGGATATAGCCAAGTCCTTGATGTAGAGATCTTGCAAAAATGACGCAATCAAGGCCAGTGGATCCAATTAAGGACTGACTAATTTTGTAGCCAAACCAATATGCAATGGAAATACACAACAACAACAGCAGATCTGTAATAAAATTAAAGTCTTTATTCATCAAATTACTAATTACATGCAATGTTTCAGGCTATAAGGCCTTCTCGATTACGGCCAAATACAATACAAGTAACAGTCTACAAGATCTTGCATGATCCAAATCCTTTCCTCAACATCTAGATTCAGCTAGCCCAGGTTTGCAATAGGCAGCACACTATTAAGCACCCAGGAAAGATCTAAACTTGTACTCAAACTTCCAAGCAATCTTCTTGCTCCTAAGCTCACAGGCTACCAACTTTCTTCCCATAATCTTTGATTCCTCTAAAAAACTACCCAAGCATCCTATAAATACTGATTCCCAGCCACAAGTCGGCTGATGAAACAATAAACCCTTACAAACAAATGTTAAATGCTAAAACATTAGTCAGCTCTCACATAGCCTTACAAAATAAATAAACTCTCAAAGATGGCCCCAACGCTCATCAGATCTACATAGAAAAATTAAACATGCCAGATCTAGGTCCCCACGCATCCAATGGTTAATCCATAACTTGAGGAGCGTGACCCAAATCAATAGAACTAGTTGGCCAAGCCAATCCATCAAAACAATCCTGTCAGTAAGCAAGAACACCAAGCAATAGAGGAAATAACTGAGCACCAGTTGACCGACCACACCAAGAATGACCGAGCAACATAGTTATTGTCGAGCGCTAGTGAACCGATGCCTTCAATTATCGAACATTCTTTAGAGACTGAGAACCTCGATAACCACATAAATCGAGCAACTAGTCTCCCAAATCGAGTAAGAATTCCACCAAACCAAGATCAAATCTAACAATCTACCTTCAAAGACAAACATATTTTTGGTGAATACAGGATTGCCAAGAATCCTAGGATGCTCCTACATTAGACACCCCAGGTAAGAAAGATTTTCTCATAAGGAAATTAGGAACACCTCAAGGAAATCAGAATAGGTATGCCAAATTTGTTCTTCACCTATATCTCCTCTTGTCTTTAATCCCAAGTAGTCTTCACTTCACTCACTGTCTCATGCAAAAAGTCCTGCTTTCCACTTTTCTTATCCTTCCAATTGGAAACTGCTAGCAACTGACTCTGACTACTACCGATCACATTAGTGCCTCGGTAAGGTTCATCCTCTCTAGACTCAACCAACTCAGTATCATCTACATCTCTCTGTGTCACAAATGTCACCATCTATTGTACCATCTCTACCAGCAAGACCATCTATTTCTTAATCTCAACAAACTCTTTAGAGATATCATTCTCCTTCTCCTTCAAACTAGACTTAACAGGAAAAGGTTCATCAACCTTATGCTCCTGAGGCTTGTCATAAGGAAAACACCTGATAACTCCACATCCCTTAAGCCCTATCTCCTGTAAAGGTATTATCTTATGCCGAGCTCCTTCATGCCTAACCACATAGGTATTAGCATGACCATCAAACAAAACATTCCTATAAAATTGACAGGGTCTACCGAGCAACAAATGACAAGCATCCATAGGTAATATATCACACAATATCTCATCCTAGTAAGATCCAATCTAAAACTTAACCAAACATTTTTCTTCAACTCTAACCTTAGAAACATCTTGTATCCAACTAATCTGATAAGGATTAGGATGCTTCCTTCTTTCCAAATTCAACTTACTAACCATTTCATCTAAAACAAAGTTCTCAGAACTACCACCATCAACTATGACATTACATACCTTATCCTTGCACTTACATCTAGTTCTAAACAAATTTATCCTTTGCACCAGTTCATGGACACATGCAACTAATCTCCTAGTGATAAGTGTCTCACCTTTTTTTTGCAACATTCACAATATCTTCTTCAGTAGTTAGTGCAACTCTTTTCTTAGGACATTGCCAACTTCTATGACTAGCTTCACCACAGTTACAACAAGTGTCGATGAACTCATTCTTCCACCTTCCTCTCTGTCTAGCATTCTTAGTAGCTTGACCACTATAAGATCCCACATCAGACTTAGGATTCTCTATCACATTACTCTCAGCAACTGTCTCACCAGTTTTACCACCTTGGTTCCTATTGTTTTTCTTTCCTTCATACTTCTTATTCATCTTCTCTTCAATCTTCAATGCCATTTGATAAGCATCACCAATTGTTGTCATCCACACAGTAAGTAACTCTTCCTGAATACTAGGTCTCAAACCATAGACATACCTAGCAACCTTCTCTTTATCAGCTTCAGAATGACCAGTCCTAATTAGGATTCTTTAAAACTCCTCGGTATACTCCTATACCAATTTGTTACTCTTCTTCAAAGCTTTCATCTTCTTAAACATGTCCAATTCATAATCCACTAGAATTAATTGTTTCTTCAACTTATCAACCATTTGGTTCCACTTAGTGATCTTTTATTTTCCTCTTCTACCTCTTTCCAACTGAACTTCTCTCCACCAAATATTTACATGACCTTTCAACTTAGTCTTTGCAAATCTAACCCTATCAGGATCTTCTATTTCTTCGTACTCAAAGTATTCATCAATCTCATTAATCCAATCAATCAATTCTTCTGGCCTAAGCCTTCCAGCAAATGCAAAAACTTCAATCTTAGGTCTTTTCCCAATCTTAGACATAGCTTTCAAAATTTGGTTCTCCTCAGAATCCCTAGCTTCTTCGACAACTTCTTCAAAATGATCTTCCTTAGATTCATGATCACTATCCTCTTTCAAGGTAGGTTTCTTCTTTCTCAATTCCTCTTGTAAGTCTTGCACTTGTTTTTGCAAGGTCCTAAAATCATCAAGACTGAATTCTCCAATAGCTTCTTCTTCCTCTGAGATCTCATGATTTCTCCTCGGAGGCATCTTCAAATTGAGATCCAAATACAAACACATAAGATCCACTCGGCTCCAAAAGGAATAGACTTCACTCAAATAGGAACAAACTTTTCTCTAATACCACTTGACGTAGTCAAGGCTAGTCGATCCAATTATGGACTGACTGACCTTGCAGCAAAACCAATATGCAACGAAAATACACAAAAAGAGTAGCAGATCTGTAATAAAACTAAAGTCTCTATTCATCAAATTACTGATTACATGCAATGTGTCAAGCTGTAAGGCCTTCCTGATTATGGCCAAATACAATGCAAGTAACAGTCTACAAGATATTGTGGGATCCAAATCCTTTCCCCAACATCTAGATTTAGCTATCCTAGGTCTGTAATAGGTAGCACATGGTAGGCACCCAGGAATGATCTAAACTTGTACTCAAACTTCCAAGCAATCTTCCTGCTCCTAAGCTCATAGGCTACCAACTTTCTTCCCACAATCTCTGATGCCCCTAAAAAAATACCCAAGCATCTTATAAATACTGATTTCCAACCACAAGTCAGCTGATGAAAAAATAAACCCTTACAAACAAATATTAAATGCTAAAACATTAGTTGGCTCTCACATAGCATTACAAAATAAATCAACTCTCAAAGATGGCCCCAATGGTCATCAGATCCACATAGAAGAATGCAACACACCAGATCTAGGTCCCTGCGCATCCAACAGTTAATCCATAACTCAAGGAGCACAACCCAAATCAATGGAACCAGTCAGCCAAGCTGATCCATCAAAATAATCCATTCGATAAGCAAGAACACCAAGCAATAGAGGAAATAACTGAGCACCAGTCGACCAACCATGCCAAGCATGACCAAGCAACATAGCTATCGTTGAGCACTAGTGAACCAATGCCTTCAATTACCAAGCATTCTTCAAAGACCGAGCACCCCAGTAACCACATAAACTGAGCAACCAGTCTCCCAAACTGAGCAAGAACTCCACCAAACCAAGATCAAATCTAACAATCTACCTTCAAAGACAAACATATTTTTGGTTGATACAGGATTGCCAAGAATCCTAGGATGCTCCTGCATCAAAAAAATTGTTAGAACCTGCAATACACAAGGTTAATGAAAATCCACAAATTACCTAGATCTTACTAAATGACAACTTGAGAAGTGCATAAAGCCCCTTATGCCCCCCATGTTTCAGCTTTCTACTTTTGAAGGGTGATAAGGATAACTTTATACACTAGATATGCAGTTTGTTGAAAAGTTCTTTCCTAAACCAATTAGAAGGATTCCTAGCCTTCCTAAACTGATTCAAGAAGTTAGGTATCTAAATCATGATTCCAACTCCACTGATGGCACTAAAATGGAGTTACCGAACTCAAGTTATGATGAAAAGAGTGACTGTCTATCTAAATGCATAAGAAAGGAAATCTGAATTTACCATGAGAAAACCCTAAGAGAAACCCTAACAAAACCCTAATTTTAACTATAAATAAGGAAAAGAAAGTCATACTTACTCATTCTTACCATTTGCAGATTTGAAGAGAGAAAGAAAGATGCCAAGGAGAGAAGAACTTTGAGCAATGTGCATGGAGCTCTTGAGATAGTGCCTGGCTACTGGACAATCGCTTCCTAAGGTGAGTTTGTTGTTATTGGTTTCCATACTTCACAAATTCTTGATTTTTGTAGGCAAGCTCGACCCTGACCCTGACCTAGTTATGTTGAACTTGACCCAAGAAGGTCAACATGAACTAGAAGGTCTCCACCTTATCTGGGATGAGGTTGACCTTGACCCAACAAGGTCGACCCTAACCCAGGAAAGTCAACATTGACCTAGGAAGGTCAACCTTGACCAAACTAAGGTCGACCTTGACCTAGTTGAGTTGGATTTGTAGATTTTATGATGTAGAATGCTAATATGATGTTTATTTATGCTTATAGGACATGGTCTGTCTCTAAGAGCACCTATTTGGAGAGTTTCTAGTGATCATCAGAGAGAGACTGTCTAAGCTCAGTGAGGATGAGATGCAGCTACTAAGAGATGTAGGACTATACTTGGTAGTATTCCTACCACAAATTAGGCTACACCGAGCTATGAAATCAGCTCTGATAGAGAGGTGGGATGAGGATACATGCTCCTTCCATCTTCCCTCGGGAGAGATTACAGTGACACTAGAGGATGTCTATAGGATCTTGTGGCTTCCACTCTGAGGTGAGACTGTCATACCTAGAGCATAGCAAGTTTGTGAGGAGATCCTTGCAGATAAAGAGTATTGCTTGGGATGGGTTCCATAGATGTAAACCTGATCAGATCAAGTTCTTTTTTCATCCATACTGTCAAGCCCTACACCTTTGGTATGGAGAGTGATGCTTTGCATAGTATCCTTGGTTGTGTTACCCAACTCAAAGAGTATAATATTTTCTACACCTCTTACCCATCTTATATAGAGGATAGAGAGTGAGAAAATCATGTTCTCATGGGGTCGTAGCATGTTAGCCCAGCTATACCACAAGCTATGTCAGCTAGTGAGATACCAAAGAGAGAGTCTTTTGATATGCACACTCTTGTAGATTTGGTTGTTTGAGCATTTTGCATGTACCTATCCACAGGATGCTCCAATGATGGTAGATGCGAGTACTGTTATACATTGAATTTGCACCTCTGATCTCAAGCTCTCTTGGTCTTGATAATCTAGTATAACATGGGAATCATCTCAAGGTTGTGGGACCTTTTGCTAACTGAGATGAGACCTCCAGATTCTAGGTTGGTTCCTCTTGGATAATCACCCTGATTTTCTCTTAACATGAAAGTAAATTCTTTTGAGGGAAAGGGATATAAGGAATGCTTGGAAAGGGAAATAATAGAAAGAAAATCTACCTACTAGGTGATGCACCAAAACTAGGGTTTGGATCTCAGGATAGAGGAATGAAACCAATGAGAGGCTTACGTCTGGGAGATCATAGTTTACTGAATAGGCTTGCATAAGTATTTCATAAGAGGACCTAAAAATTAGACACAACCTATGACCAGCAAGCAGACATTCTCTTCAGAAAAAGGGCACAGGAATGAGATAGAATGACAAGGGCTGAAGAATACTCACAAACTCACTTAGATTAGATCAAACACAGTAGTGCACATATAAGCTAAAAGTAAGAGGGATCAGGAACTCTAAGTATCACTGAAAGCATTCATAAACTTCAATCCAATAAGAGATACGCCAAACAAGAAAGCATAAGGATAGGAAACATGTCACAGAATACTTTGCAATATTTGTATTATCAATGAGAACTTACAGGATGTCGAAAAACAAAGAGCACAAAGAAATGCTACAGATAGTTTTCCAAGAAAAGCCTTTCTTTTTTACAAAATGTGAATTCTGAGCACTACAGGCTCCAAAAAATGTTATATACACTTCTACTACATGCACGCAGGAGTCAAAATTTTAGGGCTACATAGATATGCATAAAATAATCCACCCTAAAACCATCACTTCTGATCATAAATAAACTCTGCAAATATCTCAACCGATCAGACATTTCTCCCCTTGCGTGCCCATGCCTGTACTGATCTTGCCCGTAGACAAAAAGCCTTGACCTAACAACCTCTGCAACCCACTCAGCCATGAATGACCAAAATCTGATTTCAGATCTTAGAAAGGACCACAAATGGCTGCCTAAAAGATCTGCAAATTCTCCCAACTGCAACTGCCTCTGAAATCATCAATTTCTTCAGCTACCCGCACTTGCAAAATGTTCACTTTGGAAGAAACCCCGTGAAAAATGGTTGCATCATTTTGAAAATACCACTGGTCACATGATTGCATGAGCTAAAAAAGCCTCATGTGATCATGCGACAAGCTCTTTGAAACTACCACTTAGCCATGCAAGACACCTGGACCCGCAAGGAAAGCCGCCTCAGCATCCCCACGAAAAAGTCAATGGTCACATGATCGCATCAGCCAAAAAGGCTTCATGCGATCATGTGACAAGCCTTTTATAATCTACCTCTGCTTGCCACAAATGTTCGGGCTCAAGATTGCACAGCAAACTTAACCCCAGTTCCACCTTGGGTTCATCCTCTCTTTAGTCGCAAAGTCGCAGGAAGTTTACTAACCCCAGGCTCTATCTAGTGACCACGCGAAACATGTTAACCGCTTTGAAAAAAATGCTAGTCGCATGATCACATGCGGTTAGAAAGCCGCATGCGATCATGCAACAACCCCTTTTAGAATCTATCACCGCTTTTTAAAAAAAAAGCTCGGGCCCAAAAAACATCACACCTGTTGAACCCTGCCACGTGGCCCAATAGGAGCCGAACACCATGGTTGGACCCATGACCACACCATAGGAAAGCACCAAAGAATCCAACGGTGGTCGCATGATTGCATGGGACCAGAAGATCCCATGTGAACATGCGATAGCCATCAGATCTCACATCTACGGGGCCACATGCTACCGCTGGCCCACTACAGACTAGACACGTCACCACCCACCGAAGCCCCGCTGACCGCTAGAGGCTTGTCGCATGGTCGCATGCGGTTAGGAAGCCGCATGTGATCATGCGACCAGCCTAGAACTGTTATGTCGATCGCCACTGAAATCATTGACGGTTTGTCGCATGGCCGCATGGGCTCAAAAGAGCCCATGCGATCATGCGACCAACCGAAAGATGCTACCACTGACTGCCACCGTAGATCTTGACCGCCGATCTTTGTTGATACTACATCAATAGTTTTCATATGATGTCATGGGATTGGAAGATCCCATGTGATCATGTGACAGCCGTCGGATCTTCTCTGCACTGGCACGACTTTGAGGAACTAGGACCTGCCTGTTGGAGTTGCGCGCTTAGGATCGAAAACACATAAGGGGTCAAAAACACAGAGGGTTTTTGAGAAAAGGTCGAAAACACACTAAGCTTTCAGAGTGGAGGTCAAAAACACACCAAGCTTTCAGACCAAAAGGCAGAAACATCCTGAGCCTTTAGAGAGAAGGTCAAAAACACACTGGGTTTTTGACACTTGAGCATTTCTTGGAAAATAGGAACCGTGGCCAAAAATGAATGACAAGGAATTTTTGGGCAACAAGTACACCAAGAGTCTTTTCTTACCCTTTGAGAGATGCCTGGCAATTCAGAGATATCCTCTATTGGAGGGTACATCTAGACCACATTCTGGGCACAGATGTGATATGGATATCCTATTGCCAGATGACAGAGTGGCCAAATACATGATTCCAGATAAGACATTCACAGTGGTAGAAGCTACTGAAGGGTCATCAGAATCATATAGTGATGCCATACTATTATGATTGGGTGATGAGATAGTTCAACCTGTTACAGGGAGTTCCTAGAGTAGTACCTCATTATGTGCATCCGAGGAGGTACTATCAGAGACCTGGTGCCATACATCGACCATCGATAGAAGACATAGAGGATAGTGATATAGATGAGATAGAGGATACAGAGGTACCACTAGATGTGACCTATTCAGGCCTGAGCTGAGATTACATCAAGTATTGGAGTCTTTAGCGGACCTACCCCATCTTCCCTGAGGATTATCCTACAGGTGATCCAGGCCTTTCAGAGAGGACTCACTAGGATAGTGGTATAGTAGAGGAGGATGAGGATCTCAGAAATGAGGAGGAGCACATCTGTGAGGGAGAACCCATGGAGGAGGAGAGAGTAGAAGAGAGAGCAGAGGAGATGCCCCCAACTGGTGATACTGATGCGGATGTACATGTTTTTCATGCATCACCACTAAGATCATGACGGCCTCCACAAGCCCACATAGAGACACCACCGATGAGGCCTCGACATAGAAAGCATGGAGAGAGTAGTCACTCCATGCCCCCACCATCTAGACACTTTAGTGACATCTAAGAGGGAGACCCGGGTATGAAATATGAGATATGATTAAATATGCAACTTGATTTGAAAAAAGGTACTAAATTGATAAATGTAATTTCATTCTGTAGCTAGTGTAGTAGAGTGGAGGAGCTTTGTATCTAAGATTCTAAAGGATACATGTATATCCTACCGACTACTAGCGAGAGAGCGAGAATCCTCTCTTGGCTATAGAGATCCCGCCAGGCATGCCGATATCTTTGCATGTGTCCAACATGAGCTGAGGGTGTACAAAGAAAGAGAGGAGAAGTTGATAGCTAAGTTACAAAGTGCTTGAGGGTATTCGCATGGTATGATCATATCGAGGAGCCACACACAAACACATAGACCTACATCTTCCTATCATAGGCCAGAGAGATCTGGGAGCCATCAGCTATCAGAGCATAGTAAAAATGTAGTGATAAATAGGGCCATGGGCCACATATGTATTAGAACTTGAAAAAAAATTTGATGAATGAAAAACTTTCTCTACTAATTATTTCTATGTTTGATTACTATGCTTTCATCAATATAAAACTTAATAAAAAGAAAAGAAGGTGCATAAATATATTCAATATGTAATTTTTCTAAAACTACATAACCTATAAAATAAACTTTATAAGGAATACATAAATCCACAAGGAAAGAAAGAATGAAATTAAGGATAATAATGTTTGAGATGCATAATATTAATAGGTTCCTTAAAAGAAACACCATCCATATCAGCAAGTTTATAAGCCCCAGAACCAAAGTCTTCAATGACAACAAAAAGTCCAAGCCAATTAGGGCTAAACTTTCCTTTTTCACCAGGTAAAGCATTCACATTTCATTGATTCTCATATAAGACTAAATCACCAACCGAAAATGTTCATTCAATTACCTTATGATTATATTGCTTCTGAAGAGATTTATGATAAGCTTTTATATGTTCTAATGCATGTATCCATTGTTCATCCAACATTTCTAGATCTTGTAAGCGTTATTCCTAAAAAGTATCCTTGTCAATTATCCCATGAAATGAAACACATAAAGAAGGTATTTCTAATTCCAAAGGCATAATAGCATCAATATCATAGACCAGATTGTAAGGAGAAGTACTCGTGGAAGTACGAACACTGGTCCTATAAGCCCATAAAGCATAGGTCAATTGAGTATGCCAATCTTTTGCATGCTTGTGAACTATTTTTCTTAGGATTTGTTCAATGATTTTATTTGATGCTTCAGCTTGACCATTAGATTGAGGATAATAAGGATTTGAAAATCTATGTTGAATTCAATATTTCTCCAAGAATTTCACAACTTCTTTATTTTTAAAAGAGGTAACATTATCTGAAACTATCGTTGAAGGTATACCAAATCATGTTATGATATTGTTAAGGATGAAATCACAAATATCATCTGCAGTCATTGAACGAAGAGAGACAACTTCAACCCACTTCGAGAAGTAATCTATAGTAGTCAAGATGTGAGTATGTCCTTGAGAAGAAGCTGGTGAGATTTTTCCAATAAGATCAAAACCCCAAATACTAAAAGGCCATGGAGAAACTTGATTACGAAGCTCACGAGCAGGAGCATGAATCAAATTACTATGTTTTTTACATTGAGGACATTTCTTAACAAACATGAAAGAATCTTGTTCCATTGTTTTCCAATAATATCCCATTCTAAGAAATTTATTAACCAGGGATTTTCCACCAAAATGTCCCCCATAAGAACCAGAATAAGCTTTTGCCAAAGCTACCAAGATTTCAATTCTATTGAGACATCTTAATAGTAATCCTTCATAAGAGCATTTGTAAAGTGTATCTCCTAGAATGATGTAACATGTTACAAGCTTCATAATATGATTATGTGTGTTCCTTGTTGATTCGGGAAAAGTACCATCTTTCAAGAAATGAAAAATATGAGAATACCATTCATCTGAATGCAAATTAAAACAATTAGAGGTAATATTTTTAGAAATTGTAGGGTTTTTAAGATTTTGTATAGTAAATTGAAAGTTTTTAGCATTATTCTCAAGACAAACCAAAGAAGTTGCGCCTACCATGGCATCCACATGTCGATTATCTTTCCTAGGTAAGGTTTGAATCGTATAAGAAGAGAATTGTGAAAGCACATCAAGAGCCAAATCTCCATATTGTCTCATTTTATCCTTCTTAGTCTGATAACCTCCTCTAATTTGTTCAATAATCAATTATGAATCTCCATATATTTGAAAGTGTTTGATGTTAAGGGATGAATCTACTCGTAGGCTAGCTATAAGAAATTCATACTCTGCAATGTGATTAGTATAAGGAAAGGTTAATTTGTATGATAAAGGGATTGGCTTTTTTGTAGGAGGAATCAAGATAATACCAACACCAAACCCCATCTTACATTTAGACCCATCAAAATATAATTCCCAAATATCATCCTATTGAATAGCTAGAATATTGTCATCTGGGAATTCTATTGAAGTAGAACATGTATCAAAATGAGGACAAGGAGCTTCAACTAAATAATTTGTTAAATCTTGTCCCTTAATAGACTTCAGAGAAATAAAATTAAGGTCAAATTATGTAAGTAACATCACCCACTTTGCCAAATGCCCAGAGAGATCAATTTGTGAGAAAAGATATTTCAAAGGATCAAATTTAACGATCACATTGACTTCAACATTTATAAGATAATGCCTGAGTTTCTGGCATGCATAAACTATAGCTAAGCATTTTCTTTCCAAATCTATGTATCTTGTTTCATAATAAAGTAAATTCTAACTAATGTAATGCACAGGTATTTCCTTATCATTATTATCATTTTGAGCTAACAGTGCACTCATGGCTTTCAGAGTTACTGAGGTATACAAATGGAATGGTTTATCAAATTTAGCCAGTTGCAAGATAGGAGGATTTGCAAGATACTCCTTAAATTTCTCAAAATTTTGTTTACATTCATCATTCCAAGAGAAAGTGGTATCCTTTCTAAGCAAGAAAGTAAAAGGAATGGTTCGATCAACTAGATTAGAAATAAAGTGACGAATAGCTTGTATTTTTCCTTGTAAAGTCCGTAACTGAGAAATATTCTTAGGAGGAGGCATATTAATAATAGCTTCAATCTTTTTAGTATCTACTTCTATGCCTCACTTAGAGATTATAAATCCTAATAATTTACCAGAATCAACTTCAAAGACATGTTTCTTAGGATTTAATCTCATGTTATAACTTCTAATCCTTTCAAATATTTGTTGTAAAATAGTAACTGTTGGAAAAATGTTCAACACTCCCCTCAGGATTCGTGACATGGCTTAACTACCTCTTGTGTCTTCTATAAGTCTAGTGGTTGTATCGGGCATTAACAGGTTGATCTTTTGGTGCAACGGTAACTACTACTTGTAACAAGTGGTATTAGAGCTTGGTCACATGTTCAAATCCCCTTGGGTAACACTGAGGGGGAGATTGTTGTAAAAATGGTCAGCGCTCCCCTCGGGGTTTGTGACATGGCTTAACCGCCTCTTGTGTCTTCTATAAGTCTATTGGTTGTATCAGGCATTAACAGGTTGATCTTTTGGTGCAAAAACAACTACTACTTGTAACAAGTGGTATCAGAGCTTGGTCACAGGTTTGAATCCCCTCAGGTAACACTGAGGGGGAGATTGTTGGAAAAAAGTTCAGCACTCCCCTTGGGATTCATGACATGGCTTAACCGCCTCTTGTGTCTTCTATAAGTCTAGTGGTTGTATCGGGCATTAATAGATCGATCTTTTGGTGCAATGGAAACTACTACTTGTAACAGTAACATGATCTTCTCTTTGTATAGATTTTTATAAGATATCATCCACATAATCTTCAAGGATCTTATGAATGTAATCATGAAAAATCAAAGTCATAGCTTGTTGATAAGTTGCTCCCGCATTCTTTAATCTAAAAGGCATCATGACCCAAAAAAATGTTCCCCAAGGTGTTATAAATGCAGTCTTAAATTGATCTTTAGGAGGGATAAAGATTTGATTATATCCTGAAAAACCATCCATAAAAGATAACAAGGCATGACCTGCTATTGAATCCACAATCATATCAATGTTAGGTAACGAGAAATCATCCTTTAAGGATGCCTTTTTCAAGTCTCTAAAATCAGTACACATCCTTATCTTATTTTCTCCTTTTGAAATAGGCACAATGTTTGAAATCCAATCTGAGTAATCAATAGAATGGATAAATACAAAATCCAATAACTTTTCAATTTCAATTTTAACCAATAAAGCAATTCATGGATTCATCTTTCAAATTTTCTACTTCATAGGTTTCATATTTGGTTTTAAAACAATGTTATGAGTAACAATCTTAGAATCTATACCTGACATATCTAAATACATCCAAGCAAAAATGTCCTTAAATTCAAGTAAAAGGGAAACCAACTGATCATGTTTATCCTGATTCAAACATTTCCCAATCTTTATCATCTTTTTAGAGTCGTTCTCATCCATTTGAATATCAACAGTCTCAGTTATTAACAAATCACTTCGTATTAGAGGATCCATCGGTAAAGGAAGAATATCTTATTTATCATGTTCTCCAAAATAAGCATCTATACTTAAACAATAAGGCTTCCATCGTTTGTGATGAAACTTAGGTAAATCCTCATAAACCCCTAAAAAATCCATTAAGGCTTCATCTTCAGGAAAAATATCCAAAGTAGGTGTTTGATTAATGTCAATGAGGAGTGAGTTAACCAATTTCAACTGTCCACCACGCATATGATTAACATTAGGAGGAAAAATTGATGGTTGCCTATAAGGATTAAATCCTAATCCATACGTATGATCATAAATTTCATTATCCAAAGGTACTTGTATACCTTGCTCATATTTACCACATCCTTTCCCATTAAATCCTAACTTCTTAAGAAAGTGATAACTAGAACCATATCTATCAGCCATATCAGATGGATTCTAAGGAGTCGCATATGTCACAATATCATAACAATCAGGCTTTACTATTTCAATCGTTTCTTCAATCGAGGCAGCAAAAAGATTACTTTTTAATTCCTCAGAAAGTGGGGAAGGAGTAAAAACTTGTTTCTCAAATTCACTATGTTGCTTCATGAATTCCAAAGTAGAGACCTTATATTCTCCAATGAAGGTAGGATTAAAATCCAACGTCCCCCAATCATCCTCAGTTAAAGAAGAAGATGGAGCTTTCGGTTTTTGCATCTCAAATTGTTTTACTTTTAGTTTTTTGTCAATCTCTTTGCTTGGTTGAAGAGGCTCGGAGATTTTAGCATATTCCACATTCAGGCAAGGATTTGGTGCATCATCCGCATGTAATGTATACATTAAGTTGTTATAGATGAACCTAACCTTGTGATGAAGAGTAGAAGGAACTGCATGCATAGTATGTAACCAAGGCCTTCCTAAAAGAAGGTTATAATTGAGAGGTCCAGGCATAACATGAATAGGCATATTTAGAATAACTAGATCAACTTTAATAGGTAAGGTAATAATGCCCAAAGTTCTTTTGCAATATTATCAAATCCACATATAGGGACATTATCAGGTTGAATAATGGTGAGATCATCCTTAATTGCCTTAATCATATCCATGCTACAAACATTAAGCCCAGATCCATTATCAATTAATGTTCTTTGAATGATACTCTAGTTAATAGAAACAACAACCATAAGAGCATCATATTGATTCTACACCTCAGGAGAAGGTAAATATTTATCAAAAAACATAATAGGAGGTACAGAAGGCATAGTATGCATGCAATCTAAGATATAATTAATGTTCTCTTGATTAGGAGGCAAAGAAGGAAGAGTGGATAAAGCTTTTTGCAATGCCTCATGATATGTCAGAGAAGTTTGAAGTAATTCCCATAAAGATATCTTAGCAGGAGTAGCACGTAATTGGTCAACTAAGTCATACTCCTTAAAGGTAGAAGGAAACCTAGGAGCTTGAGGAAGCATAGGTTGAGAAGGTGGTAAAGAAACCAAAACAGTAGGCTGAGGGTTATTCTGTGTGCGATAAGCATGTGAAACAGAATTAGTGTTATCAAAGAAATCTAAAGGATCTCTAGGTTTACCCTTAATCGTTATGCGAGGACATCCTTTTACCATCATCAAAGGTGTAGGATATATCATTTTAGGTTTATCAATATTGCAAATAGTGGGACATTAAGGTAACCATGCACACACCCTATGGTAAAGGTCAATTGGAGAGGTTGTGGAGGAGAGTGAAATAGGAATATGATCAATGGAGATCTTATTTAGACAATTTTCATCCTCACTACTATGTACCTCATTAGGGAATCTATCCTCTTGTACAATAAAAGCCTCATCAATGTATTCAAAACAAGAATCATCCATGTTGAATACAAAGAAATACTAAAAAGCATGAAAATATAAAAGTTTTTGTATTTTAAAGAGATTTTGCAATTTTTTTGTATTTTTGAAATATAACATGCAAGAAATCTAATCTTATAAACATGCAAGATCTAAATCTAACACCAAAAATAAAGAGTTGTCGTAAACGGGTTCACCAAAATGAATAGGTGAAAATGGAGCTTTAACAATGAATCTAACATTCCCCCTATTCATGTGTATTTTGAGTTGGAATTGAATAAGTAATGTAAATCTGGAAATACTTAAAATCAGATAAGATAAGATACATACCTCATGATGGAATTAATCTAGAAATACCTATTTTCTATTGCCTATGTACAGTCTCAAGAAATTTTGCAACCAGATCCGGGACCAAAAAATCGCAACAAAGAAAACCCAAAAAACTTTTGTCTCTCTAGAAATAGATCAACTTTGACCTAGATAGTGGGGCACAATCTTACCCCAAGGCACAATCTTACCCCTCACCGAAGGTCGTCCTTGACTTGAAATGGCTCCAATAGAAATTTTGTTCGTGGATCCTGAAAGTTTGACGAAAAGGGTACTCAAATTTGCAATTCAATTCTCCAAAAAATGACTATAGATATCTAAAAATGGTGTTTTGGGGTGGCTATATAGGGTTTTTCCTTAGTCAAACTCCCATTTTGGTGATCTCCACCTCCACGAATAGCCAGTTGTAATAGAATATGTGTGTGTATTGAATGTGTAATGCCAAGATCTAATCCTCTAGATTGAAACCCTAGCATGAATATGTATGAGAAGGAAATGCATAGATTTGAATAAGATAAGAAATCATACCAAGCCCCCAAGGCTAAAGTATTCTTATCAAACTCATAATCCGTAATTGCTACCCCATGATAGTATCTTTGAATGCTTGAATATTGATTATGATGGATCAAGGAAGAAGAGATCTCTCTTGCTCCAAATAGATGTTCACAATGGTGTACTCACAAAAATGCTTGATATCAACTATGGCTTGATCTTCTATATCATCCTCTTGCAATCTTGCATGTTCACTTGACCATCGCTTGCTTACTCAATTGTTTTGTTGTTGTGTGAAAATGAAGGCTAGAGAGAGTCTTTATATAAAGGTTTCAAGGTGAGGCTCCTAGAGTAATGTGAGGACCCATAATTCAAATTTCACCTCAAATTATGGTCCAATGACAATAACCAACTAAGGAGGGAAAATAATTAAATGAATTTCAAATTAAAACCCTTCCGCATTCAAATCCGAGAGCCCGACATTGATTTTGGGGCCCTCTAGGAACAAAATTTGAAAAGGGGGATCAAATATTGAAGGAGGTCAAAGATGACCTCAGCTCTGACCTAGGTTAGGGATGACCTCAACTTTGATCTAGGTCAAGGTCAACCTCAACCTTGACCCAGGGGTTCAGATCCAGCCAGAATAGGAAACATAAGGTTCCAGGGGTGCCTAGAGACCTAGAAATGATAATAGAACATGGAAGAGTGCCAGAGAGAGGAAAAAAGTCCTATGATGAATATGATGAAGGCTAGGAGGACCTATTCCTAAGTCCTACCTAGAAAATAGAGCCATAAAGGAGGGAAATTAAGGAGAATCCTCTAGATCCTAACCCTAATTTCACCTAGAATGAAGGAATCAAGTGCAAAATGCATCCTAAATGCAAGTTTATCATGATAAATGCACTATAAGAGGGTGCTAAACCTATCAATATGGAAGTGCTTCCATTTTAAGATGATACAACAACACTAATAAAAATCATTATGTATCTTACTACAATAATAATAAAGGAGCCAATAATCACAATGATAAACCTAAACTATGGTTGAAGAACAATAACAAAAATCTTGTGAATGATGGAGTTGTGGAAGAACACAACTTAAAGGCTACCCCATTTAATTTATCAAATGGATAAAATTTGACATATAATGTGAATCAAATGAACAAAGCTCCTTTCAATAATACCAATTCCAACAAAAACAACAACAATGCTAACAATAATCCCTTCAATAATTCTAATGTCAACAAACCTAAGCCTTTCTTTTCCACATATCAAAAGAGGAAATTCACCTTTTTAGGTGAACCATTGGAAAATGTGTTAAGGACTTTGGTGGCCAACAAAATCATTACCTTACCTAAGTTAAGGCCATATGAATCCCAAGTTAAACTGAATTGGTGGAATGATTCTCACCATTGTGAATACCATCGTAATAAGGGCCATAAAACCAATGAATGCATGAAATTGAAACACCTTGTGCAAGACCTAATGTATGATGGGATGATAAAGGTTGAAGGGCCCCAAAATAATGAAGATCATACGGCCTTCAAAAATCCTTTTCTAAACCACGAAAAGGGTGAGCCATCAAACACTAATCAAAATAATAAAAGAGGTAATGAGAAGGTCAATTTTTCCCATACCTATGATAACATCATTAATAATTTAGATAGTGATGAAAATACCATAAATGTTATTGTGGTAAAAGAGAAGCCAAGGGAAGCAACATCTAATGTTGTAACTAGGGGGCAATCATAAAAAAATACTCTACCTAGAAATGGCCCAAGAATTGTTCTACCAAATCAAACTATACCTTCATCATCAAAACAATATAATTTGGTAGACCAATTGCAAAGAACCCCTGCTCAGATCTCTATTTTAGAATTGCTCAAGCTCTCACCAACTCACAAGGAGATTCTAGAAAAATCCTTGGTAGAGACTAATGTGCCTCTAAATTTAGAAGCAGACAAATTTCAAAACATGGTAGGACATCTTATTGCACCTCATTGCCTATCTTTTTTAGAGCAAGATGACATGTCATTAAATCACCCAAAAAAATTGCCTTTGCATATAGAGGTTCTAATTCATAAGCTTAGAGTAAAAGGAGTCCTCATTGATGGAGGAGTCAGCTTGAATATTTGTACCCTAAACTTGGTAAAAGTCTTAGGACTTTCTGAGGAGGCTATTGACCCAAAGAAAAAGATAACCATAAAAGCCTATGATGATGAAGAGAGAGCTTCTAAGGGTGTCATAATGCTTCCTATCAAAGTTGGTCCAATGTAGAAAGAAACCAATTTCCAAGTCCTAGACCTAAAGTTGACTTACCATATTTTGTTAGGGAGATCGTGGATCCATGCAATGTAGGTCATGCCTTCCACTTACCACCAATGCCTGAAATTCCCCTATCTAGGACAATAAATCATGGTAAGTGGGGACTCTAACCCCTTTCAATATTATAATAACATGAATCCTATCAATGATTCCTTGGTCCCACATAATGTGGAAGGGTCTATTCCTCAAAGAATAGAGCAAGGTCAAAGTTTAGAGGATCTTCCATCTTTGAAAGGAAAAGAAAAAGAAGAAAAAAAAATTGTTGTTGAAAACATTTAAAGTCCTACTAACCAAGCTACATCGACAAAAGGAAAAGAGAAGGTTAGTGAGGAGAGTACTCCTGAGAAGCAGAAAGAAGACAAAGCTAGATCTATTCAAATCTACACCAAAGATGCCCATTACCAAAAAATGGATCATATGATGAAAAAATTTGAAAAGCAATGTCAAATTAAACAAAAAGGAGTAGGTGAATACTCCTTATCCATGATGGACCTACCCTTATCTCCCAAATCACATAGAAAGCTATCCAATCTACCTCATAAATACAATGAACACTTTGTGAGGGTGAATACATCTTCATTCACGGAGGAAGAAGATAATGAAATCCTAAATTGGCTATATAAGGATGAGGAATCAAGTGCACATGAAAAGCGCATCCAAAATGTAAGCATGCCCACACATAAATATGGGAAAGGATTTCAAATCATGTATAAAATGGGATACAAAGGACAAGGACCTTTAGGAACAAGAAACAAAGGACTCATTGAACCCATTGAAATTACATGGAGAGATAGCAAAGAAAAGACAAGATTAGGATACCTAGAACAAGGCTACACTCAAAAGAACTATCCTAAGGTTTATGACCAAATTTTAGAAATTAGGTTCTCAAAGTGATGAGGATTCCAACAATTGGGAATGGGACTCATTGTCAAGTGAGTCATGTTAAGATAAAGAAGTGGATGTTATCCACACCTATACCCCTAGCAAAGGAAAATAACAAGCCTCAGAATCAAATAAGAATCAAGCCTCAAGTTTGAGTCAAGTGGTCTTAGATAATGTACCAATTCAAGAAATTGAAATAAATCAATGGGTAGGAGAATCCTATGTACCATCATGGAGACCTACTATGGAAGAATCTAGCATTAGATTTAATCCATGAGATTTTTACCCAATAGAAACTTTAGAGGATTCTAGTGAGGAAGATTTTAACCCTAGTTCTCTTGAACATCTTGAAGAAGAACATATTATAGATTTAAGCAATACAATGTTGGAACCTTCAAATTAAGTCCTATCCTTAAACCCCATTGAACTAAACCAAAGCATTGATCCTTTGACCCTCATCTATCTGGAATTAATCGAATGGGATTACATTGAACCTACCATACTCCCTACATTTTTGAATGATAACTTGGTGTCCCAGTACATAAATGCGGTTGAGCCTTCTTCTATAATGGAATATTAGGAAGGAGTGAAAAAGGAAAGTATCCAAAGCCTCAATTCAATTAAAAATTTAAAAATTTAATAAAAAATTAAAAAATGGAAAGAATCTAATGTTGAAAACCACCTTGTGGCAACATTAGATCAAAAAGAGAAAGAAATAAAGAATGATTCCAAAGGTGAAAACCCAATAGAGGCACCTAAGGAAGGGAATTTGGATACTTTACTTGAGCACTATGAAGAAAGATCTCCTATCTTGATTCAACCAATAGAGAAACTGAATATTGGATCAGAATCAGAACCAAGGATCATACACTTAGCAACATCTCTATCTAGGGAAGAAAGAAAGGAGTTCATCAAATTTTCCAAAGAAGAACAAATTAATTTTGCATGGTCATATGATGATATGCTAGGATTGGATCCAAATTTAATCATGCATCATTTGAACATAAAAGGAGTAAGACTGGTAAAGCAGAAACTAAGAAAGATACATCCACACATAGCTTTACTTGTAAAAGTGGAGTTGGAAAAATTGCTGAAAGTTGGGTTTATAGGAGCCATTGATTATGCCCAATGGATTTCAAACATTGTGCTAGTTTCAAAAGTAGATAAGTCCATTAGAATTTACACGGACTTTAGGGATCTCAATCTTGCATGTCCTAAAGATGACTTTTCGTTACCAAGCATAGATGCCATCATTGATCTGACAGAAGGACATTCAATGTTCTCACTTATGGATGGGTTTAGTGGTTATAATCAAATAAAGATAGCACCCAAAGATCAAGACAAGACAACATTCACCTGCGCATGGGGGACATTCTATTGGAATGTTATGACTTTTGGTCTAAAGAACACCACAACAACCTATCAAAGAGCCATGACAACCATATTCCATGACATGATGCATAAGTTCATGGAGGACTATGTAGATGATATACATGCTAAATATCACTCAAGAGAAGAACATTTACCCATCTTAGAGAAAATATTTGTAAGATTGGAGCAATTTAAAGTAAGGTTAAATCTGAAGAAGTGTACATTTGGTGTTCAATTAGGAAAGCTACTAGGATACATTGTTTTAGCAAAAGGAATAGAGGTAGACCCAGCCAAAGTCAAAGCCATCAAGGAAATGGAAGCACCTAGAAACATAATTCAGATGAGATCTCTTCAAGGTAGGATCCAATCTGTTTGAAGGTTCATATCTTAATTAGCATAAAAGTGTCATAATTTCACTCAACTCCTTCATAAGGACATAGTTTTCAAATGGGATGAGAAATGTGAAGAATCCTTCAATTTTTTGAAGAAATATCTAATGAATCCTCCAACTTTGATGCCACCTATAAGAGGCAAGCCTTTAATTCTATACATTTCAGCGACTAAACATTCATTAGGGGCACTCTTGGCACAAGAAGATTAATTGGGAAAAGAAAAGGACATATACATCAACAGAACTTTGGTAAAATATGATTTGAATTATACCTTCATTGAAAGAGAATGTTTGGCCGTAGTTTTTTCTTCCCAAAAATTACACCACTATATGTTATCCCACAAGATTCAACTCATTACAAAGATTGAACCCTTGAAATATCTTCTTAGAAAAACAACATTGAGTGGGAGACTAGCCAAATGGGTCATGGTGCTAAGTGAATTCGAAATAGAATATGTGGACCAAAAATCTATCAAGGGCCAAGTCATAGTTAGTCAATTAGTAGAATCACCATTACAAGATGAATATCTGATTCAAGTGGAATTTCCAGATTTTGAAATTGTGAATGTTGAAGCAAAAACATGGCAATTATATTTTGATGGTTCCTATACACAATATGGATTAGGAGTAGGCATACTTTTGATTACTCCTCATGGGTCTACAATTACGAAATCATAAAAATTTCTATTCCCATGCACAAATAATATAACTGAGTATGAAGCATTGGTCATTGGAATAAAACTAGCATTAGAATGGAAAGTGACAGAGCTACAAGTCTATGGAGATTCACAACTAGTTATCAATCCAATTAATGATGAATATCAAACTAAATATGACAAGTTGATACCTTACAAAAAAAAGGTTGAGAATTTCAATAAGTACTTCACTCACATCACATTTGAGAAAGTCCCAAGAGAGAAGAATAAAGTAGCAGATGTAATGGCAACTTTGGCATCACTTCTCCAAATACCAGATCAAAGTGCCAGATATGAATTCCTGGTAGAAGAAGTTGATCAACCCGCATTTGACCCTACCCATCCTCATACCATTTGTTTGCTAACCGAACATGAATCACCTTGGTATTGAGACATTTATACGTACTTAAAAGACCAAATACTACCTATGGACCAAACTAGGAATCAAAAGAAAAGCTTTATCCGACAAGCCTCTCTTTATACCTTAATATCTAACACATTGTATTGTAAGAGTCTAGATGGAATGCTTCTAAGATGTATAGAAAAAGAGGAATCAAACATAGCCTTATGCAAAATTCATGAGGGGATTTGTGGGTCACATTCAAACGGTTTAACCCTAGCTAAGAAACTTCTTAGGATAGGATATTTTTGGCCTTCAATGGAAAAAATGCTTGTCACTTTGCAAAAACTTGTCATAAGTGTCAATATCATGGGAACTTGATTCATGTACCTACACAAGAGGTTCATCCTATTACCACACCTAGGTCATTTTATCAATGGAGTTCAGACTTAATAGGGATGATTTATAAACCATCTTCAAATGGTCATAAATTTATCATCACTACAACATAGTACTTTACTAAATGGGTGGAAGTTGTACCCTTGTCAACTACCACAGGAAAGAAAATATCCTTGTTCATATTAAATCACATAATATGTAGATATGGTGTCCCTCACACTAATGCCAAACACTTCAAAAATAAGGATTTAAAAGAACTATGCAGAAAGTTTCAAATGATACATCACTCATCTTCAATATATTACCCTCAAGGTAATGGACAAGCAGAAGCAACAAATAAGAACATCTTAAAGATATTGAAGAGAATGGTGGATAATTCAGGTAGAGATTGGCATGTAAAAATAAACCCAACCTTGTGGGCTTATAGGACAAGTATCAGAATGCCAACAGGAGCTACACCATTTTCCTTAGTCTTTGGAACAAAAGCAGTTTTACCTTTAGAGGTAGAAATTCCATCTTTAAGAGTATCTCTACATGGTTTGATAAGTGAGGAAGATTATAGAGTTACTAGATTACATGAACTTGAACTACTAGATGAAAAACAACAACAAGCCTTTGATCACTTGAAAGTATATCAAAACAGAATGCCAAGGACCTATAACAAGCATATCAAGTCAAGAACATTCCAAATAGGTGACTTAGTTTTGCGAGAAAATCCCAAGAATCGAGCAGAAAGAGAAACGAAAGGAAAATGGGAAGCAAACTAGTTAGGACCTTTTGTGATCACTTCATCTTTTGGGATAGGCATCTATAAATTAGCTGATTATGGTGGAGAAGAATTACAATAACCTATTAATAGTATTCACCTCAAAAGGTTCTACACATGAAGCAGATGAAAGGGATAAAGAGAAAAGAGTATCAAAAAATCAAATGGAAAGCATCCTATTTATTGTATCTAGTCAAAAGAGATCTCAAAAATACCAAAAATATGGAAAAATAGAAAAGAACAAACCTATCAGAAATGCAGAAAAGATCAAAATCAATGGAAAATTGAGCCTGAAGAAAGCCAAAAACATTCATAAATAATCCTCAAAAATAGGTTGTCTTGGTGAAAACCTAGCAAATAGGCTCCTTGATGATATAAAAAGAAAAAAATTGAAAAGAGAGAAAATACAAAAAAAGAGAAAAAGAGAAAAAGTGCCTTGGTGAAAACCTAGCAAATAGGCGCCTTGGTAGCAAAAAAAGTAGAAAAAGAAAGCAAGATCCATTCAATCAATGAAAACCTATAAATAGGCACCATTGAAAGTCCAATTTAGTTTCATACCTAGCAGTCATCTTGGTAAATATTGCATTCACCAACATTTGTATATATTGCATAATAAATCCCACAATTGCATTTGCAAGTACCTAAAGATTCTGGTCACCTAATATGCAAATTGTCCTAAGTCCCACAAGCATAATCATATCAAACTAGGGGAAATCTACTCTAAAGGAGGAAGGATTCATCAAAAGAAAACTTCAATCAGTCATCGAATCAATTCATCAAAACGCAAGTAAAATGCACAATCAAATCCTAACTCTAATCCAATTTGAACCAAATGCAAAATTTTGATCCAAGATCTTACATGACCCTATCTTTATTAGGATTAAAAGTATGAAATTGATGGAACTACACTTGAAATATGGATTTGATAAACATTGCAAAAAAATTTCTAAAGTGTTGACTTGATTGATGAAATCATGTCTTTCTAGCGAATCGATGAAAGCTTTTAAACTAGACAAGCTATGATGAAAGCATGATATTTTATGGATTTCTGAGTGACTGTCTTAAAATCAAAGTTTTAAAGCATGTATTATTTGTCTAAGGATGTGATCATCATAGAATCATCGAGGACTTGTACATATGATGAAACTAAGATTTTTGTTTGTTTGCACAAAAGGATACCTTGGATATTTTGATGTTCAATATCATAATACCAGCATCCACTTGCAACATAGAATCCAAAAAAATGGTATTCCTACTCTCATGATTGACTTCAATTAGTGAAAGTCATACCACAGGATGGGAAAGCAACGTAAGAGGTGAAAGAAGTATTCATATCATCATGGTTGAACTAGTGATGGTTGTACTAAATTAGGATTCCAAAAACTGGTCAATGATGAATATAAGCTCCAAATTTTTGAATAGTGATAGTTAGTTGCATACATCTTAGATTAAATGCACTTAATGTATTTGCCTTTCTTAGCCTAAAAACTAAATTGCAAGAGGAAGATAGAAAGGTGGTGTAGTCAAATAAAAAATCAAGGAACATCAAAAACTATATGTGATCGAATATGTTGGAAATCCAAAATAAATAAAAAACAAGGGTGCATTACATTAGTTCATGAGCATTTGTTAGATCCATGTTATCTTGCATTCATTTAGGACTTTCCACCCTAAAGTACAATTAGATTCTTTGCATTAGTTTGAATTCATTTTAATCTAAGTTCATTACATTTAGCTTACATCATCTTACATAAAGTTAATTGCATTAGGTTGCATTCATTTTAAACTTCAAATTCAATCAAGTTAATTGCATTAGGTTACATTTATAAAAAAAAATCCATCTCATTTAGTATGCATTCTTTAAAAAATCATTCATATTAATCTAGTAAGGGCATTTACCATTGCATTCATTAGTTAATGTCCATTGCATCCATTAAGTCATTTCATTTAAATAGACATAAATTCATCATTAGTTGTGTATCATTTAGTTCATTCAAAAACATTGCACATTGCATTATTCATTTAAATCCATACATTTATTTTAATCCTACATTGTATATCATTGCACTATCATTGCATTACATTCATTAACATCATTCATCTATATAAACATATAACATTTAAAATCATTGATCATTAAATATCCATAATCATTATTCATTATATCACATAGGTCCATCACATTTTCATACCATAAATCCCTTACATTCATATCCATTACATATATCCATAATATCAAAAATAAAAATATCCATATACGTCATTACATCGCATTATTCATTAAATCATTACATCATCATCTAACACATTTCTATATCATTTGCATCCATAAAGCATCAAATATCATAAATTACATCATTCAATTTATATTGCATCCATTCACCTATTTCTATGTCATACATAAGACAACCATTTAAGTATAAATAGAACATGTGCATCCATATCATAAAATTGCATTCTCAAAAGCATAAATCAAATCATATAAGAGATAGAACCATATAGATCTAAATATCATAGTAAATCACCTAAAAAATGAGGTCCAACACATAATAAAATCACATAAAGTAAATCTATCAAACTGAGAATCAAAGTATATGGTATCATCATCATAAATCAACTGAGTATCAAAGTCTACGATATCATCATGAAACATCAAGTAATCAAATTCCATCAAAGTATCAACAAGTATCAATGCATAAACATATAAAGTGCATCAACTAATCGGAAGATACAACATAATCCAATCTCTTGATATAAAAAATGAGATCATGTACATCAATAAATAAAAGAATATGTGTCAGATCAGTATCAATCAACTGGCTGAGACACCAGCACCATCATGACTAGGATTAGTATCATGAGGTTGTTGGAAATTTGACTACACTGGTGTATATGACTGAATATAGTGTTGTCATTATGGCAACAAAGTCATATAGTGTTTTGGAGTCAGCGCACTTGATGAGAAGATCAAAAACTGGCTAAGTGTTGAAGACTGGATAGTGTATAGAGTACCTGAATATCAGAGCATCAACGCATGTGCATACAATAGAATTATGGTATGCACCCTAGAAGTTAAGTTGGTAACATCATATTCATGCTAAGTCTAAGAGCACATGCTCAGAAGATTCAGTATGAGAAAGATACAGAGAGTTCAAGTTGCACAAACAGTGAATGCTAGAGAAGAACAGAGCAAGCAACTGACTGTTGGTATTTTGGTTTGCAGTTATATTATTATGTTGTATAGGCTATGCACCTATTGTAATTAGGTTGCCAACATATAATTATGTTTTTTTGCAAACACGCTTGAGCCAATTCAATTGGAAGCGTTGTATGTAATCAGTTAAAGGGCCGACCTAGTTATTTGTTTTGCATGCGCATATAAATATTAGATGCGTCCATTGTAATTAGCATGAGAGTGGATATAGAGTTGAGATAAGTAGAGAAAAAGTATGTGAAGATTTGATAAGATGTATTAGAGATTTGCAAGAGGTCAAAGCATCAACACATCAAATTAACCGATCAAACAAGTAGTGTCACAGTGACAGTTCATCTAGCAGATATAGTGTGTATCTAAGATCAAAAGGTTGTAGCCTTCACCACTTGAGCAGTGAGCTTTAGGACAATGTGTCCACACCCCTAACAGGGTTTATTGTAAAAGACTCCTAACAGGGTTTGACCCTTGACAAGGTCACTATACTAAACACATTGTAAAGAAACTCCTAAAAGGGTTAAGGATATTCTAACAAGGATCATAAAACACTAGTACATAATATTAGTGGGTGTCAATTCCCACCAGGGTTTTTACCTATTTGGGTTTCCCCATAACCATATCAATGTTATGTGTTGATTTCATGTTTCATGTTTATGTGGATGTTCATTTCAGTATTTAAGTATTCAAGTTCAGTTTAAAGAATAAAGATAAAAGATAAAATAGAGTGAACATTGATTCACCGCCCCCCCCCCCCCCTCTTAGTGTTCCCATTTCTAACAATTGGTATCAGAGCTCTAGTCCTTAGCATAGAAGTTTAACCACTTGAGGAGATCATGAACAAAGTAGAAATGAAACATTTGAAAAGAAATCTTGAAGCTTCTCTTGAAGACCTAGACAGATCTGAAAAAGAAATCGAAGAACTTAAAGAAAAAGTCAGTGATGCTCAAGTAGTCATCAAAAGGCTAAGAAAGGATTTGAAAGAATGCTCTACCAGTGATTTAGGGATAATGATCAAGAAGTTGAATGAAGAAAATTCATCTCTAAAAGAACAAATTGAAGAATTGGATGATAAGCTGACTAACAATCAGGAAGTCTATGATGAGTAGATCAAAGAGAACCTTCAACGCAATGAAGAATTGAGGCAAGCAAACATGGAAATCTTGGAACTAAGGAACAATAAAGAAAGCTTGGAATCTGAATTGAAAGAGGCAAAGAATCACATTGATAAATTGCACGCTAGTTCTAATTTGATATAATCTCAGTTGTATGCAAGAAGACTTAAAGGAGATATTAGCTGCATTGGATACAATGAAGCACAAAATCAGATTGACAACATGAGAGCAAGAGTGAAAGCACCAGAAGGCACCTCAGATGCTAAGGATACTGGAAGTCAGACAAAAGATCATGTTGAACCATCCAAGAATGAGCACAAGCTAGTAGATCAAACTTGTTATGCATGTAAAAAGCATGGACATATAGCAAGGAACTGTACAGAGGTAAGACCTTTCAATGGTTATTGTTATTCATGTAATAAATTTGGTCATAGAGCTATGAATTGTAAGACAATTTAGAAAAACAAGACTCAGCATAATCAGAGAAATCAGAATCAGCCAAATGTAAGAAGTTCTCATAATGTTACATGTCAGATTTATAACTATAATGGTCACTCAGCTAGACAATGTAAAATGGTAACCCATATCAATGCGCCAAGGAATATAAGGCCTCCAGTCATTTGTCACTCTTGTAACAAGGTTGGAAACATCTCAAAGTTTTGTAAATCAAGGACACAAAATCAGGAAAGCCCTAAAAAACTCGAAGAACCAGTATTAGATATCGAAGGAGAAGTCAAGTTTGTGAAAGATTCAGAGGATGCAAGCTTGATTTGGTTAGAGGTGAATAAAGATAAGGTTGATGAACATGTATTGGATGCATCCACAGTGGATGCACCCTCTACATCAGGATGAATGGCCCTCAAGGTCATAGGGGGAACTAATTTAGCTCTAGACCCTTGCGTGGCTGGTATACTCACTCTTAGAGTATGTGCCTTTGGACTTAACCTTTTAGAGACTAGAAGATTCTATGTGCAAGAGTGCACTAGCTGATTGTTTACAAAATGAAAGTTAGAAATTTTTAGTGATAGCCTGGTTTACGCGGCAAGCATTAATGGTAGAATTCCTACTTTAAAGTACACAGAAGTTTATAGATCTTCCATTGCATTCGAATTCAGAGTGATTGGAGAGTAGAAGAGCCCTAGCATTTGATTGTGAAGGATTACCGATTAATTCATCAGTGATTAGTAGTGCATTTGATCAGTTGCGGAAACCCTAGTTTATCGCGCCAATTCAGAAGTCTTTAAGATCATTTGAAAAGTGATACACAAGTAAGTAAGTCCAATTGTATTTGATGTGGTAGAGAAGAAGAGATATGTGTTTAAGAGGCATCCAATTAAATCCACACTAGATGACCCAGAAGGTGCATTCTCCCGCACTCCCATGGGTGTTATGCATGTGGAAGACATTAGGGCATACATATATTGCAAGAAGGAACCAGTAGGTCTGGATAGAATAAGACCGCACATGGAAGCAATGATGAAACCTGACAAAACCTTCATGGATGAGTATGCATAGTTGGATAATCATCCTATAGTGGAATGTGCTATGGCATATGAGTTCTATGAGTTGGAATGGATCAAAATTCTACTTAGCAGGATTCATGATGACCTATTTTGGATAGGTGAAATGTCAGTTAGGATAACAAGAGACCTAATTCATGAGATGACAGGACTCTCAAGGATAGGTGTCATTCTCCCAGCAGGCAAGGACACCAGAAAACTTTTAGAATAGGCTTGTAAATCAAGAAGTGATAGGCACAAAATGACAGTTGAGCCTATAGAGGAGAAAGACATCAAATTAATGTCCATGATACTAGGATATAGGTTCCAACACACTTGCAGAGTGAATAGTGTGTCAGTGGCCACCATCCTAGTAGCAATAAGGTTGGTAAGAGAGAATGGAGAGTTCAATCTATGTGAGATCTTGTGCGCACAGCTGATAGACAACATAAGAGCCATCAAGCATGACAAGACCAAGATATTCAAGTTTGGGTCTCTAATAATCTACATGTACTTCCATATTCTTGGAAAGGTGTCTGATTTGTATCTAGACAAATCTATTCCCACTATGCCTTAGATATCCTTTAAGGCATCCACGGAAAGTACCCTTAAGGATTACATAACTCTAGAATTGAAGACATTTAGGGTCAAAATGCATATGAGATATAGGATTCTGGAAAGTATTGTTGAGAAATACAAGGACACAATTTGTTTTCTGGTGGAAACTGATACAACATGCATGGAAGTTGTTGAACCAAGAACAAAGTGGATTCATCCATTGGGATATGAAGTTGAAGATCCTATTATAGAGGCTTATGCTCAAGTTCTTTTGTTAGCTCCTAAGGACCCCAATGAACCTAGATGGGGGACTTATGAAGAGAAAACAAGAGAAGTAGATGCTGTACTAAACAGTGCAACAACAAAAAGAAAAGTTGCCAAGGTTACTTCAGAGATTTTGAGAATTCATGGAGTGTCTCAAGTAGACCTAGACAAAGCAAGGCAAGAGAAGATTGCTTTGGAATTAGAGAGCGCAGCTACAGTAAAGATAGAATCTGATGACCCAAAGATGAAGAAGGTGAAACTTGAGAAATCTGATGATACCCCTTTTGTGCCCAAGGAAACTATTGACCTTACTGCTCCTCCTAAGTATAGGGCAATGCCTAAGAGGAAGAAAGAGATTAGCACTGGTCATCCATCCTCATGAGTAACAAGGAATAGGAAGAATACTCAAGCACCCCTAGAAGTAAGCTTCAAACCCAGTCTAAGTGTGTTGAGTACAAGGATCATTGATGAAGGCAGGATAGATCAAGTAGGGAAGTTCTGTGAAAAATATAGTGAAATTGACAAGTCAGAAATTCATGGAATGATTGTCAAACATATGCTAACGTTCAAAAAGATAGTCCTAGAACTAAAAACTATGATTCTAGATAATGTGTGGAACATCCTAGAATTCCAAAAGAGATAGGCCATTGAAGAGGACCTAAGGATAAGGGAAAAGACCTTAGATGAAACCCCCTAGTATGCTCGCTAGAAGAAAAGAAGTTATTGTTAGATCTGGTGAAGCCACATCTTAGAACCAAGTCAAGGACCCTACATATAATGGACAAGAACTATGAATTGGTGGCTAAGGAAACATAGAAAGCATTTGAGAAGGTCTTCATGAACAGGCACATGTTCCCATCTACTGCGCCTACAACTCAAGTGCCCACAAAGGAAGTCAAGGTGGTAGAGCCCACTAATGTACCTATGAAAAGTCCCCTTGACTCAACACCTGTAGTTGAAACACATACAAAGGAAGATAAGTCTGTGCCCATGACAGAGACACTCAAGGATGATTCAATTTTCATTGACAATGTAAAAGTTACTATGGTGGCCACAGACATAGATTTGGACAAGTTTGAAGAAGCCTTTGTAAGAACTTAAGAGGCTGAGAACTTATGTGGTAACACTCCTCCTAATCAACAAGAAATATTGGTTGGGGATATAACTGATGAAAAAGAAGAAAAGAAAGAAGTACAAAAAGAAAAATAAATAGGAAAAGAAGAAGAAAATATGGAAGAGGAGAAAGAAAAAGAAGAAGAAAAAGGAAATAAGAAATCTGTTAAAATGCTAATCAAAGTAAAGCAAGAAGTAGAGGACAACACTCCTATCACTCCACTACCCTCAGTAGCATTGTTGTCAAGTTTGACATCTAACACAACTAGTTTGGATTCATGGGGAGAAGAAAACCTGATCAAGATCAGTGTCTTAGCTATAGAGAAGGCCAAGGAGAAATAGGTAATGTAGAATCCCCTATTTGTTGAGTCAGTGAAAATATTGAACAACCTGCTACCTTTAGACAAGAAAGTACCTAAGGTCAGTACAATTGATGATGTTAGCAACATCCTCACAGCCTTTAAGACTAATTTTGCCAACTTGGAATAATCTACATCTCCAAGTTGCAAAGAGAAGTACATGAAGAAGAGGCTTAGTGAGTTGGTTAGTAACTTTACACTTGATCTGAGCTCACTAAAGATTGGACAAGCATCTTTGAAGGAGTTTGCAGCAAGTGGTAGAAAGATTATTGCTAACTGTATGGATCGGGACAAGTTAATTGATGACCATTTCAAGAAGGTACAAGAGGAAGAAGCTATGATTGAGAAAGTAAAGAAATTAGTGAAAGACCCATCCACTGATGTAAATATGTGCAATAATGTATATCAAGGACAAATTGACAAGATTGAGAAGGCAGAAAAGGAGATGTCAAAAATAAGGGCTAGGTGAACTCAGCTTAGAAATGTTCTTGCGCCCTCACTAGATATACTTAATCAGAATATCAAGGAGATTGATAACACCATGGTGACATATGATCATGGTCCTAGCATAGATTTGGAGAAGATGGAGAAGCTACAATATGCATTATGCGTCCATCTCCAGATTGTTAATTCAATGATTACATTTTGGAAGAAAGAGATCCAAAACTTACAGATAGCATATTTGGATGTTCTCTCACTATAAGTATTTCTAGATATAGTTTTGTAGCACCTTTGTCATTAATGTCAAAGGGGGAGTATGTATACAATACAGAGTTATAGATATATAAAGAAGATGTACAATAAAGAATATAAGGGAGATATAAGATAGAGTATAACAAAAGTTTTTTGTATAAGAGAACAGTTAGTAACTGTGCCATACTCCTTTGTTGCCACCATTGACAAAGGGGGAGATGTTGGAAATTTGACTACACTAGTGTATATGACTTAATATAGTGTTGTCATTATGGAAACAAATTCATAGTGTTTTGGAGTCAGCGCACTTGATGAGAAGATCAGAAATTAGCTAAGTGTTGAAGACTAGACAGTGTACATAGTACCTAAAGATCATAGCATCAGCGCATGTGCATACAAAAAAATTATGGTATGTTCCCTAGAAGTTAAGTTGGTAACATCATATTCATGCTAATTCTAAGAGTGCATGATTAGAATATTCAATATGAGAAAGATACAAAGAGTTCAAGTTGCACAGACAATGAATGCCAAAGAAGAACAAAGCAAGCAGATGACTGTTGGTATTTTGGTTTGTGGTTATATTATTATGTTGTAAAGGCTATGTGCCTATTGTAATTAGGTTACCAACATGTAATTATGTTTATTTGTAAACACTCTTGAGCCAATTCAATTGGAAGCGTTGTATCTAATCAGTTAAATGGCCGACCTAGTTATTTGTTTTGCATGCACATATAAATATTAGATGCGCCCATTGTATCAGCATGAGAGTGGATATATAGTTGAGACAAGTAGAGTAGAAGTATGCAAAGAGTTGATAAGATGTATTACAGCTTTGCAAGAGGTCAAAGCATCAATGCATCAAAGGAATTGATCAGACAAGTAGTGTCATAGTGACAGTTCATCCAGCAGATATAGTGTGTATCTGAGATCAGAAGGTTGTAGCCTTCACCACTTGAGCAATGAGCCCTAGGATAGTGTGTCCACACCCCTAATAGGGTTTATTGTAAAAGACTTCTAACAGGGTCCTACCCTTGACAAGGTCACTGTACTAAACACATTGTAAAGCAACTCCTAACAGGGTTAAGGATTTCTAACAAGGATCATAAAACACTAGTATAGAATATTAGTGGGTGTTAATTCCCACCGGGGTTTTTACCTATTTGGGTTTCCTCATAACCATATTGGTGTTATGTGTTGATTTCATGTTTCATGTTTATGTTAATGTTCATTTCAGTATTTAAGTATTCAAGTTGAGTTTAAAGAAGAAAGAAAAAAGATAAAATACAATGAACACTGATTCACCCCCCCCCCCCTCTCAGTGTTCCCATTCCTAATAGAGGTGTTCTTGAACTAGCATGTAGCCCATGCTGACTCATAGTAGCCATAAAAGCTTGCATCATACTACTAAGCTGGGTAACCTATTGTCTAATCTGAGACACATCCAACTGTAAGGCTCAAACATTTGATGTAGTCGCTGGAGCCTCTGAACTCGGAGCCTGTGCCAGAGGAGTCTGTGGTGGAGGCATGGAAGAAGATGACATTGAAGAAGATGGATGAGATGAAGAAGATGGAATAGAAGTAGAAGCAGGAGCATGTACTGGAGGAGCCTGTGGAATAACCTGTGGCATGGTCTGTGGAGGATCTTGTGTTGGTCTGCCCTGGGCCTAATCTAACAAAATTTGTACAACTTGAGCATCAATATCAACAGCTACCTGAGCATCCACCTATCTCTGACGTCAGACCCTATGATGGCCCTATCTGACTGCAGGATCCACAGCAACCTGATGTAAAACCCTATTCACACCTCAATCCCTAGTAGGACCACCCCTCATATGAACACCACCACCACCCCTAGGAGGAATGGGAGCAGCAACAATAACTAGTATCAAAACTCTACTTGCTCTAGCTGCCCAACGAATTGGTCATCCCTGATGAGCCCATCTCCTACCACTCCTACCAACATCTCCATCCCCACCGTCATCATCCAACTCCTCCTCGATCCTAGGTATCCACTTCGCTGGATCAAAGAACCTCAGAAAAGGGTTTTGAGCAAACCAATCTGCATACTCATTGGTCATGCTAGCATCAATCAAATGATCCCTCATCTCCCATAGCAAGTGACCAAAATACTCTATCTCCTAGCATGCTATCCTATAATTGACCTGTGACCCCCATATTGATCACTCATCCTGAACATGGGCATACATAGCTACACCTTGCGACATTCCCTGTGTACGCCCATACTGTTGTAGCACTCAAAAAAAACAAAATCTCTCAATAATGTGCAGAGATCACCCTATCATCCATCATGGGCAGCACATAAAAGGAAGCTCTGAAGCATCCTTGGGCCACACCTCACATCTAATGTATGGTTGCCTGATGACTTGATCCATGTCATCTATCACGTAGTGCTAGTAATCTAACTTTCCCAGATGGGCTTGCACCACCATGCCCTCATACATCCAGGCAAATGGCCACCCAAGATCACGGTGATGAACTGCAATCAGCCTAGTAACTGGGATATGCTCCCATGTCCATAACTGCAACAGAATGACTCCAACAGATAGAGTTGCAGAACACTAATAAAAAATTAAATGTAGCTCATGTTATAGCTGCGCCAAAACACAAGAACCCCAATCAAACCGTCGGGCTAAGCCATTAGATCCTCTATGATATGACCCCAACCAACTGTGAAGCCATGCCCTCGGCGATCAAACATAAGGAAGCCACCAATTAGAGCACCCAAAATAGAAGAACCAAGAATGAAGGGAGTTGAGCCCACTGAATATAGTCATCACCAATCGTCGGGTCTTGGAACACCCACCGGCAAGTTGTACCATCATAAACCTGATCATAGTACACCAACCCTCCATGTGTAGGGATGCAGAGGATGTGATAGATATCCTCGAGAGTATGATATTCATCTCTCCCATGGGTAAGTGGAAAGTGTTATGGTCAGAGTGCTACCTCTCTGCCATAGCTGTAATCAATCCTCGATTCACTCTGAATCGAGGTAGGACGAGCAAGAAGGAAAAACCACATCTTCCTATGTGTCGATGATCTAGAGTGCTCAAATCATCTATCATACTGAATGGTAAGGGATACAAACCTTGAATGACCAGTGACTTAAGCATGGCCTGCAAAAAGTAAGTTAAATCACATCAGTTTTGAAATCAATTATCTTTTGAAATCATCCTAAGTCAATCAAACATTGACAAAATATCAAACCACAATCAATTTTCCTTATTCTATTTAGAGAAGACGAAAAATTTATCATCACCAATCATCTAAATCTAGATTGATAATAAAAAATTTAAACTAAATTGATTCAAACTGACATCTATGACTTGCTACCAAATCAGGTTTATTACCTAAGCCAATCAATTGATTGATGACACTGAACAGTTCGGAAAACTGACTAAGTCATTTGCATTTTTCCTAATAGGGTAAAAGCACTATTTTAATGATTAAAAGCGCTAAAAGGAAAAAATGCAACTCAAAATATTAAAAGCACTAGTAAAATTGGTGAAAGTGTTGTTCTAAGGTGAAAGTGCTAAAAGGTTTTAAAAGTGCTAAAAGAAATGTTGAACGTGCTAATCAAAACATCAAAAGTGCAATTAAATTTAAAAGCACTAGAGAAAATGGTGCATGAGAAAAAGCCCTAAATTGAACATGCATACGCGCTATTTCAAATCATGGAAGCACTATTTGAAAGCACAGAAGCGCAAAAAGAATTGTGTAAGCGCTAGAGAAATGATTAAAAGTGTTGTTAAAAAAATGGAAAAAAAGAGGGTTTTAACATGAAAAATTCATTTTTTCTCAAATTAAATGCAGTAAATTGACAAAGTAAGTTGATCGAGTACTTACTGAAGGTCCATAGGTTGGTGGCCACAGGTTTCGATGCCCATGCTCAAATCTGTGCTCTCGAATTAGGATAACCATCACAAAGAGCTCAGAGAACTCAGAGAGAAAAAGTCAAATAGCAAAGTGAAAATGAATAGTAAAATTGACTTTTTACCCCTATATATAGGTCAAAATAAAAAGGGCATCTTTGACCAAAAAATGCGCAGGGACCCAAATTTTTCACCAAATCTGCCAAATCAGGGGCATTTGTCATCACATGAATGCAAATTCATTATCGGAAATGAAATCAAAATTCATTTTTAAATTGACCTAATTAACGCAAAATGACCTAAACCATCAACTTTTTCAAACAATGATCAAATTTCATTTCATTTCCGAGGGGGCATATACTTGAATAATCAGGAGAGGCATCAGTATCATCAAATCAGGGGCACAACCATCAAATCAAAGCATAATCTTTTATCAGAAACTTTTTCACTTATCAATCGAAAGGGGCATTAAACATCAAATCAAATATCATATCAAGCAATTCATCATCAAATTGAACATCAAGACATCAACTTCAATTAAACTTCAAAATCTACATCTTATATCAAACAATGAAATCGACCATCGACAAAATCAAGTCTTTACATCGATGAATCAAGACATTCTTTGAATCAACACGCTTCGTATATCAACTCAAAGTGGGGCATTTGTAATCACCTAAAATTGGACAAGATCATTTAAGTGAGAAATCAAGGCAAAAATCAATACAATTAAAGGCAATTAAATCAAATCAAGTCAAAATCAAAGATAAATTGCAATTAAACCTTAATCCAAATTTAATTGAAAATCAAAAGCCAAATAAATTAATTTAAAACTAATGAATCCTGATTAATCAATAAATTATATAATTAATCTAATTAATTGTATAGTTCAAATTAAATCAAATCAACCCATTCAAGGGGTACACATGGCTAAATAAATTAAATTATTTAATTCTTATTTTCTCTCAACCACCAAATAGGAGGAAAATGAATCAACCAATAAGAATTAAGGACCAAGCTCACATGGATCAAGCCTAAATCGAATCTCAATCACTCACTTGGAGAATGCATCTTGTCCACTCATTTTGTCCTCTTGTCCCAAGCTTTGAGGACACAATATTTAAATGGTCTCCAAAGGTGGAACCATGGACTCAACTCCCACCTAATCATGATCAACTCAACTACACCCCCTACCCTTGCCAAAATCTATAAAAGCAAGGCATAATTCACTCATTAATTATCCACAAATATGAGAATATCATCAAACCTCTTGCAATTTAGAGCTAGAAAGGCAAATTTAGAGTTAACTAGGCTTAATTTCAATTTGGAATTGAACTATTAGCTTTGTTTATCATTCATTCTCATTTTAGGACTGTCACTAATGGAAGCTTGCTGAGAGCTTTGCATTAGCATCCCTAAATAGAGATCCATAGAGTGCTTAATTGTCAATTCTTTGCTTAATTAGATTTCTATTTGTGGTAATTTAGTTATTATTTTGAGTTATTGATGATATTAACCCTATGAAGGTACTTTTTCTAGTACACACTTTTAATGCATGTAATCCTTAACTTAATACTTCTAATCCCCATCTTAATATGATATCCTCTTTGCTATCAACCAACAAGCCACACCACTAAACATGAATCTCAATACAATTTCTCATCACCATCTTTGATCTTCAACATATCAAGTTACCACCAAAATTCACCAGTGCACATTAGAACAACAACACAACTAAATAATAAAATCTCATAGTAAAGATAATGTCAACAAAGTGACTACTATAAAAATAAAATAGTATCTTGACAAGCCAACATCACTTTCCAACAAACTCCATAATGCTTTATTTAACTATAATATTGATGGAAGACATCATAGAACACCACCATAGCCTTCAACATTATAACCAATAATTTTGATCAAAGTTGATTTTCATCATGTTGAGGTTGACATCAATGACAACACCACATCCCAATCAACAAATTGTTATAGTATTATATGAACTCATTTCCCTGTTGTCAAATAAAGTTTTTATTCATCTATTCTCTAGCTATACAAACTATTTAATCCAACTTCCAAACTTCATTCCCAAAATTTAAGAACATCCTATACTCTTATCTAATCCATTTCAAATTGGCCATCCCTTACACTAGAATCTTTATTCTCTAATAAGGCTAAATTAAAAGAGGGGAAACAAATCTTTTCTAACCACCTCTCTTGGGCACCTCTTAATTTCCACAACTTCCTTTAATCTCATGTTGAAAGATGATTTTCAATTGAATCTATAGTCACTAGCTCATTCTATGGACTCAAAGGTAAGGATTGTAGCTCAATAGCTTTAATTTATGTGTTATACCTAGCTTCAAATTCCCTAAGATGTTAATAAACATAAAAGTGTATATAGGCCTCAAATGTTTATATATTTTTAGCCTCTCTTGCAACTAAATTAGACTCTTCATCCTTCTCTTCTTGTTACCAATAAATAAAATGTGATGATGTTGGAGGTAAATTGCCAAAACATATATCAAATGGAGATTTCAATGTTGAATTTTTCACTCCCCTATTGTAAAAATGTTGAATGTATGTCAAGTCCTCATCGTGTGCTTCCATTCTACCCACCATGGTTGCACTCAAAATTATGTGTACAATCTAATCTTTAAATTGATATGCTTGGTTGTGTTACATAATATACTTCCTCAAATGGATTTAGCTAAAACCTATTACACATTTAGCTAATGATATATTTCTAAAGATTTCATTTTTAATTCTTTTCTCACACTAAAATATAAAATTAGCTCATTCTCATAATTTAATATGGTTATTTATTTTTTTGTTTATACAAGATATTGTAAAATACAAGCTTGAAAATGAGAATATGACAATTAGAGCAAGATCTTTAGCAAATACAAAATATGTGAGTTAGATATGCCCTGTCTTTGGACCAATTTCTTTAACCTTCACTACTGCATTTAATTTATTTACTATTGCAACTTTTTTTTTCTCATTATGACATGTAAACATTTCTATTCTATTCTAATCTAAAAACTATCCTTGAATTCACTTTTATATTCAATTTTTGAAATATAACTCAAAAAGTAAGACCACACTTAAAATTTTAAAAAAACAATCCCAAAAGACTAAGCTATGAGAGCTATCAAATATGTATCTAGAAAACACCCATTTCATGTCAAGACTAAACAAAGAAAGGCCCATATGATTTAAAATAATCTAATCCATAAAGGAAAATGAAAGTTCAATTCTTCAAATAGGAAATGCATAACCTTTTAGTAACCACATTAACACACTCGTGTTTGATCAAGACATTGTAGAGAGGTTTCTATTTCAATCAATTGTTATCATGCATATTAACTTTTTTTTAAAATCACTTACGTGCTTTCAAGCTATATTTTGATTGGTGGCCAAATAGAATGTTTTGAACTTTCCTTACTATTTTTTTTTGAACCAAATTAGAAATTAAAAAAATCTATCTAATGGTTTGGATGATATCAAATTTAATGAGCTAAGGGTCTAAGATTATGCTCATCTCTAAAGAGTGGAAAAATTAATAGACTGGAAAAATTCATTCTGAAATTGAGCTACAAGTCAAGACTAACGAACTAGTTGTTCATTTAAGAAAAAAAATCATTGTCAATTCAACCAATACCTAGAAAAGTTAAAAACTAAGTATTTTATTTTTTATTGTTATTGTTGTTATATTTTAGAAAATAATTTTAATTAGAAATAGAATTAATATTATGGTTTGGTGGTGTGCTTGAGTGATGGCGACTATAAGGTTAGGTTGGGCTACAAGACTAAGGAGAATACTATAGCCAACGAGGATTGGCCTAACACCCTTCTCTAGCGGAAAATACATCCTTCCTAAAGCCAGGGTTATTTCATGGTTGGCTATCCAAAGCAAGGTCCTCACAGAGTATCGCTTGGCTAAGATGGGTTTCAGTGGGCCGAGTAGGTGTATATTGTGCAAGAGTAGCCAGGAAAACTCGGACCACCTTCTTCTAAAATTCCCATACTCAGAGTTTTGTTGGAAATTCTTCATGCTGAAGCTCAAATTTCAATCTCCTATCTCCGCTTGGCCAAGCAAGGCGTAGAATGGAACATTTGATTGCATTTGGCGAATTCGACCCTCTCTAATCTGCTGGGAGCTTTGAAAAGAAAGAAACCAGAAGATATTTAAGGAAATATCTATGAGCAGGGAGCTATTGGTTAAGAAAATAGAATCCTCAATTGCGGAGTTGGTAAACACGGCAGTTAGGAGGCAACCTCTTGCAAAAAATTCTTATACCAGTAGGGACAAGGAGGTTCTAAGCAAATTTCAGGGTCTGTTATTACCAGCTATTTCAGGCCCTCAGGTTTCTTATGTTAAGAAGGCTTTAAGGCTCTCCACCGTATGGAATCCACCAAACGTGGGGTGGGTGAAGATCAAATTTGATGGGGAGGCTCGTGGAAATCCAGGTGTGGTAGGAGTAGGATGCATTGCTAGAAATTGGGAAGGTGTTATTTTGGGTCATCATGTGGAATTCATAAGGAAAACATCCATCAATGTTGCAGAATTCAAGGCAGCTTTATGTGGTATGTGTTAGATATAATTCAACCGTTACTGGTATTCCTTACCGTAGCTGTTTGGGTTGGTGGAGTTGGTAAATGCGTTAACTCCAGACTGCTCCGTATTGCTATTCAAATTGCTTCCCGCCTATTCTAGAAGTTTTCATATAGCCCTAAACAGCTCTGTTTAGTAATGTTTTTATAGCATAATGAATATAATACTGTTGTTGTCTTGAGCGCTCTGCAAAACACTCTGTTTTCTTGTTTTAGCAAACAGCAAATGCTCTGTTTTATGCTCTATTTCAGGTTGCATTTCATTTCCTTGCCATATTTGACATGGTATCAGAGCGACTGCAAGGCCAGGTTGCATAAGCCTCTTCATATTCAAGTGGAGAGCAACTAGATCAAGCTCAAGTCTACAGATTCAGACCAAGACTAGTGGAGAGCAGCTAGACCAGATTCAACAGATGGGAAGCTAAAACTTTCAGCTAAGATCCGATTCACGTGTTGGGAAGCACCAAGGAAAAGTCTACAGAACTTGCCATTTGTGGAGTGAAGGAGTCACACAGATTCAGACACAGAACAGTTGCTCTTTGGGAGATTCGAAAAGCACAAGGAACCTGCAAAAAAGAAGAAAGCCATTGTTAGTACCCAGCAGTTGACCTTCAAACTCCCTGGTAAAAACTTTCATTTGAGTTGAATATCTTTTAAATATTTGAAATATTTGAAGGTCAAAAGAATCTTAAAGAACTGCAGAGTATTTAAAAGGGAGAATATTTATTATTGAAAGTTTTTTTTTAATCATGGCTTCTTCTAGCAACACACCATAGACTTCCATTCTTTTTGGCAAAAATTATGAATTCTGGTCCTTAAGAATGAAGTCATTTCTGCAAGCTCAGGAATGTTGGGATACTGTTGAAAATGGCTACACAGAGCCCACTCCAGCAGACTTAGCTGCTATGACTAATGCTCAGAGAAATGCAGCTGCTGAATTGAGAAAGAAAGAGAACAGGGCAAAATGTTGGATTCAAAACTCGGTTGATGATTCTATTTTCTCTAAAATCACAGGTGCTGCAACATCAAAAGAAGCTTGGGATATTCTCAAATCTACATACGAGGGTAATGACAAAGTCAAGACAGTCAAGCTCCTAGCCTTGCGAACACAGTTTGAAACATTGAAAATGTCTAACTCAGAAAATGTTGATCAGTTTATGACCAGAGTCATGGGCATTGTAAATCAAATCAGAACTAATGGTGAAACCATTGAAGATCAAAAGATTGTTGAAAAGGTCCTCAGAAGCCTACCAAAGAAATTTGAAATGGTTGTCACAGCTATTTTGGAGTCCAAAGATCTCACTACTTTTTCAGTAGTTGAGCTAACTGGATCACTTCTGTCACACGAGACCAGACTGAATCTAGAAGAAGAGTCTTTGGAACAAGCTTTCAAGACTCAAGCCTCTTTCAGCAGAGGTAGAGGTAGAGGAAACAGAGGCAGAGGCAACCGAGGGAGAAACAATAGAGGCAGACAATATCAATATGGAGAAGAAAATAGAGGCAGACAATATCAATATGGAGAAGAAAGATCAGCACAAGATCAATCGGGGCAGTTTAGAAATTTTCAGAACCAGACACAAAGAGGCAGAAATCGGACTGATAAATCTAGAGTCCAATGCTTCTACTGCAAGAAATTTGGACACTACGAATCAGAATGTAGAAAGAAACAGTCAAACCAAAACAATGCTAGAGCACGTCTCCAACAATGAAGGTGAATCTTCTGAAACAATGTTTCTTTCCTGTCATAGTTCTAAAGATAGTCATACCAAAGACCTTTGGTTGCTAGACAGTGGTTGCAGTAATCATATGACAGGTAGCAAAGATTTAATTTCTTGCATTGATACTTCTACAAATTCTAAAATTACTCTTGGTGATAACTTTCAAGTAAAAGCTCAAGGGAAAGGAATTGTTTCTGTTCTTACTAAACAAAATCAGCGAAAAAAGATACATGATGTCTTTTATGTTCCAAATCTGAAGCATAATCTCTTAAGTGTAGGTCAATTGATGGAACATGGCTATGAAATAATTTTTAAAGGGACAACTTGTTGTATTTTTGATAAACCTCCCGGTAGAAGACTTATTGCAAAGATTGAAATATCCAAAAATAGAATGTTTCCCATAAATCTTAGGAGTGCCATTCTGTCACAGTTATTTGCCCACAATGTCTCAAGCATGGATGAGACACAATTATGGCATTCTAGGTTTGGTCATCTTCCTTTTAACAGTCTTAGTCTTCTTCAAAATAAATTTATGGTCAAAGGTCTTCCTGCTTTTAAATCACTTGACAGTCAATGTGAGAGTTGTATTCTTGGAAAACATAAGAGAGATAGCTTCCCATCTTCCTCCAATAGAGCACAAGAACACTTAGAGCTTGTCCACATAGATCTTTGTGGACCAATGCAAACTCAATCCATTGGTGGTAGCTTTTATTTTCTGACCTTCATTGATGACTTTAGTAGGAAAATTTGGATTTATTTTCTCAAGAACAAGTCAGATACTTTTTCAAAGTTTAAACAATTCAAAGCTGAAGCAGAAAAACAAAGTGGTAAATATATAAAAGTGCTCAGATCAGACAGAGGAGGAGAATACAGTTCAAAAGATTTCACAGATTTTTGCAAACAACATGGCATTGTTATGCAAACCACAACAAGATATACTCCACAACAAAATGGAGTAGCTGAAAGGAAAAATCAGACCATCATGAATATGGCTAGATGCATACAATCCTATCACCAAGAAATTTCTGGTGAGTAGAGATGTCAAGTTTCTTGAGAATAAATCATGGTGTGATCAAGAAAATGAAACTTTGAATGGTCCAAATCCATTACAGCTGTTTGATGAACCTTCAGATCAGCAAGTTCATCCACCAACGCTGCCAAGACTGCAGGTACAAGGTCAACAACAATACATTGGAAATGGCAATTCTTCTAGCACTGATTCATCTTCATCTATAGACAATCAAAGAACTAGAAGCATAAGGGCAATATATGAACAAGAAAATGCAATTGAACAAAATATTTTTGCCTTTCTTTCATATGAAGAAGCAGTAAAAGAGGAACATTGGGTAGATGCAATGAATCAGGAAATTGATGCCATAGAAAAGAACAAAACTTGGGATCTTGTTGATCTACCAAGTGACAAAACCAGCATAGGTGTGAAGTGGATATACAAGACAAAGCTGAATGACAAAGGAAAGATAGAAAAATATAAAGCAAGACTAGTTGCCAAGGGTTTTTCTCAGCAACTTGGCATAGACTATGGAGAAACTTTTGCTCCAGTAGCAAGATTGGATACGGTCAGAACTATTTTGGCTATTGCTGCTCAAAATAAATGGAAAGTTTTCCAAATGGACGTCAAATCTGCATTCTTAAATGGCATATTGGAAGAAGAGATATATGTGGATCAACCACCTAGGTTTGAAATCAAAGGGCAAGAGCATAAAGTATATAAGTTGAAGAAAGCATTGTATGGCTTAAAACAAGCCCCAAGAGCCTGGTACAGTTGGATTGACTCTTACTTCATCAACAGTGGATTCATCTGGAGCAATCATGAGCCAACTCTTTATACAAAAATAGATCATGAAGGTAAAATTCTCATTGTTTGTCTTTATGTTGATGACTTGCTCTATACAGGAAATTTGATGTTAAATGAATTCAAAGCTGCCATGAAAAAGGAGTATGATATGACTGATCTTAGAATCATGAAATATTTTTTGGGAATTGAAATCAATCAATCTGCTCAAGGTATTTTTGTTTGTCAACAAAAGTATGCTTTAGAAATGTTGGAAAAATTCAGAATGGGCAATTGCAAACCAGTTGCCACACCCATTGCACAAGGAACAAAGTTGAGCAAACAAGATGATGGAGCATCAGTTGATTCTACACTGTATAAGAGGCTAGTTGGCAGTCTTTTGTACCTCACAGTAACTAGACCAGACATAATGTTTGCTGCAAGTTTTGTATCCAGATTCATGGACTCTCCAAAAGAATCATACTGGAAGGTAGCAAAAAGAATTCTGAGATATGTTGCAGGGACAATCAACTATGGATTATGGTACACTCAAATTGAAGATGCTTCACTCTCAGGCTACACAGATAGTGATTATGCTGGCAGCATAGATGATAGGAAAAGCACATCAGGTTATGCTTTTCACTTGGGAACAAATCTTATCTCATGGGGATCCAAAAAACAACCTATAGTCTCAATATCTTCAGCAGAGGCAGAGTATGTGGCTGCAACTACAGCAGCTTGTCAAGTAGTATGGCTAAGAAGGATACTAAATGATCTTGCACATGTTGAAAAGGGGCCAACTCCTATTTTCTGTGATAACAGTTCTGCTATTGTCTTATCAAGAAATCATGTCTTTCACAACAAAAGCAAGCACATTGATACTCGCTTTCACTTCATTCGAGAGCTTGTCCAAAATGGAGAAATTTCTCTTGACTTCTGTAGATCACGAGATCAGCTTGCAGATATATTTACAAAACCATTGGGAAAAAATGTTTTTGAATTTCAAAGAAAACTTTTAGGAATTGTTAGTGTTGATGATTGTAGTAGTTGACATTAGGAGGGAGTGTTAGATATAATTCAACTGTTACTACTATTCCTTACCGTAGCTATTTTGGTTGGTGGAGTTGGTAAATGCGTTAACTCCAGACTGCTCCGTATTGCTATTCAAATTGCTTCCCGCCTATTCTAGAAGTTTTCATATAGCCCTAAACAGCTCTGTTTAGTAATGTTTTTATAGCATAATGAATATAATACTGTTGTTGTCTTGAGCGCTTTGCAAAACACTCTGTTGTCTTGTTTTAGCAAACAACAAATGCTCTGTTTTATGCTCTGTTTCAGGTTGTGTTTCATTTCCTTGCCATATTTGATAGTATGGAGCTTGGCCTTAAGCGGGGTGTATCTAAACTACACCTCGAAGGAGATTCATTGCTAATGGTGAATTATATTTGTTCTCAATCTACTCCTAGATGGACCTTGTAGAGATGGTTAGAACCCATTATTCTTTATATGATGGATAAGTTCAAGGATTTCGGGGTAAGCCACATCTACCGTGAGGGGAACTCAGAGGCAGACAAGTTGGCTAAGGAGGCAGCTTCCAGCCCGGCCTGAGGCAGATTGATTGGAAATTAATCTATTGTATCCAATTATATGGGTGGCACAGAGATGCCAATATCATCCTGCTTTCATGGTTCAGCGGTTCTGTTTGCTTGACAGGGTAGATCATGCCTTATTTTTTGGTTGCTGACAGTGGATCTTGTTCTCCCATGTTTGACTTTGGGATCGTGGAAAGGTATGCTCTATTTGTTGGGGTGGTTCTTGCTTACTTTTTCCTCGGTTTGGGAGATATGGATGACAATGTTGCGAGACGGGACGCAGTTCTGCTGGTCTGTGGGAGGGATGTGTTATTGGTGCAACTTATGTGCTTCACAACCTCTTGCACAAGTAGAGTTTTAAGAAGCTAGATGGTCTGAAAGGGCTGCGTGGTTGTGGATAAGAGTAGCCTAAGTATCTCGGGGGTTATTTGTAGTTGGTGATTGTTACATTCTTGGGGTTTTGTAGTTTGAGGATGGCGATTTCTATTAATTCACCTATGTGTATCTCTTTATTTTAATAAAATGGGTGTTGGCCTTATCTAGCTATTATATCACAGTTAAAGTTCATTATAATATGATTATTTTTGTTTAAATATTTTTTTATTGATAATAGGCGTATGCTAAATTTATATTAATAATTAAAAAGAGGTTACAATAGATTGTTATCATGGTCAAGTTATGCTCCATGCCTCACCACCAGTTACCTCTTATGTCTATTGATAGACAAATTAGGGGCTTAACTAGTACAAATTACCGCAAAGTACCAGCTATAGACCATATGAGTACATTACTAGTATCTACTATTTTTAGCATTTGTTAATAGGGTAAACCAATTATAACTATTGACACTTTTACTATCTACCATGTACAACATAAGACAACATCAAAATCCATGCAGACTTGTTTGAACTTATCTTTATCCATCTCATGCGCCAAAAATTTCAAAAGCCCACATTGGGTCTTACCTCCATTTCTTCCTCTTTCGTCGAAGTAGGCTTTAGTCGATGAAGTAGCATTCCCCATCTGGGGGGAGAAGTTTATATAGAGTAGAGGATGGCATTTGTGTTTCCTTAGCTAAACTGGGGTTATTTGTTGTTGTTGGGTCAGACCTACTTGGCCTTCCTCTTTTCTTTGTCATCTGCAACACTTCCCCTTGCGATGCTTCATCACCACATGCCTTAGTCATGAAGGGCTCTTATCCTTCCTCAAATAGATAGGTCTTCCACTAGTCATCACTTGTTGTTGCCTTTTGTACAAGCCATTTATGAAGGAAATGTATGTTTCTTGCTATGGTTGGCTTCCTCTCCTTAAAAGTCTTCTTGTCTCTCATAGATAGAATTGGGCATTTTTCCACCACCACCTCATCATTACACATGTCCCTCGGCCCATCTTCGATGTACTAGTCCATTGGGTATGGTAACAAAATATTTTTATCCATATTCCTGACAGCTACATTGATGAAGGGTGCTCCCCTTAATACCACAAACACATAACAAAAACAGAGAAACAACAACAATATGCAAGAACAGAAAATGGGCTTCTTATTATCTTCACAAATGTGGAATTACAAACTTTCAGAATTACAATATGCAAAGCCAAATGGGCATTCCCTTTACAATATTCTATAGGACAAAGCCTCGAATCAATACCTAGATCTACTACCCAGAATTGTCCCGAACTGTCTCGAACTGCCTAAGACAACACTACAGACCTTCCTTATATAGGCAATTTCCACTGCCCGAGAGGTTCCAGAAATTTAGCCATTAAGGCCAACTATACATAGAATTATTTTTATTTTCACAATTTTTACAATAGGGTTGGCTCAAAAGAAATACAAAATATGCTTTTAGGTAGCCCAACTTCCGGAGGCCATAACTTTTTAACCGCAGCTCTATTTTTCTACTGTAACCACTTTTCGGAAACGCCATGACAAGATCTACAGTATTTAACATGCGCTAGTGCTAGTCAACCAGGGGTCGATCGCGATCCGGAGCCTCTAAGGCCTTCAAAATTAACCTGAAAGATTTTGTACCCAAAAACCTCAATAACTTCACCAATACTGATGATGTGGCAATGAAACTCAACTGGTAGGCTGAAATGACTAGGATGAACCTCCAACTGTGAAATCAAAACATTCTGAGATCATATGACCAACTTACTAAAAATAGTAAGTTTCCATAAATAGCAGCTCTACACAAGATAGCCCTTATTGAAAAGCAAACAAAAATATTTTTGGGTGATGCAAGATTGCTCTTACACCCAGGATGCTCCTACATCATACATTCAGGTCACCAAGGATTTATTTTTTAAACACACGTCGACACAGTTGCAAAGCTTCAAACTTAGGCTCACCCATTACCAGCAAGATAGACACAATGACTGTAGGGATATCATTTTTAACCTTGAATTGATGATCCATGTAGATACGTTCTTCTCCAAGTTTTTGTTTTACCACTCTAATTGCAAAATCATCTAGATCATTGGGAATTCTTCACTGGCATTCTTATGTAATTTCTCCTAAGAATGTCATTTGTCGTATTTCCTTTTCTAGTTTAAGATGCAGAGCATACTCCATTTCTTTGAAAACCCTAGTTGATAGCCTCAAATTTTGCTCAATATAGTACATTCCGATAACTAATATTGTACCCTTATATTTTCTTATGTCCTTTAATGTTTTCATTTCACATGAGATGTAATCATCAAACTTCCTACCATGATCATGTAACTATTATACAAAATCCTTCCTCTTTTATGGTTTTTTACTTCCTCCCACGAGTCTAGGTGTCATTTCAATAAACTAAAATTTTTTCCTATCTCAAATTTGTTTCCACCTTCCCATATGTGATAGTTTCCATGATTGTAAGATCATGAGCACAATACTTGAAATTACCTTAACAATAATTTTATATATTTATTGTATTGCAATCATGTTGTGCTACAAGGTATAAAAGTTGTAGCCTTATTGAAGTGACATTACCACCCCTTCCAATCACTAGCCTAGTCACCTTTTTACTTTCGAAGTGTCTTACATGACCTAGTCTACATGGCTTGGCCCAGTTAGAAAACATTCTTAAGATCCAATCCATTTTCTCTCATATTTACTATTTGATCTACCTCTTGATTGATTTCCTTGTAGATATGATTGATGGTGAAGTCTTCAAAAGTGTTTGCTAATTTTATTGCCCAATCAAGAAATCCTTTCACCTGTTCTAATTGGGAGTTCTTTTAGTACTAATAACATTTACCACTAATATTGAATCACCCTTTATCTCTATTTTATTAATACTTATCTAGTGACATAAAATTAGTCTATTGATAAGGGTCTAGAATTATACTTCATTATTAGTTGAGACACCCAAAGATGAATCCAATTTTGTAACTACCTTGTCATTCCAATCATGTATGATGCAACCTACACCTTCTTTCCCCATTTTTTTGTGGAAAGCTCTATCAAATTTTAGCTTGAACCATTTGTGTTTTGGGGGGACCCATATAGCCTATGCTCTTGCCAATTTTCTTTTTGTGCCTCCAAGTCCAAAAAAGTAGAAATTTATAGACTGAACCAATTTTCTATGACTTGATTGTCCCATTATGAGAAGATGCAATTTTCATTAACATGGTTGTTATTTCTACTATTCACCACTTCAATGATTAAAGCTTCCATGTTTTCCCATTGTTGTTTATTCTCCATCTATGATTCCTTGAAGATTCATCTATTTCTATTTTTTATAAAGTTCCCATATTAGAATTGAAGGAGTGCATATCCATATCTTATGAAAGAGACTATTCTTGTAAAGATTTGACCAACTTGTGGATAAGGATAGCATATCATCGAGGAGTGCTAATATCCAATTAAGCTTTGCACATAATCATTAGCAACATTATTGTGCATAAGAACATCTCAAAAGAATATGATTGACTAATTCTTCTACCTTAATACATAAGATGCATCTTGAGGGGGCCTCATACCCCATATTTTTGAAAAATTATGATGTCTATATCTTTTCTTAAGTGGTTTCCCAAGTGAATACCCCTATATTTGGTAAACATTGTTTATTCCAACATAATTTCATCAAGATGCTAAGTGAAATTTTTTGTTATCAATATCTTCCTTGAGTGGTCGCCGCCCAAGAAAATATCCATACCTTTGGTAAACATTATTTATTCCAACATAATTTCATTAGGAGACTAAGTGCCTCCATCTAATTATTTTGACTTATAACCCTGTACCCATCTTTGGCATCATATTGGTATGTTTTAAATTTTATCTAGACCAATTGATTTAATATCATCTTGAAGTTAATTACTCTATATTTCATTAGTTGTCTTAGGTCTTCTAAATTATTTTCATTTAGTTGTAATTAACTCATCTCATTCCATTTCCAACCATCATAAATGGATTCCTCCTTAACTACTATATAGTCTTTGACATAGACTCCCCAATGTTGTTCAAAAAAGGGTGTTAGTGTCTCTATATTTATAATCTTATCTATGGTAGGGTATCCCCCCCAATAGTATTCCCAAAATAGGGTATGATGACCATCAACAATATCCCAAGAAAGATGTTCCTGAATGATTAGTTTGCAATCTAGTATAAAATTCCATATTGTTGAGCCCCTAGGTAGTGAGGTAGATCTGATGATATCACTATGTTCTTTTTTATTTAAATACTCAAAATTCACAATATCTTTGCCAATTTAAGTTGAGAATGGGTGTACATTTTTTTCATGCAAGCTTGGCACCCAATGCTTTGTTCAGCCATACCTGATTTTGAAGTCTCGTCACTCCATCTTCCTTTTCTCTATACATCTTTTTTCATGAGATCATAGAAAACTTCTTCTTTTCATCAAAACCTTGCCAAAGTAACTTCTTCATACACTGAACCAAACTCTAACTTACCCAACAGGTGAGGGCCATACATGATAGCAGACATATGGGTAATGTTTCTCAAGAGAACATATTTCAAAAGCACAAACTGACCAACCCATGACAACCATTTGCCCCTCCATGAAGACAATCTTTTTTCCATCTTTTCCTTTAGGGACCTTGTAGCTTTATGCTCATAAGTCCTTTATCTAATGGGATTCCAAGGTAAGGGCATGTAATATTGCCTATGCTATATCACTTAATACAAGCAATAACTAGTTTTGTCCTCTTGTCCATATTGAAGAAATAGATGGCTAAAATTTTCCTTGCTTACTTTTTGTCCTGAAACTTTTTCATACTTGTCTAGCAAAGCCTTGATATGTTTGGCCTCCTTTTTTTTTCCTATCCATAAAAGTAGATTATCATGTACAAACTGTTGGTGAATTAAAGGATCTAGATAATTGGTTATCTTAAAATACCTTCCAACTGTCTATTTATCCTAGCTTGTGTGATTTCTTTTCCCAAGACCTCTACGATTATTATAAATAGGAATGGAGATAATGCCCCCCCTACCTCAAGCCTTTGGAAGCCTCAAAGAAACCCTCAAGATCTACCCATTTACAAGGATTTAAAATTTAGAGAATGAAATACAACTATATATCTAATTAGTCCATTGTTTGTTGAATCCAAAAGCCTCGAGACATTTGCAAAGGAATCTCTAATCTACTTTATCATAAGATTTTTTAATATCTAACTTTATGATCATACTCAATAGCTAATTATTCTAAATTGAGTAAATTACTTCCTGGGCTATGATGATACCATCTAAGATGGATTTGTTGGCTCAAAAACGCTAGTTTTCTCTTCTAAGATTATTGTTGGAATAACTTTTTAAAGCCTGTTGGCCATTATTTTGACTACTAGTTTATATAAATTATTACATAAAGAAACTGATCTAAAATCATCCTAGATGTTAGGATTGTCCTTCTTTGGAGTCAAGGTTATGAATATATTATTCACCTCTCTTAGGAGTTTTCTTGAGTGTCTTGCAACTTCAAGTGCTTTTATCACCTCCTCTCTAAATATTTCCCAACACTTTTGAAAAAAACTTGTTGGGAATCCATAAGGTCCAATATCATTATTTGGGTGCATTTGAGAGAGTGCAAGCTCCACTTCTTGCTTAGTGAATTTATCATTAAGCATCTGGTTTTGATCATCCTTTACCAATGCAAGAATAAATTCATCAACATTTCTTTTTGATTACTTAGATATAACCCTTTATAGTTATTAATAACGTCCTTCAAGTATTTGACCATACTTCCAACAATTTCCTTTTGATCTGCAATATAGATGCCCTCCCTTTGTGATATTTTGATAATTCTATCATATGAACGCGCTTTCTTTGTGGTATTATGAAAAAAATGGTATTGTTGTCACCTTCACCCAACTAGTCTTCTTGGGATTTTGGCCTCCAATGAATTTATTCTTTTTCCAGTATGTCCTCATATTCCATGAGGAATCTTTTTTCTTCCTGGTATCTGAACTGATTCATTCCATATGCAATAACCTATTCAATAAGTTGTCCCAACTCCTCCTTAATCTTGAGTCTCATAGTGAAGATGTCTTTGAAATGTTCCCTATTCCATTCTATAAGATTTTGCTTAACAAATTTCAGCTTTGATATTGCAAAAAATAACTTAGAGCCTAAAAATTGACCCTTTGAACACCATTGGTTGATGAGAGAAAAAAAATCTTTATCCCTCATCCACATTTTCTCAAATCTGAAAGGAAATCTCAATGGTTTAGCTTCCCCTATAATATCTAGGACCACTTGGTAGTGATATGAACTTGAACATGGTCTGATAGAAGCTCTCAAATCTTGATTTAGTAATGCCAAGTCCCTGTAAAAAAATAAACCTATCTAGTTTTTTATAAATATAACTATATCCCAATCTTCTATTATTCTACATAAACTTCCCTTGTTCTATTGATATCTCCATTTGATTGTTTCTTCTCATCCACTCCTTAAAATCCAGATGAGATTGGCCTAGTTGAATTATACCCCCAAAAATTTTATGATGGATAAAGGACCACATTGAGATAACCTTCACTAATTATATGTACCATTGCATTATCTAAGATGAAATTGTCTAGCTCTTCCCACACTTCTCTCTTTTGCATTGTCAAGACTAGTCCATAAATATTGAATATGATGCACTTCAAATTAGAATTTGTACACTTTGGATTCTACTAGCCATCCAAAATATCCTTGCCTCCTTTAGTCCAAAGACTAATGCACTACACTTCCAAACCTCCCAAGGCTCCTTCTTCAACAGCTTCACCTTTCCAACTACCTATCTTTTTTGCATATGCTTGTAGTTCTTCTTTGGCCATTTTAATCTCCTAGATTAATACCAAGTCAATATTAATCACAAAATGTTGACGCTTGACTAAGCACTATTGCTTAGGGGCACTTAGGATCCTAACCTTCCATGTTAAGATTTTTATGGCCCTTGGGGAAGGGGCTTTCCCTTCCTTGAAGCTAAAAGTGATGTGATTCTAGTTTGTTCTTTTGACTCTCCATATTTCAATCTTAATTCCTATAAAGATTTCCTTCCCCTTATATTCCCGGATTTCTTTCCTCAATCTGAATATTTGAGGCTTTTTGCATTCTACAATAAGTCAAATTCTACTTCCAGTGCTCTTGATCCCTTTTCATCTTGATTTGCATTTGAGATGTCATCATCCCCATCCTATACATCTTGATCTTCCAATTCCAAGATCTTTTGAATAAGCCTTTATTTTTCTTCACTATTCTCATCTTTGAAATATTTCCCAGGAAGCGAAACCCCCATGCACTTATTCATTGTTAAAATCTCCTTATTTTCTCTACTTATCTGTCCACCTTGCGCCCTATAAAAAGGATGAATTTTGACATATATTGTATTAGGTACATCCATGATGTAGTACAAGGCCGATGTACCTCCAAAGGATATGACCAAGCCCCCAATGAATAATAATACAACAGAAATACAATAAGATACAATTGAAAACAAACTCTTTTATTAACAACACATCTCGAATTACATCAAATGAACACCATACATGTCAGACTATAAGGCCTTCCCAATTTTGGCCAATACATTCCAAATTATAGAGCAAGATATTAATTCTCTATCTATGTCATGTTCTACTGAATACGCTCATCCCCTCCTCTACAAGACTCAAGAACATTACATATATAGCCACCAGGACACACAAGTTGACTTAGAGTTCACAATCTCCAATAATAGGAAACATGCTTATACAATATAGGACTAACCCTAAATGAATTAATGATAGAATACATAATACATTATAATATCAATGGAGGCCTTAGATATAGGTCCACACATCATCAAATTATCTATATCTAAGAGTGCATAAGCTAACTCCCAAATATAGAACATCAAAACTAATACCAGGCATCGCATGAAGAATAACATAGGAAATCAACACTCGAAAATATGAAGTATAACTCCAACCATTTGTAACATCAAGCTATGCAATCATGGGAGGATGATCCATGATAGGTCCAAATTAATAATCCAAGCTCACAGAATTTGGAAAGGGAAATCAAGTGATCACCAAATTCAAACTGCCTGACAAATAACTGGAAAGAAATAGTGTTCAAAGCAAATATCTTTTTGGGTGATGCAAAATTGCCAATATCCCAAGGATGCTCCTGCATTAGACACCCAAGGTGAAAAATATGTTCCATAAGGACTTATCAACATCTGAAAGAATTTAGTACAAAAATCCCATGCTCATTCTTAACCCATAAATCCTCATCATTAATCAACACAGAAATCTGCCCAAACTTACAACTGCAATTAATTGATCCATCTGATAACTCAAATCTACTGCCGCTACTTCCAAGATCAAATGAATCATACTTTCTACATACCTTCATCTAATTAGAATCATTTTTCCCTTTCCCTTTGTTCTTAATGACAAGATCATATAGCTTCTTCAAGTCAGACTGTCTTTCATTAGTACTAACCTTAACCACAGGTTCTGCTATCCTCAAATTGAAAGTCTTGAAGACACTCAGGTTCTTTACTTTTCCTCCTTCCTCAACCTTCAAAGGAATCAAAACAATCTTTCTGTCATCCTTCTCAACTGTAACAATATTCTTTCTGCTATCATGTATAGCTCCTTTGTCAAATTGCCAAGGTCTTGCAAGTAAAACATGACAAGCAGTCATGTTAACCACATCACATAGAATTTCATCCTTATAAGGTCCAATACTGAGATTAACCAAACATTGTTCTCTAACCTGTACCCAATGATCATCTTGAAACCAACTGATACCATAAGGTGTATGATGTTTCAATATTTTCAATCCAAGTTTCCTAACCATTTCTTCATAAACAAGATTAGTGGTACTACCTCCATCCATAATAACCTTGCAACATTTACCTCTAGACTTACAAATAGTTCTGAATAAGTTCCTTCTTTGCATTGGTTCCTCATCATGCTTAGCCAATAAGATTCTTCTTGATTAAAAGAGATTCTCCAACTTCAGGTGAAGCTAAATCAACCTCAAGGGTTTCCACCTTCTGATATTCTTGTACGACCAAGTTTTGTTTGTCAATCTTCATACCAGGACATTCAAAAGCTCGGTGTCCATCTTTACCACATTTGAAACAAGTACCTTTGAATACAAATTTCCTATCAGAAGCTACTTGTTTACCCTTGTCCACTTTTGTCAATTGTTTACCTTGCTTTCTTCCTAACTTATCTTCTATCTTCAATGCATATTGATAAGCATCTTCAAGTGAACTAAGTTTCAACATACTCAATTCATCCTGAACATTAAATTTCAAACCATTAACATACCTTGCAACCTTTTCTTTAGAAGATTCATAATGTCTAGATCTGATCGGTTTCTTATAAAATTCTTTAGTATATTCCTTCACATACATATCCTTCTTGTTCAAGTTCTGCAACTTCTTAAACAATTCAAGCTCATAATCATCGGGAATAAATTTAGTCTTCAATCTAGAAACCATAGGTTTCCATCTACTAATCTTAGGTTCACCATTATATTCTCTGTCTTTCTATAATTATTTCCACCACAAGGAAGCATGACCTTTTAACTTAGTTTTTGCTAACCTAAGTCTCTGTGGATCCATAATATTTTCAAGCTCAAAATAATCCTCAAGTTCATTAATCCAATCTATCAAATCCTCAGGATCTAAAGAACTAGAATAAGTTGATAACTCCATTCTATGACTCTTAGCCATTTGTGCCATAGCTCTCAACAATCTTTCTTCTTCTGTGGAGATCTCTACTTCAAGTACTTCAAGATCTTCAACAACTTCTTCATATTCATCTTCAATTTTAGGATTTCTTCTGAAGCCATTCAAGATAGTATGGATTCTATTCCTCATCTCTACCTTAAAATTTTTAAACATATGCTCCAACCTCCTAGGGTTCATCCTTCTAGGCGACATGTTGAATCAAAACAAGGTGAAACTACCTCAACTTCGGCGACCTGTCCCCAACAAGGATCCAACAAGTTTGTAATAAGGTCACCAACACAACTTGCACAAGTCCTCTGCAATTGCGAGCTAGAATCACAATATACCACCTCACAACCAATAAGTCTAGGGCTTGACAAGTCACTAACAAGATTAACTTCGTTCTAATATCATTTGATGTAATACAAGGTCGATGTACCTCCAAAGGAGATGACCAAGCCCCCAATGAATAACAACACAATGAAAATACAACAAGATATAATTGAAAACAAACTCTTTTATTAACAGCATATCTCAAATTACATCAAATGAACACCAAACATGTCAGGCTGTAAGGCCTTCCCAGTTTTGGCCAATACATTCTAGATTACAAACCAAGCTCTTAATTCTTGAGCTATGCCTTGCTCTATTGACTACGCTCACCCCCTCCTCTACAAGACTCAAGAACATTACATATATAGCCACCAGGACACACATGTCGTCTTAAAGTTCACAATCTCGAATAATAGGAAACATGCTTATACAATATAGGACTACCCCTCAATGAATTAATGACAAAATGCATAATATATTATAATATCAATGACGACCTTAGATATAGGTTGAAATGTCATCAAACTATCTAGATCTAAGAGTGCATAAGCTAACTCCCAAATATAGAACCTCACCGAAACAAATACCAGACATCACATGAAGAATACCATAGGAAATCAACACCCAAGAAGATGAAGTATAACTCCAACCAATTGTAACATTTAGTTATGTGATCATGGGAGGATGATCCATGATAGGTCCACATTAATAATTCAAGCTCGTGGAATCTGGAAAGGGAAATCAAGTGATCGCCAATTCAAACTACGTGATAGATAACTTGACAAAAATAGTAATCAAAGAAAATATCTTTTTGGGTGATGCAAGATTGCCAACAACCCAATGATGCTCCCGCATCAATCTAAACTCTTAGGACCTATGGTGTAACCCATAGGAATTTCTTGGAAAGATGGATTTTGCACAAATGAGAATAATGTTTCCTCCCCAACCTTCTTTCTTAGGGCATCAACATCCTTCAATAAGTTATTAAAACCCTCCTAGCATGCTCTAACCATCTGATGTTTCATATTCATTCCCTGATTAGCATTGTTGCTTGAGGCCTCCCTAATTGACCCATGGTTTTTGGAAGTTTCTTCTTTTTGGATCTCCTCTTGTTGAATACCTTTAGATGTTAAATTTCCAACCTTGATTCGGCTTGGATTAGGGCCACTTGAAGCTGCAAAGGAAATATACACTACCTTACCCACTCCTTCCAAGCAACGTGCAATATATCCCTTGCTCATAAAGCATTTGTCTCCTTTGTTGTCTACCACAATCTTCTGGAGCCATTTGTCATGCCCAGATCTCCTTAGGCAAAAACACAACTAATTTTTTTTAAAAAAATATTAATATATATATTTGTGTATTAAAAGTGCATAGCTTACTATGAATTCTTCTAAACACATTTTACAACAGCAGTACAAACACTAGTATGGATAGATTATTACAAGAAACATAAATAAATAAAGTACATTAATCTTCCTACAAGTTACAACTACAATCAAAGAGATGCATCAATAAGCATTTCTTTTTTTTATTACAACTTGGAAGCATATCACTTCTTACACACACTGCAAAACTTTACAAGAAGACTCTATCTTACAAGATTTTATATGAAGAAAAAGATGAAACAAGACTTATATTACATTTTACAAGGTACACCACCCAATACCACATTGAGGGGATTCTCAAACACTACATTCTTTCATAGCCCTGGCTTTGTCCAACCAAGATATCTTGATAAACCTGCAAATAAACAAAACAACTCTTCCATGGAATACTCTCCTCCCTACCATATGGCATCATGAGACCTCATAGGTCCTAGCCAACCCCCGAGCAAGGGGAAAACAAGCCAACAAAGAACACCCATACAACCCTCAAATATTACACAAATGACATTACTTCATGAGACAACAACATATATGTCATTCTAGCTTTCACACAAGGATTTGCAACAAAAACTTTTCTTACATGGCCTTTCACAAACAAGGATCTACTAAGACTCACTCAACAAGAAGGAAATAAGAACTTTAAGCAAAAACAACCATGTTTCATCACTTGCTCACATAACATATACATTTATCTCTACAACATAAGAGATTCAAACACTTGCCCACACAATACTCTCATAAATGAACTCAAGGGCTTACACAAGCATAACAACAACTCACAACACACATATACAAATTGTAATACCTTCCTACTCATATGAACTCATAAAATGCATACACTCCATTAATGGAGGTTGAGGTGCATATACCTTCACCTGAAGTTATGGTAAATAGATGAAGTGAGTCTTCCCTTTTCTTCCCTTTTTCTTCTCTAACTTTCTCCAAGCTCCTAGATTGTCTCCAAAGTTGGAGAGTGGATGATTAGGCAACACAATCCAAGTTTGCCACTAAAATAGGCCTCTCACACTCTCCCATGCCCTTGGGAGAGTTGTGAGCTTCCCATTGGGTGACCTACCCAAAACATTACAACTTTCCTAAAGTGGAACTGCAAAAAGGTGAATGGGGAAGAGAGTTGGAAGCTTTTTGACTCATGAAGTTTCCCATGTGAGTTTGATTTTCGACATTTGACAAAAGCCCACTTTTGGAGGGCTTCCCAAGGTGGCTCTAGGGTGTCCTATGGTTAAAAAGGACCCTTACCCATAGGTATAACCCATGGGCCTTCTATTTTTGTGTAAAACAACTCCCTAGGGGTCAATTTGACCCTTCAAAACCCATCCCAAGGCAAAATTCGAAATTAGAGAGGATGTGACTACTCATGTGTGCCCTAACCAAGGCAAAGGTGTGGGGAAGACAAATTGTACTAGGGTTAGATGGTGACATGCATTCACTCCATGAGGTCCATTGCCAACTCAAAATACAAACACGTGTCAATTGACACCACAACACATTCACAATTACACTTGGCACTTCCACTAAACAACTTAATAAAATAAACCAACTTAAATACATTCACATCCACATACTTTACAAAATAAATTATGTCATAGGGAGGCCTTGTATCTCTTTGGGGACATGACCTTGGTGTCACAGAGATAATATACACATGTTGGCTTGACTCCCCTTAAATTCCACGGTTTTATCCCTGCACACACACACACTCAAGATAATATCAGTAATTCCAAGAATGTGTTATGTATAGAATCCAAGTAAAGCACCATATAAACCCATTTGTACATATACATCAATTACGTCTACATACCACATCACCTCATTCACATATTTAAATCCACATTTCTCCAAATCCAAAATTGATCAATATATATATAGTAAATTGAAAATATCTCCTAACTAGGTTTCATAACTCAATTCCTAATAGACCATATTCATTTATATTCTCTATTTCTAAAGCATATCACAATTCCATTTATTTAAATTACCTCAATTAATCTGGAACAAGTCCCATATATCAATATATGATTCAAGCTCTTCGTTCTTTATCATTTCATTTAGATCGTAACTATGAGCTAGCAAAACATAACCCAAGTAAAATGCAATACAAATGCACTAGGGCCTTTCATCAAATCATGTCAGAATGTGTCATATTGTAATAACATTATCCTAATTTAACACATGGTACAAAATCAACAGGTTTAGATCCTAGATTACACAATGCTATCTTAAAACAAGACGGTCCTAAAACCATGTTAAACATTGATTCTAACAACATACTTACCACTACACCTAATATGCAATCGCCCCATAATACAATTTTGCCATGGATTCCTTCTTTATTAATTTTCTAGTATGTTTCACGAAGATGGTTAACTCAAGGTTATTTCTAATCCATCTCATATTTAATTGTTGATCCTATAAGGTCTTTTAATCTACAACTTCACTAATCAGACTGGTTAATAGTGTGGACATGTCAACTCATAAGGTTTCTATACTTCCTTAAGCTTAACTTAGTCTTGGTTATGTTAGTGAAATCAAATCATCAACACTATTGTTGTACAATTCATTATTTTGTATGAAGTGGTTTACATAATCACATTACAAGGATTCTCATCAAGGTAATATGTTCTAGTAGGGCTCAACAAGGCTAAAAGACTAACAGTCTCCCAACCTTATCCACAAAAGTGTCTCACATAGAGGGAGAATGGTAGGGGCCAATTAAATTGTATAGCTCAATTCTATTACAAAAATTTACTTTTATTTGAAGCCTTCCTAAATTTATATTTTGATGTGTGCACCTATCACTCTAACATATATTTTACACTACTAGAGATCATTACAAACCATCTATGTTTGTGCATCATCCATTCCTAAGTTAAGACATCATAACATATAATGCTGCCACATAACTTAAAGATTCTAATCCACGTAAGCACCCTTATTATAGTTTCAAATGGAATTTCCAAGCATCTTAGAGTAATATTAATTCTATCATGGAAGCATAGGTTTACACCTTCATGTTCTAATACCACAATAGTTAACTAAAGGTAATATTACTTCAAAACTATGTCTTAAATTAACATATTCCATGAATTCATTTGAAGATGAAATCTATTCTAATTACGTTGACAAACTACAGTCAAGATATTTAATAACTTCACATAAAATCTACGAAAAGGTTTTCAAGAAATAACAATAGTGCTTACTAGAGTGTTCTTACCAAGATGAGGGAAGTGGATGGGTCCTACACCATTTGCCTTTAGTTGTTAGGATTTCCAGGCTATCTAGATATCTCAAATTCACATTTATATCTACCATAACCTTGACTTCTTCTGATTTTCCAAGGAATAATTCTTCTTCAAAACCAATGAATGTTCCTAAAGTTTCCCCTATTTTTTCCAAGATTTCTTCACTCTAGTATTCAAAGGCCAGATTTGGTTGCTTAATCCAATGTGATAGTTTTTATGTATTTTGGGGTTAAATTTTTGTTCCTAATCAATTTTGCAAAAAACAAAAACCTTCAAAAAATAGAGGTTCCTCGTAAAAAAGTTTCCTTTTCAATTTTTGATCTACGAAATCAAACAAAAAACATTATTGCTTAGGGATTTAGTACAAACCCGACCCTCAAAGTGCTCTGGAAACCATTCACGGATTTGATCTTTTGGCCTGTCCCCTCCCATCCATTTAGCCAGGATCCCACATGCTTCTAGGTGATCCCATTGCAAAACTTTAGATAAATTGCAACAATTGACATAATTTTGCTTCTGCTTTCTGTGGGAGAATATGGCTTGTCACTTTGGATACTATTCTTTGGGATCCACTTGCCTTTGTTCATTTTAAAGGCCTCTTTGACCGCAAGTCCCAATCTATTATATGGAGCTCACAACATCTTATTGTAGTTGGCATCCTTCCTCCCATTGAACATATCCTTTGCATCTCTATACTTGAAGACTTTCCCAAACCACCCATTCCTCTAGATCAAATTCAGTATAAGATTAACTGCTCCATTCTTCCATTTTGGATTGCCTAATGGAATTGCGTTTGCTCCTATAACCACTCCCATCAAAATCCTTTTTTGCCAAGGTAACAAATAATATTCGCCCCTACTCCTGTAATTTTTTTGCTTAAATATCTATGATTACAAATAAATTTATTTATTTCTATCATAATAATTATAAATGAGATTGAAACTAAAACTATATAATTTTATAATTAATTAAAATATATAATTTATTTATTTAAATGATATTAGGTTCTAATTCCTACATTATATAAAAAAGAAGAAACAATTGAATAAGAAGTGAATTGAAGTGGAGAAATATATAATAGGAGACAATTAAATAAGAAGTGAACTAAAGTGGAGAAGAACATCACTTGTATATTTCTGCAACAAGGGTATGGTGGAGACAAAATGCTCATGATGATATTTGTATAGTATGAAAAAAATTTGAAGGTTGATAGCATACAACACTTATCTATTTGATAAAGACAAGATCACTCATAGTGTTAGCTTTCTAGTAAAGGTTCATAGTAAAAATGATATCCAAAGGAGTATGAAGATAGTTGAAAGCTATTATTCCTCAGTCCTTTAGACTGAGTAGTCTCATAAATGTCATTAAAATTCAAAATTGAATGTTCTGGATAATATACTTTTAGCTATTAAAAGACTAATCCATCCATCAATGGGAAAAAATCAACACATTTTTTTTAAAGCAAGTAGTTAACCAAGGAGGGACTTAGGTAGGGGTCTCATAAGAGGACTTAAGCTCCATTTTTAAAGAGCTAGAGGTCCTATGAGAATTATTTTTAAGACTACAAATTGGAATTTCTTCCTAAAAATAGGAGCCCCTACATTTTAGATCTTAAAATTTGAGATTTGTCTGTCGCATGTTAGATTTTAGAGTGAAAATAATTATTTTAACACAATTTTTTATTAGTACATAAACTTTAAAAAATAAAAACTTCCTTAAATAACATTTAAGTTGAATTGAAAAATAAAATTCATGAAAGTAATAGTTTTAAAATATTCCTAAAAATCCTCAAACAACTCCAACTCCAACTCCAACTCCAACTCCAACTCCAACTCCAACTCCAACTCTAACTCTAACTCTAACTCTAACTCTATTTTTTAAAAAGCCCCTGCCATAGGCCAGCGTTTTTTTTAAACTCTAATTTTAAGTTGGTGAATGACTGCATAGACTGGCGGTGGCTTTATCTCTCCAAACTATTTATAGAATGAAGAGAATCAACAGTTTTTTAACTTGTCGTTTTTGTAAAGCCCCTGAAATTTAGGAACGCGGGGTGTTTTGCTTTTTCAAGTAGCTTATCTCATAAACTCTATATCCGAGGAAAAACTGAACACAATTTTGTACCGTTGGGTTTTTGAAAAACCCCTGAATTTTTGTCCAGGAGCTTATCTCAGAAATTGCACTTTGAATCCCACCAACGGCTTACAAGTCTTGTATTGTATAAATGCATATCCTCACTCGTTGTTCTGAATTACCTATCACGGAGATGAATAAATTTGAAAATGCAACACAATGATCTTATCCAAGTGCAACACAGCTCAAAACAGTATGCTCCATAAATTCCAGCCTCCAATGGCTACGAGAAATATTTCATTCTACTCCACATTTTGGCCGGGCAATTTTATTTCAGGTAAGAAAACCTCTTTATATATGAGCTCAAAGCCCATTGTATTTTCTAGTTTTTCGTCTTGCAAGATTGTGTGCAAAATCGAAGTAGACCCAGAGAAATTCAAGCGGCGCCTTACTAAGAAGGGTTTCATGCCCACGCCAAAGATTATTCACAAGCTGAAAAAGAAAGAAATTCAGAAGCTGAAAAGGAAGGCCAACAAAAACCCCGAAAATGAGCCTCCGCCACGCGTTAAGAAGGTCATGGAAGAGGAAGCTCTCTTCGAAAAAGCATGTCGTGAATACGAAATGCTCATGGCGGAATTAGAAGGCAGGGCAGAAGATTCTTCTGTCGGCGATGGAAAATTTAGAGAAGAATTTTATGTTCAATCTGCAGGAGAGGAGTTTTCTGTCAGCGATGGGAAATTTAGAGAAGAAGAATTTTGTGTCAGTGATGGAACGGTCACTGAAATGAAATTTTCTATCGGTGACGGAAAATTTAGAGCAGAGGAGCTTTGTGTTGGTGAAGGAAAATCTTCGGGAGAAGAGTTCTCTGCTAGTGGCGGAAAGTTTACCGGAGAAGAAATTTCTGTTGGTGATGGAAAATTTACAGGAGGAGAGATTTCTGTCCTTTATGGAAAGTTTGCAGTAGATGAAGCTTCTGTTGGTGGTAGAAAATTTAGAGGAGATGCATTTTCTTTCAGCAATGGAAAATGTACAGGAGGATTGTCTGTGAGCGGCAGAAAACTTACAGGAGGAGTTTCTGTTAGTGATAGAAACTTAAAGGAAGAAATACCTATTATTGATGGTGATGGCTATGGTTATGGCGCTGATAATCAATTCCGAGAAATGGCAGAAATTTGTGTCTCAGATGACGGCGATGATGATAACGGGGTGGGAATGAAAGGGGCATTGCGGGGGAGGGCAGTGGAAATTGAAGAAAAGGAGGGTTTAGATTCTGGTGTTGGCACTGCTTGGTCCGAAAGACACGAGAGAACCAGGGTTAGTGATAGTACTTATAAGGGTGTGAAAATGGAAGAGAAGTCCTTGGGGAGGGCAATGAGAATCGAAAACAGTGGTTTGAAATATGGCGTGGACAATTATAGGTCTGAAAAACATGAGATAGTGAGGGCTGTTCGTAGTGATGAGAGAGTGGAGCGTTCTGTCTTTTCAGAAGAGATTTGTGTCATTGATATTGATAATGAATTGGACGGCAATGATGATAGTCAAGATGTGAAAATGGAAGGGAAATCCGGGAAGTTCTGGGAGCGAGCAAGGGATATTGAAAATAATGGCTTGAATATTGGTGCGAACACTTTTAGGTCTGAAAGAGACGGTAGAATGAGGGCTATTCATACTGACGAGATAATGAAGGGTTCTGTCAGTCATTTAAAATTTACAGAAAGAATTTCTGTCGATGGTGATGGCGATGATGATAACAAGGGTGTGAAAATGAAAGGGAGGCCATGGGAAAGGGCAGGGAAAACTGAAAAATACAAGGGTATAAATTCTGGTTTGATCAAGTGTATGTCTGGAAGAGATGGGAGAATAAAGGCTCATCGTAGTGATGTTGATGAGAGAGTGAATGAGGAAGATTTGGACGATTTTAGAGAAATGCTCGTGAAACGTGGAAAAGTGGAACTCCAGGATTTGCATTGGCTTCTGGATGATGAACTGGGTGATGATAAACTTGGTGCAGGGAATGAAAAGCGTGAGCATGAGGTTACAGAAAGGCCAAGAGGTCCAATTGATGAGGAGAAACAGATTCAGTGGCTCACAGAAAGGTGAGGTATTCTTTATTTAATACGACATTGAAAATTAAATGGTTTTAATGTTTTGATAGAGTGCTAATTATCTCACAAAATATTTAAAATTTAGACTTAGGAATATCTTTTTTTTTCAAATCTTTTTATAAGATTATGATGTATATTAAGTTTTTTGTTAAATTATCAAAACACTAAAGTCTAAAACCAAATAAATTATATATGTTTGGTGTATTAATAACCTATAAACCTCATGTTTCTGACCTTTTAGACAACCATTAGACATGTATTCCAGATAATATACTAGCAAGAAAACAGAAGATTATATAAACCAGTTTTTGTCAATTGGCTAGGTTTTCATCAAGTTTGCAAAAACTAGATTGGCCTGTTAATAGAATTTCCTCCCCAAAAAGCCATGTCAGGCATTGTATTTTTGTTTAAAAAATGTTTACATAATGCTGTCACAGCCTTGTTTACTTCAATGCATGGTTGCAAGGTGAAGCCACAATTCATACCCTCAAGGATTATGATTGAATGGCTCATTAAAGATGCATATTTGTTAAAGCAATGAGATGTGCACTGTAAAGAAGAAAAAGTAACACAAAAAGAACTAAAAGGGTTTATGTTTGATGAAAGATTGATTACTTGGTCTTCCAGACTGGGTCCCTGCTCCAATGGGGGAAAGAGTCTGTTGATGTATGTAGCATTGTTTAGATAAATAATATTGACTATATGATTATTATGAGAAATGATTTATTACATATATACATATATATATATCAATATATATAATAATTGATATTACTACATACATTGATATATATGTATATATAAAGTTAGATTATAATTATTCTCATAATAACTAAATAGTGAAATTGATAAAATAAAAAGTGTTTGTAGCTTTTAATCAAAGAACTCTCTTTGTTCAGAAATCTACATAGACCTGTACACATTCGGTCATAACTTTTGAACCAGACACTTTCTTTCCAATCGCTTTGGTGAGATTCTTATAAATTTGGTTTTCACAAACATATCCGAAATTTAGCAAAATCCAACGGTTCATTTGTGAGATATGGTCCTCGTACCGAGACTGTATTTTCTGAGACAGTCACACATTTACCATCAATAAACTACTCTTTTACATTTGCAACCTGGCTCTGATACCATGTTAAGGTTTTAGGATCATTGCAAATGTAATGACACTATCTTGTATCCTATGGCACATACTTCATTGCATAATGGAGGATGGTCCACATTTAGTGGACATGTGATTACACCTTGCATAGGTGATAGCTTATCAGCTTCTTATCATTGTCTTTTATCGCTTTTCCTATATAAGGAAGCCTATTATGTACATTTTAATCATGTCCATTATCAATAATATCATTCTTGCATCATAATGCAATTATCTTGCCAATCTCTTGTGGAAGTTATCTTTGTCCTGCATTCGATCATGGGGGGTGTTGTGGAGTCACCTAAAACCTTAACATGGTATCAGAGCCAAGTTGCAAATGTAAGAGAGTAGTTTATTGATGGTAAATGTGTGACTGTCTCAGAAAATACAGTCTCGGTACGAGGACCATATCTCACAAATGAACCGTTGGATTTTGCTAAATTTTGGATATGTTTTTGAAAACTAAATTTTTAAGAATCTCACTGAAGCAATTGGAAATAAAGTGTCAGGTTCAAAAGTTATGACTAAATGTGTACAGGTCTATGCAGATTTCTAAACAAAGAGAGTTCTTTGATTAAAAGCTACAAACACTTTTTATAGTGCAAATAAGAAAATGATCATTACATTAATCAAGAGATTATGTATTCCATGTTGATTAATTTTCATAAATTTTTTATGTAGTTATTAATTAATACTATAACATTGGGATAGAAAATCTCGTATGCTTTTATCATTAATATTTCTTTGGGATAATTTAGTTTTATGAACTATTTGTAATCTCTATCTGAAATACTTTCAGGATGAATCAAGAGACATATGTGATTGCATTCAAGAGAGAAAGAGCTTGATGCTTGCAGTCATGGGATTGAGTTGATGGCTGAAACATTTCTTCAAAGAAATAAAATATCATTTAGAGGGACAAACCTACAGAAGGAAACCTTGGATGAGAAGGTCACAAGGTTGATATCACATTCAGAAGAAGTTTGACGAACCATCAGAGGAAACCTTGGACAAGAAGGTTAAATGTTGATGTTAGTACTCAAAGCTTTAGAGGGAGTCAATACAACATCTAGAGGATCTACTTTATTTGATTTCCAAGGATCTTGTTCATATTGATTCAAAGGGAGTAAACCATATCAAGATGGTTTCTCTAGTGACCAAGAAACTATAAAAGGAAAAAGAATTGTGATTCAAATGATTTAGTTCCATAAATGTGAGATAGAAGGATTTTATGCAGATATCTAGGTCATGATATTCCTAAATAGATGGTTGGGCATTGATCAAGAAAAGAGCTTAATGCAAACTAAAGAACAAAGACATGACTTGCTCACAGAAGGTTGATATTAGATTCAGGCAGAGTATGATAGTTCATCTAAAAACAACCTTGGATGAGGAGGTAAAGAGGTTGTTACAAGACCTTAAAGGAAGCATCCAAAGGACTGTGATCATGACATTGAGCCTCATGTGTGCTGGCTGAAATGCCTTTATGCTAGCTCCTACATAACTTGGGGTTCACCTAGAGTGATGCAAACTATATAAGAGATATAGTGCATATGTATGCTATTCAAGGTACATTATCACTACAGAACATATGGCTGATATTCTCATCAAGTTTATTGCTAGAGGGAGGGTTGTGTACATTCGAGATAAACTTGGCATGTTGGAGAATGAAGCCTTAGATGAAAAGAAGTTTCAATATCTATAATCTATTATCTTGTATGTTATATTGCATTCTTCTCTTTGAGAGAGAAGTCTAAGGTGAAAGCCCTTGTTTCCACCCTTTGGGATGAGCCATGATGGATCCACCCTCTGAGATGAGTCAAGGTGGATTTCATGTGTGTGACTCCAGGACTTATGGGCCCTCCTGTGAACATTGGAGAAAGGTGACGACTTTTCGACAATGAACACTTGTATTTGATTGATGTTGTGAGGTGACGACTTTGCAACATCTCCATCATGATGGATATCATGTGACTTGATATTCGTGGATATGTCATGATGGTTAGGATCTCTTAGACATCATGGTAGATATCATAAGGCTGGTATCATTAAATAAACCATAGATGATTTAGAGATCTTCATGGTGGATATTATGTGATGTAATATCTGTAGACATGCCATGATCAGTCTATATGGTAAGTATCACATATGTGATACTAGCGCACATACTATATTAGACATTTTGAGTACTTGGTGAATATCATGGACTTGATATTCAGAGACCATTACTCTGAGTACTTGGGTGAGTATCATGGATTTGATACTTGGAGACCATTACTTAGGATAATCATTTTGAGCACTTAGGTGGATATCTTGTGAGTTGATATTTGGAGACTATTGCTCTGAGTACTTGGTAAGTATCATAGACTTGATACTTGAGGGCCATTACTCGTAATATCAGTAAAATGATATAAGTATAAAATGATTATCTATACTCACATTGAGTACTTGGTGAATATCATGGACTTGATATTCGGAGACCATTACTCTGAGTACTTGGGTGAGTATCATGGATTTGATACTTGGAGACCATTACTCATGATAATCATTTTGAGCACTTAGGTGAATATCTTGTAAGTTGATATTTGGAGACTATTGCTCTGAGTACTTGGTAAGTATCATGGACTTGATACTTGAGGGCCATTACTCGTAATATCGGTTAATGATATAAATATAAAATGATTATCTATACTCACATTGAGTACTTGGTAAATATCATGGACTTGATATTTGGAGACCATTACTCTGAGTACTTGGGTGAGTATCATGGATTTGATACTTGGAGACCATTACTCATGATAATCATTTTGAACAATTAGGTGAATATCTTGTGAGTTGATATTTGGAGACTATTGCTCTGAGTACTTGCTAAGTATCATGGACTTGATACTTAAAGAGCCATTACTCGTAATATCAGTAAAATGATATAAACTTTAAATGATTATCTATACTCACACATTACTTGAGGTAATATTTTTATCATCCTTAGTTAAGAGGGAATGTTAATTATTGTAGCAGTTTTGTGTAGCTATGGTGAGGATCATAAGTGTTGACATTGGATTGATTTATCCTCCCTAGCTAAGAGGGAGTGTTGATGTATGTAGCATCGTTCAGATAAAATAATATTGACTATATGATTATTATGAGAAATGATTTATTTTATATATATATATATATATATAATTGATATTACTATATACATTCATATATATGTATATATAAAGTTAGATTATAATTATTCTCATAATAACTAAATAGTGAAATTGATAAAATAAATATTATTATTATTATTATGTAAATATTAGAGAAATTAATATAATACTCAAGAGATATTATATATATATATATATATATATATAATCATAATTGTCATTATATTAATTACATAATAATGAATAGACATGTCCCATGAAGCATGGGACATGTCTCTTCTTGGCTCATTCTCAATATAAATGCAAGAGATTTTTGCATTTGGAAAACACATACAATACAAGATAGTTGTTGTGAGGTCTCACATCATCGCCCCAAAATTTTGGGGACCACCGTTTTTGAACTTGCCTTGGTTTTCTCTGATCTCGATGCCTTGATCAGGCTCTTTTGAACTTGGATGAATGATAAAATGGATTTTGGACTAAAATGTTTTGATTTGTCAAATGAATTGTAATGTGAAGTTGAATTTCAAATTTGGGGAAATGATAGCTTACCAATATATTTGGATCTGAATTTTGGCTTAATTTCAAAATTTGGGCTTTGGCAATTCGAAAATCTGAGCCTATTCCCTATTGAGATTATGAATTTTAGTCCCTAAAATCAATTTGTTTTAGCATGAAAATAAAATTTGAGAATAAATTGTCAAATTTGGGCAAGTAAGTTGTAAATTCTGGGCTTGTCTCCTTGTAATTTCGAAATTTAGGCATTAGAATTAAAAAATGGAGCAATAAATTGTAAAATCTGGGCAATAACCTTGGAAAATTTGCTTTGAAAATAGAAATCTGGGTACTTTTATTTGAGATTTGCATTGAAAATATATAAAATGGGCCATTAATTTCGAAACTTAGCCCCTCCATTTTGGCGCATGGCATAGAGAAATCAAATTGGGGCCTCCTTTGGGTAACGTGTGGCCTAATTAAACAAATCTAGGCGCTTTTGTTTTAGTTTTTAATGCAAATTTGGTTAGGACAAGTCGTCCCTCTCTCATGGCATTTGATTTATTTATTTTCGGATTTCTAATGCCAGGTCGGCCCTTGTGGCAATTGCTTTTTTTTTAACTTTGTTTTGTTTTCTTTTGCTAGGGTCGGCCCTAGTAAAGGAGGAAGGCGCCTTGTATATAAGGGAGGAGGTCCGCTTCCATTCCCTCATTCCCTTCCAAAATGCAAAGCAGAGCAGATCCGAGTGAGCAAAGGGCAGCGACTTCTCAAAGGAAGGAGCAAAATTCTGTTTAGTAGAACAGATTTGAAATACTAAGGGTGGCTAGATCTGATATGTTTGTGCCCAGATCTGAACCCTAAGGGCATTTGTTGAATACAAAGAGGTGAAAGGGCATTCAAAGAAGACCACAATTCAGATCTCAGTTTGACAAGAGAAGCTACTGATTTTGCCTAGCCCTGCCATTTTTGAGGACAAATTTGCAAAATTAGTGTGTTTAACTTATCTCTTTAATTGTTATCTTTTTCTTTGGTGTTGCGTTGTTTGGTGTTGGAGATAAGTTTCAGGATTGAGAGAAGGCTGACTCATTAAGCGGATTTCTCGATTGTCTTGATTGGATCCTTTCCCAAAGGGAATTAATACCAAAATAGGAGACAAGGAAGATATGATGCCCAAGACCACTTTCTTCTCGAAATTGAAGTGAGTCCGAGACTAACATCGGTACCATTAACATGATACAATTGAGAGATAGGTTGAGAGAGCCCAGTCCTCTATGGCAAAGAAGGTCAGTTTAACTTATTCTCTTTAATTGTTATCTTTTCTTTGGTGATTGTTGTTTGGCGTGGGAGATAAGTTTCAGGATTGAGAGAAGGCTGGCTCATTAAGCGGATTTCTCGATTGTCTTGATTGGATTCTTTCCCAAAGGGAATTAATACCAAAATAGGAGACAAGGAAGACATGATGCCCAAGACCACTTTTTTCTCGAAATTGAAGTGAGTCCGAGACACCAACATTGGTACCATTGACATGATACAATTGAGAGATAGGTTGAGGAAGGCTAGCTTGGCCATGAAGGTTAAAGAAGGCAAGAATAATGAAGGTGGAAGTGAGAAGATAGGTTGATGGGGTCAAGTTCAATTTCAAGGTGGTGGCCAAGAGCAAGGCTCTCAAATTGTAAAGAAGTTCACATCCAGGCAAGCCACCGAGGCCAAGGCAAGATTACCCCAAGTGCATAGAGACCTCACCCTTTCAAGGTCAGGACATCAGGTACAAGCGAGTTCAAGTGGTGATGAGAAAGTTTCTAAGGACGAGCTCAAGCATCCAAGGCTTCACCTCATCTCAAAGATTAAATAAATTTATAAGATAAGGTTGATGAGGTGGCAATTTCATGTACATGCAATCAAATCATGCCAAGTGTCCTATGTTCTCATTGGTTGATAGATTATTGTAATTTTCTCATTGGCCCACAAGGTTGGTGCCCTCATGTAATTGGTTGAAAGATGGTAACCCTAATTAGGGTTTGTAAGGTTTAATCTTGGCCCTTGATTTTGCCTCTTAATCTTGGCCACTCATTGTAATTTTGAGCCTCTATATAAGGCCATTTGTTCTCATTTGTAAGAGGGAGTTATGTTGGAGAATTGTTGCCAGAATACTATCAAAATTGTTCTCTATTCATTGTTGTGGTTTGCATGGTGGATATACATGATCATTTTGGTGTATTGCATGTTTCTTCTCATCTCTCAAATTAAAATAGGATTTCATTTCAAAGTTGTTAAAGTAAGAATAGAAGTAGATGGCTAGTTGTATGGTGATATTGGTGAATGTTTGATAGGGATCTATATACTAGGCCACTAGCATCTTAGCGGCTTGTTAAGGAGCCTTGTGTGGTAATCTAGTCTCATTCCCCTTGAATCATTGCATCTATGGAGGTAGCGCCGCTGGCAAGCTCTCATTAGGTTGGATCCCTGTCCATTTGCCAATCTTTCCATTCTATAGGAGTAGTAGTAAAGCAAGAAGTAGTTTAGAAGTTGAAGTTTGAAGAGCAAAGTTGGAAGTGATATAAATTGAAAAATCAATTGAGTATACATTGCAAAGCTAAATCTCATCATAGCGAGAATTTGACATCCTCAAGTGAACAACGTAAGCCTGCCTACGTGATTAACCAGCAAATCACATTAATATAATTGAGTTAGTATCCACAGGTGTAAGGAACCTTGGAGTATTCTCATGTTCTTCATGAGTATATACTTTTCAAGAGAGGGTTGAGTGTTTGGTATGCTATATCAAGTATTCAATTGCTATATGTTATGTAGTGGTACAAAACTGACATCAACAATAGTGTCATTACATTTGCAATGATCCTAAAACCTTAACAGAGTCTAAGACTAGTAAAGGAAAGGAAACTTGATAGACCCTGATGTATACTCATTTGGAAACTGTAAACATCAGAAATTGTACAGAAAGCATACTTACACATCCATTGTCAATCTGAAAGAATTCACATGCATTAAAGCGAAGGTTGTTGCAAGGAGCCATTGCAGCACCTTGCAACTCTGGCATACATACAATCCCTATGTGAAACATACTAACAAGTAGCAAATATGATATGTAAAACATATAAGCAGTTTCCAAAGAGTGTCTTGCTGATAATGGAGACACTTATTGACATAGAGAAGACTTAATTGTTATCAACATATGGTGCTTAAAATGTCTTTAGTGTGATGACTACTTATGGAATCATATTGAGATGACTAGATCACATATGGCTCAAATCCCACACAAATGTAATATATAATAAAAAATGTCAGTGAGGTTTCAATACTGAACACATTGCATAATTGGCTTGTACTTAGGCTAGTTCCAGTTTGATGATAATTATGAGCCATATATTGTAATCTATTACATGCTCCAAAAGTTTTGTCCATGGGGATAGAGGCTAGAAGGTGAAAGACCCAAAGTGGTGGATTAAACTCACCAATTCCCATGCACCTTTGTTAACCCTTTGCCCTTGTTTTTTTTGTTCTTCTGTTTCATTGGAAACGTACATGTGGTTTGTCATCATTCCTAAATTTGTAGGTATTAGTTTAATTCTGTCAAGTCCCTTTTTTTGATTATGCTAAGGAAATAATAAAATTAATTTCTTAAGTTGTACCAGTGACTTTATTAAATATTTTATAAATGGGCAGCTTAGCTTAATATTATTTTATCATCAAAAAGAAAGGTTTATTAAAGTGTTTTCAAAAAGCTGGTAGCTAGGACAAAGGGGCTGATTGAAGTATTAAAAATGAAGTGTTTCTAGCAGGCCAATATAATATTAATTAAGAAGTGTATTCAAGACATTTCTAGCAGGCTTAAATTAGTAAATGAGGGATCATAAAAGCAGGAGGTTGGCCGAGGAAAAAATGCATTTTGATATTTGATATTTTTGATTTTTCAATTAGCTTGGACCTTGTGTTCATCTTAATGCTTTGAAGGGAAAAAAACCCTTGATGTGCATGTGATCAGAGGATGTAAACCGTTTGGTTTCCAGGTGGGTAGCGGATGAAAATGTCAATGTTTTGTACCGGAATAACAAAACCAGAGAGCAGATATCTTATACAAAGCACAAGAACAAATAGACACAGAGACTTACCCTGGGAAAACCCTCCTACTTGAGGGAAAAACCCAGCCACACAGAAAAGAGTTCTCCTTTATTGAATAATAATAATGACAGAGTTTAAGTACATTGCTCACAACTCTTGATCCCTCACACCGATAAGGAATCCACAGAACTTCCTTTATAAAATAATGAACTTGCACCTACACACATAGAGAATGCAACAACGCTGTATGGCTCAAAATGATCCTACAACAACTCACTGCCTAAGACAAAGATCTCAGAATAAATCACTTCAACAGAAGAACCAATAATCTTTTCACACAAAGAACCGATGATCTCTGCACACAAAGAACCAATGATCTTTGGAGATTAATACTCTTCATTCTCTTTAATGAACGACAACAATGAATAAAGGCCGCTTAAGTATCTGACTGCCGTGGCATACAACTGGATGACAGTTACAAAAAGAAGGTTGTTTCATGAGCTGTTTGCTGATGAAGTCATTGCAGGTACACATGATATCTCTTGCTGCTACAAAAACATTAACACTCCCTCTTAGCAAAGGAGATATCATTTACAGATTCTCATGTCATGGAATCTCTCAACATGACAAACACAATTGCTGCACCCATATGTGTTAATAACAAAACTTTATCTCGGATTCTCTCAACATGATAGCATAATGGATTCACCCAACATGATATTCACCATGACTTCTCCCATGTGTGAAATAAACACAAGCTCACATCACGGAGTCACTCAACGTGATGTTGTCATGGAGTCTCTCAACATGACATCCACTATAGCTACTCCCATGAGTGGAATAAACACAAGCTCTCATCACAGAGTCATTCAATGTGATGTCGCCAAAAGGATATCCACAAAAGTGCTTATCTTCATTATATACTGATGGATTTGCTTACCCTCTCCCAAAGTTGCTAGATTAGCACATGCGCTTAATATGCTTGTAAAGCTAGAGAAATCTGGCTTGACTTTTGACTCTTCATAAAATCCATTATGTTCATAACCTGCAATCAATGCATTCCATGACACAACATCTGGCAGAGGCATTCTGTCAAATAAGTATCGTGCTTCATCTATTCTCGCATTGTGACTATGCCCCGTAATCACTGAATTGCATGAAACTACATCCTTTTGAGGCATTTCATCAAACAATGGCCGAACATACACCATAATCATGGAGTTCCATGAAACCACGTTCCTTTTAGGCATGCTGTCAAACAGATTGCGTGCAATATCTAATCTCCCATAGCCAAAAATCATCAGAGTCCACGAGGTGATATTTTTCATTGCTTCAGGCATTTGCTTGAACAATCTACATGCATCATCTATTCTACCATTCTGCACATATCCTGTTATCATAAAATTCCAAGAGACCTCATTTTGTCCGGGAATTTTATTAAACAAACTACGAGCATCATCGATTCTCCTACATTGAGCATAACCTGTGATCATTGTATTCCATGATACAACATCTGGTTTAGGCATTTTGTCAAATAGCTCCCTAGCTGTCTCAATCCTCCCATTATATCTTCCAATGTGTAGGCGTTCCAACATACTATCCTCAAAGGTTTATATACATTCCATTATGCAATGCGATTCCTGGCGGCCCACACACACAGTTCTTCCCTTGCAATGGACGATTCCTGAACCATAAGACTTCCTCACTAAAGGTAACTTTGCTTACATGAAATGTGGGTACACCGCAACACCTTATCCTCCCATTAATGGGACTTCGACAATGGAGAGATGCACAGTAATTTCCTAGAGTTATCTTTCCTCTAGTTGAATTTGTATCTCTGTGGCGGCATGTGTTCCAGTTTGGTAGAAAATTCTGCCGATGTCAGCTGCTTATTATAATGCCCAAGAAGATTAAATTTTAAAGCTTTAACAAACAATGTTCTCCATTCGTCATTAGTCTTTAAGCTTCAATAACTCATTAAAGGGACCGAACATTCAATTATTTAATTTTTCCAAGTATATATATCAAACTTATAAGAAATTCCTCTCACAGAATTGGGTCCCACCACATTTTTATGGCTCCTTATAAAGTTTTCGGACTTCCACAATAATGTCTTTTTATTTGCGACTCTTCCAAATGTTTAGAAAGTGAAGATTTTTTCATATAAAAAAATAATATAAATCGCTCCAAGATTACGAATTCCTTCAAACTTTCGGAAAAGTTGCGGCAACATATAATTTTTCTAGGAAATGAGTTCATTCCATACTCATAATGTTGTTTCAACTTCCTGGTATGAAGCCATTTCAAACTTTCTGCTTTCCATCTCAGCCAAGTGTATACACCGAAAAAATGGTCTTCACACCAAGTCTCCCCAACTATAGCAAGTACCTACAAAATGAAGCGGCACAAATCTTTGTGCAACCTCCATTAAACTCCCGTCGGTGACATCTCAGAAATGTTAATCCGCTTTACCAAAAAAAAAATCGCTAATCAGTAATTGACTCACAAAGCTTCCTTTAAATTAATAGTCTCCTTTAGAATTGAAGTGGCTCCACACATAGGTAATATGAAAGACTCAGAATGAATTATCAGTCAATTTTATGTCTCAATAATATTATTTCCGCAGAACCACATACATCACTTTGAATTGAGGGCATGTAATATGGGAAATATTATTCTCTCATTTTGTTGTGCAATATCTTAATTTCTTTTTCTCCTGTAACCTCACAGGATGGCAGGTAAAACTGCTCTAATACCATGTTGTTTTCTGGTTGTGCTTGTTGAACCCTAGACAATGACTCCATTATTGACCTCCCAACCATAGACAATAACCTGTTATTGTCTTCCCCAAGCACTGCTTATTATCAATAAAGCAGATTGTGTATATCTCATTTAATGATTCAAGAGAGGAAGATTAATCTTCCCTTATACCTTTTGTGGTGGCCCTTCACCAAGGGATGCCACTCTTCTAAGTGGCACCAATTATTATATTATTAATATAATATAATAATTATATAATATAATTATATTATCACATAATAATATAATTATTATATCACAATAATTATATTATCACAACCTTTATGTTATCTATGTCGGCCTAAAGGAATCCGACCATAGCTACAATAACATTAACCCCTAGAACGAGCATTGAAGAATATACACATACTTTTAGACTAGATCTGCAACTTGGGAAGAGGCTAACAAAAAAAGAAGAAACCACCCCTAGGAGAGCAGCTACATTCAGGTCACCCCATCGCATTATGGTTTATTAGTTAGTTGCTAACAATTGAGGGTTCCACGTTAATCTCAAAGAGGTTCTAGTGTGAAAGTAACTAGTTTCTTTGAAGGTGATAGTGCCTTGGAGTTTCTAATCATCACTAGACAAATTATGTCACAGGTTATATCATTAGGGTTTTCAAAATCCGATCAAGACTAGACTTGCTCAAACTCCCATCATTTCCTCAAAGTTGTAAACTCACATTGAATTTTTGTTGGGTCCCAAGTCTTTGTTATAATTAGATTTGAATCAATTATCCATTGAATTTGTATATCTTAGTGTTTTCTCTAAGTTTGAAAATTTGAAATTTGTTAATGACGAAGCTGAAGAAAATCTAAATTATTCTTGTTATTTTACTATGTGATTGTCTTGTGAATCTTTAATTTTTAAAGTGTATACGTTTGAGACTGGTTAGGGTTGGAAGGGAAAACCCTAGGATCATTTTATTGGTATTAGAGCAGGTAGTCTTGGTAGCGTATGGGATCAATTTGGTTTATGCAATTTATTCAAGGGGTTAGAGAGCCAAAGAGACAGAAAGAAGATTAGAGGCAAAGCTTAGCATTGAAATTGGATGTAGAGGTAAGAAGATGGCAAATGAGGAGGATGAACAAATGGTTCAAAGATAGGAACAAATGATACAAATGCTCATCCAAATGATGCAGAACATGATTAACACTAATAGACCCACTAGCTGTGCAGAGAACAATGTAGAAGGGAGTAATTTAGGTCAAAATGGGACTAAAAATCACACAAATTATAGTAAGACTGCAATTGGATCAACACCTAGTCACAAGAAGAAGAGGAGGAGCCAAGCCCAGCTGCAAATAACTTATTAACTTGTATAAATGATTACACGAGACTTGATCCAGATATCAGAAGTTAGATTCTGTTTGCACTCTATGATAATGCTAGGTTAAGGGATGGGCCAAGGGAAGAAAGAAGATAGCCTACACAACAACTCAATAGAGATCTAAAGTAGAGGGAAAGTTGTCACTCTCAACTTTTGATGTTCTTGACAAGGTCATTGCATGGTCTTGGGTTAAAATTTTGGATTCATATTTCTCACTCAGCCCTATGATGGAAGATGAAGCTATCAAGCTCGCTGTTCTTCATTTGGAGGGTATGGCTTATGGGTGGTGGCATCATGGTTTGATCACACAAGGGCATCACCACATTGTGACATGTTGAATTTACATAGAAGCTCATAGAGAGGTTTGATAGGAGGGATTTGGAGATGTAATTTTGAGAGTTGAAATGTTTGAGGCAACATGGTTCAATAGAAGATCTTGTAGCACACTTTCAATGGTATTATTTTTGGTGCAAGTTGTTATGGAGAGGAGATTCATGTTCATGTTTATGGAGAGGATACTCATGTTCATGTTTATGGAGGGATTACCAAAGTCACTTCAGCATTTGGTGAGTGCTTTTTGGCCAACATTTTTGCATGATGCTATTCGGAGGGCATCGAATTTGGAGGTTTCCATGACTAAGAGAAAGTTCCACTCCAAGAGTGCACCATTAGGTCAGCATAAGAGACCATTTTACAAGGGCTTTTTGCAACCCACAACATTAACTCCTAAACCTTGCATGGTGGAAGAGAACCATGCATACTATGCTTCACTTGTAGAGAACCATGCATACTAGGTCCTAGATGCTTGGGAAAGGGAAATGCACATTTTATGGAGGTAGTTTTCTGATTAGGATTTCGAGGAAAAAGAGTTTGAACCTGAGGTTGTTGTGGATGAGGTTGAGCATGAGGATTGGGGAGGAGAACAATCAAGAGGCATACTTGCTGCACTTTTAGGGGCACCTTGGTATCATCCTCTTCAAGTAAGAGGTCTCTCTTATAGGGACACAAAGTGACAATTTTAATTGATGGTGGGGCCGCCCACAACTTCGTTGACAAAGGATTGGTGACTAAGATGGATTTGATGACAAATGATTTTGATAGGTTTCATGTAATAGTGGTTGACGGGTTTACTAATCTATGCGAAATAAATTGAGCAACTTGAGTTGACCTTAGGGAGGCATAGGATGCAAGATGATTTCTACGTGGTTGGAATTGGTGAGATAGATTTATTTGATTGTTTGTTATAGATATAGGTCCATCCAAGGGTGAGAGATCTTATTTGCTTGACATCCAATGGGCATTTTGGACCACAACGTCGATTATGAAAAAAGTGGATGGAGAAATCCGTTTTGCTTGAATTTGCTTGCCCTCAAGCAATTGTAAATTCAAGTCTGCATCTCTTGTGTGATGTCCCTGTTTTGAAATAGGATTTAATAATAAACAATCATGGAATAATATGAGTTTTAATAAATAAATAATAATAAGATTTAAAAATAGACAATTAAATAAATAATAAATAATATACTTGAATATAATATATTAAATAATAATTTATCAAATATATATATATATATATATATATATATATATATCTATAAAATATAACACAAATATAATATATATATATATATATATATATATATATATATATATTATGAACTTCGATCGAGGCCCAGATAAACTAATATTACAAACTTAAAATATATATGTGCTGGTAATTTATTATCATAATATAAATCTTAAATATATTATAATATATATATATCTATTAAATAAAAAATATATATAATAACATATATATTGAATGATTAATGAAACAGACATATCACATTCAACATGCGATTACAAGAGTCGTGACTTTGAGGATCGCTTCCTTTCTCACTGGCGGGGATAAATAAGGGAAGATATAAACAAAATGGAGGAGAGGAGATCCTATCAGGAACATATAATAAAAGCAGACTTTAAGAACCAATCGGGAAGGGATTACAATCAGCATTCGGTATATAGGTGAATACGTCAGCACCCTTAAATTGACCAATCGGCATATGATATTGCGTTGCACTGGGCTAACTACATCATACAGAGAAAATAACTTACGACAGCAACATGACATCATACAAACATCAACCAATCATCCATTACATCACATTAATAACCAGTGTCCAATCAATGATCAAGAACAGGGCATAGATATTGATTTAGACTGGTCCATACATATATACTTCATAGCAGGAGAGCAAAGTCACAAGGATATCACATCAGCATAAAGTCTGATTATTGGGGTACTTACAACATCTACTCAGCACTATTCATAGACAGTCAAAAGTTCATATCCACACAGGTAGTAGTAGTATATGAGCCAAGGAAAAACATCAAACAAAGTCTGAAGGATACGAGATATCCAGACAGCAATCATACAGTCTATGTGAAATGAAGTCTGCTAGTTTATCGGGATTTACCAAGAAGAAAACATAATCGAAATCTTTAATTTACAGCAATTCTGAAATGTAGGACAGCGCATCATCCATCTGTACAAATCATAGAGCTCTTATAAGTGAATTCAATCCAACTTATACGGAAATAGAGGGGCACTTCAGAGTATGCGAATCAAATTAAAGATATAGACAGTGGATTTAGTTGGTGAGATCAGCATTGCCTCAAATACTTCAAATATAAAGTTATTTTGTCTATAGTGATTGGCCAAAGGCAAACTCTTTCAAGTAATTATACTATCAACAGCTAGACCCATTGGATTGAGATCAAAGACTCTTATCCATATTATAGTTTAATAATACAACCGCTGTAGACCAGTCTTCAATAGTATCAAATCCTTTGCATTAATCGATTCTTCCATTATCTAATTCATTAAACCACGGATATTAATACCAGATACATTTATCATATTCAATACAAACATCTACGGCATATATGAAAGATTTCCATTCAAGCTATTTGTAGAGAGAGGTTGCTGACGATTGGGAATTAGAGAACTAAGAAATCTGTCCAAACCCTAAGTGATCCCCTAAGGGGGACAATACATCTTGTCTAAAACTTCCTACAAATATCTGTATTTCTTGAATATTCTCAAGCAGTCTCTTTCATAGGCAAGTTCCTCCAATTATCCAGATATTCCAACCTTTGACTTGGGTCTAATGATGGAAGCAACTAATCATTCGTATGCCCCTTTTTGATTGGATGGTGAATGAAAATATCCACGAACTCGCACAAGAGCCAAGGCTCCCTTATGTGCTTACCTCCATATTCTTTTGGTGATTCCTTGCACTTGTAACTACATTCGGAGTTACTTCATCCTGCTTATGTTGCACTACTCTGGTCTTCATTTAGAGTCCTTGACATTTTGTGGAGCTCATAACTTACTCAATAGGGTGGATTGGTCTGAAAACATTTTTTCTTAATTCTGGAGAGCATCCATTAATGATTCCCATAGCTAAAAGAAGTTGTGTAGCTACAATGGATAAAATGTAGTAATTGGGAATGATGATGGCAGTATCTCCCAAGCTGGCCATTATGCAGATAGAAGTCTATCTTTTTCTTTGTGCAACATAGGGGCAAAATATTAGCAGCATTTCTTCCTCGTGTCAAGTTTGTATTTGTTAGAATGGATCTTAATTTGAGCTTCTTCCCACAAACAGACTAGTATATTTGAAGTGCTTTTTCACTGTGTCAGTAACTTCTTTTATATGAAAGATGCTTTGCAACCCTGCTTCCTTGAATTGTGGTCATGGCATGCTCAAAATTATGTATGTCTCTCCTAGACTATTATTGTAAAATTTCCTTTGTGCTCCAAAGATACTTACCACGATGCCACTAGTTGTACTTTGGATAATTGGTGTGGATTAGATTGTTTGAGGGCTGGAAATATGATGTTATGATCATAATCTGCTGATAAATCCTTTCCAAATAGCAACGTGTAGTTTGGAATGCTTACTGTTAGTGGTCCCAATAGTTGAGATCTTCTACACACAACATCAAGCAAAAGAATCTTCCTGAAACTTACAAAGTTGTAGCTGCTTGTGGAGGATATTATCAATCCAAAGTGTGAAATTACAAAAATGATTGATGGGAATATAGCTACTTGGTTGCATAATTGAGTTCTTATTTTGAAAACCAAGAAAATAAATGCTGAAATTGTCATGTACTAGTCGAGAACATTTTAGCTATGGCAATGGCTTGAAAACTCCACCATGTGATCCTAAATCCTTTTGTGACTGCAGTTTCTCAAAATATTGAGAGCAAATTGATTAATAGAAACCACATCCAGTTTGGTAAGTGGCTCATCATTTTGACAGCCAGTACTTATTCCTACCATTTATGGTTGGTCACCATCCAAAATATGGTACACAATCATCTGCCCATTGCTTTCTCCTAACACATAGAGCTTGGAACAAGGTTTGATTTATCGCTACTCCCATAAGTCTTGCAACTTCATTTTTTCATACTCCCCCTTTCTTTTTAGCTGCTTTGGGTAGCTTATGGTTTTCATTCTGAAACATAAATTGTCACAACCTTTGGCCCTTGAATAGCTTTAGCCAAGAATGCAAAAATGTGATGTTGTCTGTGTTCCTCAACTTTCAATTGCTCCTCGAAGGTTTGTATCTGCATCTCCGAACCTTGCGGTTGTTGCCTGTCTCGCCAACTCTAATAGGACTAAACTCTCATACTTCTTGAGGTTTCGACTTTCTTTTAGTTCATATCTTGTAGCATCTACCATACATGGATGCATGAAATCTGAAATGGAAAAGATGATGTGTGCATTGATTACCCATAAGCTTATTGATAGCTTCTTCTATTCTATCCATCCATGCATGAACTCTCTTCTTATTAATGTTGCTCAAGGGCATTGCTCTATTTGAAAGCTCTTCAAGAGACCTTCTATCATGCTTGCATAAGCTCAAGGATCTTCTCAATAGAGTTAGTGGAGGAGCGGAAGGCTGTCCTAGAACATTTTGAATTCTCTTCCACTTTACTTGCATGCTTTGAACAATAAGAACATAACACACATGCTACATTTGTGTATTCAAACACATATTTCAATTCTTCTACAAGTGAGCCTACTGCCTTAGAAATCAAATAAGAAGACTCAGGTACTCTGTGTGATACTGCTATGCCTTTTGACCAAACATAGTGTCATAAAGATTTATCAACACAAATTGTCTCAATTGACCATTGAATATCAGGTTCTCCTTGAATTGGAAGTTAGCTGGAGTAGCAGTCAAAATGGCTAACATCATCAATGACTCAATGTGACTCAAGAGGCATTTGAAAGCTGTCTTATGCATATTCTCCCTACAAAGACAAATCTTATGGTGTCTTTTTCTCAAATCAGTCTTTAAGAAATTATGATTGATAGAGACTTGCTTGCAACCAATTTCTAGCTCTATGGCCAGTGGGAATCTTTTGTTTGATAATAATCCTGGGAACATATTATGGAGCACCAAATATGTTGAATCTGTAGAAGGCTATTAATGGAATGCAACCATTGAACACACATAACCATATCTTTATCAATATGGAATTCACTGCACACTTTATGCTTTCCCATGGTTACAGTGAGTGGCTGAAATGTCCAGGTGCATGGTGTGATAACTATTAGGGACAATGATATTGAATCCATCAGAAACTTAAACATTCATGTGACTTGGTTCATTATTTGGATTCCTTAATCTGATTTGACAGTGCTGTTCAAAGTGCTAGTCTTTTCTATTGTAATTCCAAAAAGATAACTTTTCTTGCATTAGATCCTTAGATGATCTGTTTCTCCTCACTCTCTTGCAACCTCAATTGTTCTTTCTTGGTTTATGCTCCACGATTTCTTCGTTTGAATAGGGATCTGGTGCATGATGAAGTGCAATATTGCAATCTCAATCTCCCAAGATTGGATTAGGATGGAGAGGATTGGCATAGTTTTAGTCTCCAACTTCAAAACTTCTTGCATTATGCCTGTCTATGCATTCTCATTAGTTAGATCATGCCTTAAAGACAAACAAAGAAAATTGGTCTGACTGAACTCATCTGCTGCCATGATCCTTAGTTTTCCTGCTACATGCTTATCAAAGATTTAGGCAATAGATATGTATTGTTGATTGATATTGTTGATAAGTATGACAATAGAATGATGCATTATCTGCCAAGATGAATCATGGGAATGTCTTGAATACCTGAATTCTAGTTCCTTGGGCCTAGCCAATTCTGTATTTGAGCATAAGGATATGTTTCCTTCGCTACAAATGGTATCTTTATCTTTTCCCCATGCTTACAGTACTTTCAAAGTTGAAAAATTTGTTGAAAGGACATAGCATAAATCGAATCCCTGCTATAAATGTCTCCTCAAACTTTTAAACTGCTTTCATAGGAATGATTAGGGTGCATACCTTTTTCATCTTTATGGAGGTCAACTAGACAAATTTTTTCTGGTTCTGGGTGGATAAAAATATCATTCACTTCAACTTTTCTGGTCAATATGAAGATTGGCATACTCGTGCTGTTGTGATTTGATGTTGTGGATTTCTCTTTAGTTTCTGCTTCATATGGTGCATGTATGTATGCTTTGTAGCTGGATGAACTTCAGTTTCAATTATTATTCTTTGTCTTGCTTGTTTGGTACACAGTCCTATACATTCTCAATTACTTCAGTCTCATTGGAGTCGGAGTACTTATCCGACACTGCATTATTGTTGTGCATTTACTCTTTACTGAGGCACTTATGATTGAGAGTCCATGAAATCTTGCTAGAAAATAGAGTTGCATCACAAAAGAGCACTGCATGACCACCTTTATGTGAAGCTCCTTGAGAGGGTTTCATACCTAAGGTAGTCTTGTCATTTCAACATTTATCATTTATGTAGCCTTGGTCTTTGTGCAGATAAGCTCTCTTTTCATCATCACCCCTATACTATTTGCCCTGTAGGGTAAATGAGTTTAATGCATACGAGAACAATAACTGTAAGAAAGAACTATGTACTAGAGAACTCACAATGCTTTTATATTACTTCATTCAATGCTTTACAATGCATGCCAAACTTGTACTATGCAACAGTGTCTACATCCATAACAACACATTTGAAGGAAATACACGACATATAAGAGCTTGAGGGGTGCGAGGCGAATCGTTGCAACCATTCCAACTACCTACCCCTCGGTTACACCAACTAGCATTAACGACACATTAACAACATGGTTTACCGACAACATATACAACACAAGCCTTTTTCCCCATTTCCTTTGTGCAGGTGCATATTTGACTACGAGACAAATACAGAGGAGTAGAACAAATAGTGAGAGGTTGCAAGAGACTTGAAATGTATGAAATGCCTCGGACTAGGATGCCCAATGCCTTTCTCTTGCTATAGTGAGCTAGATTTTGGGAGATAGTTGTGCTGAGTTTCTTGATCCCATTTTCGGTCGTCTTCTGAAGCGTCCATCATCTTCAGGCTAGGGCACCCAGTAGCTTGTCCAACACAAGCATTAGGCTACAAGAATTCTACTCTCAAGTATGGATTCATGCTTCTCATTTATGATTATCATGTTATTGCCCTAACATTTGTAGGTTTTCCAAAAGAGCATTGCATCACCACCTTTATGTGGAGCTCCTTGAGAGGGTTTTATTCTTACGGTAATCTTGTCATTTCAACATTTATTATATACTTAGCTTTATTGTTTGTGGAGTTCAGCTCTCTTTTATCATCATTGTTGTTGTGGATGTTGGAACACTTGCATGGGGTTTGACTTAGGAAAGCCCCTATACATCACAACCCTTTTCTTTGTTTCCTATGTGCAAGTGCAGATTTGACTATGAGACAAATACAGATTAGTAGAGCAAATATGACAAGTTGGAACATATTTCAAATGTATGAAAAGCCTTGGACTAGGGTGCCCAATGCCCTTGTCCTACTACAATGACCTAGATTTTGGGAGATAGTTGTGCTGAGTTTCTCGATCCCATTTCTAGTTGTCTTCTGAAGCCTCTGTCATCTTTAGACTAGGGCACACAATTGTAAAAAACCCAACTGGCTCTCCACTGAGAACTAATTCTTTTCTCAATTTGATTTGCAATTTCTTTTATATTCCCAATCATATATGGTTTTAATAATTTTCCAGACTCATGAAATTAAAACAACAACAATTTAATTTAATCTAAGAGCTCATGAAATAAACAAATTCATCACTTGCATCATTCCAAAGTATTAAAAATAATGAAGAAGGCACCTTTATTATTGTACAGATGCAGACCAACACCCAATGAGCCTCTCACAAGAAATTCAGTCTCAAATTCCAAACACAGTAGTTAGGGAAATAACAGTGGCTGCCAAAGAAGTCATGCAGCCTGTATATGTTTACCCTCGTGGGGTAACAGACAGATACGTAAACACAAGCAGATATTCAAGTACGCAACATAGAAGACAATAGGCTATTTCATTCATAAACATAAGAACTTCTACATATCAATCGTGTCCACAACATAGGAACAAGTGTATACATATAATCCTCGAAGGGTCACAACCAATCGTCGCGTCGTAATGGTCTCGGTTACTAACTATCGAGATTAACATAACATAACTTTACTACAACCGTATAACATTTATGCCGACAACATCATCCCCCCCAAAAAACAAGTCGTCTCCGACGACTTACAACAAAACGGAGATAATGCCTAGTACAAAGAAGACACAAAAAAAAACATAGCTAAGTAGAAGGGGGCATCCCTGGAATCGACGGTTGGGACACCCTCAACATAGCTCGCTGCCTCAGTTGGTAGACCTGCTGCGTATGGATAGATAGGTTCGCCTGGAGCTGTGATTTCACTTCCACTACCTCCTTCAACATCGAAACCGCCTCCTGACATTCGGCCTTAGCCTCCTGACACTCTGCCTATGTCACAGTCTTGGCAGCATTGGCTGCCTCCCGCTCTGCCAACAATTGTGCCCGCTCCTCCTGACATGCACGACGCTCCTCCTCCCAAGCACGACGCTCTGCTACTAGCTCGGTGGCCATCTCCTCCCGAGCTCTCTCTGCGGCCTCCCGAGCCCTCTCTCAAGCGGCTCCATCTCGTGCCGTGAGGATGGTCTGCACCAATTGCCGACCACTACCAATCACCTTCTCCAAATTGTTCATGTAGACTGCTAGATCTTCCTGCATCAGAACTTCCACCGGTTTCCCCTTCCGTGCTGGCCTCCTGGAGGTCTTCGGCTCTGCACTCCCATTATCTACTGGCTGGAAGTCGTTTCGGAAGGGAGACATAATAGTAGGTCCCCGTGCTACCAGTGTGACAAACTTCTGTGCCAAAAATGCTCCTGCCTGATCTAACACAGATGGCTCACTCGGAGTCACCAACTCTTCCTCCCTGGGCACTCCCTCATCTCCACTGTGGTCAGACTCAATCAACACGGAGTCCCCACTAGTCGCCTCCGGCTCTGGCTGTACTTGACCCGACTCCGTCCTGCCCTGCTCAGCAAACTGCTCCATCATCTCCACCAAATCTCTACCCATAGGGAGACCCTCGCTCTCTCCTATCTCCAACCCTGTCTCCAATTCTGGTAATGCCTCCAGACTGGCAGCTCTCTCTAGGGAAGCGGCTACTGTGGGAACCTCTACTGGCTGATCGCCGACTGTTTGAGCTGCTACCGTCTCTACTGTAGACGTGGCAACCGGTAATGTTGTCATATCAGCTACAGGCGTGGCCATAGGTACGGATAACTGCATTGGAATCCGGATGTGGCCAAATGCTGGAATGGCCGTGGAAATGGGTACAAAAGCAAGTGTGGTCCCACTGGAGGGTATGGAACGCGGAAATAACAGCGGGGGTGTTGACACTACCCGCACGTCCTCCTCATCGTCCTCACTGCTGGCCTCTTCGGAGGTCGCCTCCCGACCACTATTTGTATCCCCACTTGCTTCTACCTCCGGCCTGCTACGTTTCCCCGAACCTATCTTCTGGCCTCCGGGTGTATCTAAGTGACGCCACCGCATGATCGGGGGTTCACCTGGCACCAAGAGTCCCGGCTCGAGCTCGGATGCTAAAATCTCTGCTGGAATCTGACGCTCTGCAGCATCCAAGAACAGGGCAATGGCATAATGTGGCATGTAGAATGTTCGGTGCTGCAAAGTCATGAATGCGTACATCCGCTCTGCTAGCACCGTCGCCCAGTCATACTGCCTACCCCCTAGAAGAAAATTTATCAACGCCACCTGTTGAAATGAAATATCTGAAGCATGGCTGGCCCTCGTAAGCCTATTCTTTACCACATCCATAAGTGCGCTCCAGTGCCCTTCCTGAATGAATGTTTTCTTTATCCCCCGGTGATAAGACGCCTTTCAGAGAGACTCCTCTTCGGGTGTGAGGTCCTCCCTGCAAACCAGCCTGATATAAAAATCTTTGGTTTCCGTGGCCATCTTCTTGGATTTCAAATCCACTGGTAGTCCCTTATCTGGTAACCCGAAGACTCTACGGAACTCTACTGCTGTAAATGAGACCGTCATTGAATGCCCCAAATATGGTATGGTGCTGGTCTTCGAGAAACCATCAAAGGCTTCAATCAGTGCCTGCAGTGCGCCTTCGAAATCCCGAATGCAAAATATGGGCATTTGAATCACCCAGTGCACCTGAGCCCGTGCCAAATTATCCTTGTAAATGCAAGTGTTGGGATCATTATCATTCTCCTGCCACCATCTACGGCAGTCCAAGCCGTTCAAACCCTCAAAGGAAATATTCTGTGGTGTAACTGCCTCTTTCTCAGACCTTGCAGGTGCCATTTGATGCTTGTAAACTTGCAGCTTCTTCCCAGTGCCACTGCCTGCAACCTTTGGTGTATGTCTGTTCATGCTACTGGAATCCTCTTCCAATTTCTTCTTCCAATTCCTCTTGCCTGCGGATTGCATTTTAATGATTTCGGTTTCTTGCTGGTTATATAACCGTTTCTCAACTATTGTACGGATTTGATTATCACTTTCCTCCTTGTCTTCTCTTTCTTGCCGTACCGTACGGAATATTATAACACAATTACAATGCTGCTGACTTACTTCTATATGGTGGACGAATTAATAAGTGCGTTACACTTCTGCCATTCTGTGGAAGGTATCATGAACTGTGTGTAAGGTATCCAAATTGGTTGTCGCTGCTACATAACCCGATCACCACCACACGGAACTTATCACCACCGCACGAGACTATCTCCGCACGGGACTATCACCTCCTTTCTCTCTCTTCATTGTTCGGCATACCCTACGAGTCTTCCTCGGCTTCTATTAACGGCCTGTGGTTATACTCATCACCCGATAATAACTATACCGACTTCGGTATCAAGTCGCCAACCCACGACTTACAATCAAGAGTACTCTCTTTTGAGGAATGATCATATCCTTTAGTTCCCCAATTATAAGTGACTCAGCTACATAAACTTCTGTCTCCGAGGCGATAAAAACAGTGCACATTCACGTCCCCAAATCGGGATTGTTCTAGCAAAATCCGAATTCTTGACTGGTTCAATCCTCTTAACAAAATCCGATACCATTCACTCGGGACTGTTACAATAGAATTGTCACGGTTCTTAACACGAACATAATCCTCTCAAACAGGGACTGAAATAACAGTCTTTAGAAAGAATCGATTCAAAACTCGATATGAATCCCGAACTGAACCTTTTAATGTCGACTATCACCATCAATGTGAACCAAGTAACGATTCTTGGAACTGTTCCAAAACCGAACACTAACACATAAAATACATTCTTTGGTAGAACTTAAGAACCCGAATCAAGAACAAATAAATAACTTTCATTGACAATTCAAAGCCCGATATATTATATGCCCTAACCGTACGGTACCTAAGCTTCCTTTGTCTCTCCCAGTTGCCGTACGACCATACAGTTCATAATTATGTCTTCGGCTTTTCCTTTTCAACATTGTCGTACGAACACTGTTGCTTGATTTGTGCCTTCACTTTTTAAAATCGCCCATACATACCTCCGTTCGATATTTTATGTCTTCGCCCATACTTTATGTCTGCGTTTAATACTTTATGTCTTCGCACCTTATGTCTTCGTTCACCATATCTTTGCTGAATATTTCTTCGTTCACTATGTCTTCACTTAATATGTCTTCGTTCATTATGTCTTCGCTCAATATGTCTTCGTTCATTATGTCTTCGCTCAATATGTCTTCGTTCATTATGTCTTCGCTCAATATGTCTTCATTCATTATGTCTTCGCTCAATATGTTATGTCTTCGTCTGGTGTTTTTTTATGTGCTTGCTTGCCTTCGCTCCCAAGTTGCCGTATTGTCGTACGGCCTTTATTGCTTCGTTTCAATTTTTATTTTTATTTTATTTTATTTTTTTCTAATTGCCAGGCTCCTGCCTGTGCGCCTCTGGCCATTGATGATATACTTTGAGTTTTGAGCCATTGACAGCCTCCAGAATTTCCTTTCCGTCGAGGGTCCAGAGTTTGACAGATCCATTCGCTGTGACCTCTCGGACCTTGTAGGGGCCTAACCACTTAACCTTGAACTTGCTGGGCTTGATCTATTTTCGGCCATTATATTTCAATACTAACTGCCCCGGAGTGAACCTCGTTCGGCGGATGTGCTGGTCGTGCTAGTGTTTCCTTCGTTGCTGGACCACGTTTGTCACCCATTGTGCCATCAACCTTCGTTCATCGAGCTTGTTTAGCGCATAGAGGCGCTCCCTCAGGCTCTCTATATCGCCAAGTTTATTATCGATAGCAATTCGGAGGCTCAACACCATGAACTCCATCGGCACTACTGCCTCCTGTCCGTACATCAATTGGAATGGTGTCTGGCCTGTCGTCACCTTGTAAGTGGTGCGGTATGCCCATAACACCGACGAAAGTTTCTCCTCCCAATCTTCCTTTTCTACCCTGCACGACTTATAGATGATGGAGACTAGAATCTTGTTGGTCGCCTCCGCTTGACCATTGGCCCTCGGGTAATACGGACTAGACAAGGAGTGAAAAATTTTGAACTCCGTCGTAAGGAGTCTCACCACATGATTTACAAAATGGCCTCCTCTATCACTCGTTATTTGAAGTGGGATCCCGTACCTTGTGATAATTTGTTCATAAATGAACCTGGCTGTACTTACAGCGGTGTTGTCTGGTAGGGCCCGTGCTTCGACCCACTTCGTCAAGTACTCCGTGGCTACCACAATGTATGTGCACTGCCGAGGTTTGCTAACTTTTAAGGGCCCCACAAAATCAAGCCCCCAACGTTCAAATAACTCCTGCGCAGCCGAAGGGTTCAATGGCATAAAATCTCATTTTAATGGTTTCCCGGCCCTTTGGCACGTATCACAACTGCCAACCCATTCTCTGGTGTCACTGTGTAGCGTCGGCCACCATAGTCCGGCTAGCAGTACTTTTCTGGCCGTTGTGTCTGGCCCCATATGGCCTCCTGCCGGTCCTTCGTGAGCCTCCTTTAGGATACCCGGGATCTCTTCCTCCATCACACACCGTCAGAGTACTTGATCCGTCCCCATTTTATAGAGAAGTCCATTGATAAGTTGAAAGGTTCGGCTTTTCAGAACCAGTTTGCGTTGTTCCCCTGGTGGCATGTCCCAAGGGAACTGGGACGTAGATAGGTACTCACCGATACAAGTGTACCAAGATGGTAAAACCGCAATCCGGAACAAGTGCGCGTCTGGAAAATCATCATTCACCCCCTCTGCTCGTTCTCTCGACTTGATCCGTGACAATTGGTCGGCAATCACGTGGCTCTTCCCTGGTCGTACTATAATATTGAATGTGAACTCTTGCAGTAATAACAACCACCGACTCACCCGTCCTTGAATAATGGGTTTATTCACCAAGTACATCAGAGCTTGGTGGTCTACATAGAAAGTGAAGGGTGTCGCCAACAAATAATGCCTGAACTTCTGAACGGCATAAACCATGCCGAGTGCTTCCCGTTCAGTTGTACTGTAATTCCTCTCAGCTTTCGAGAGTAGCCTACTAGCGAAGTAGACCGGGTGATCCAACCCATGATCCACAACTTGTGCCAATGTTAGTTGGAGGCGTCGATGTGCACATTAAATTCTCTATCCCAGTTCGGGTAGGCCAATATTGGTGCCGCCAACAGTCGTGATTTCAATTCCTCGAAGGATTCTGTCATGTCCCCATTTTGGCTGACATCGTTTGGCATGACGGATTTGCCTATCATCGACTCTCGTAGGCAAATGGCTTGGAGAGAGGGTCATTATGTTGATCATTTGATTGCATATTGCTGACAAAGCCTACATTCGGTAGAGCCTACATCCAGTTTGGGCCTACATGCAGTTGTAGTGGAGCCTACATCCAGAGTGAGCCTACATCCAGTTTGAGCCTACGTTCAGTCTTGAGCCTACGTTCAGTTATGAGACATTTGGGCCTACATTGTTATAATTTTGAGTTGAGAAATGTACTTTATTATTATAATGTTATTTTATTATAAAGTACATTAAAATTGGATGTTTCTAGAAGTTCTAGCAACTTCTCAAGGAAAAGAATAAATAGAAGGCTTGGGGCTTCATTTCTACATGCTTGGATTTGGGATTTCTTCTACTTCTTCATTGTGAAGCAATTTGTAGCCTTGTGGTCTGCAAATACTATTCGATCTTTGGGAACGAATCACTCCCTTGGATTGGCATAACTGAGGTAGTGAAATATCTACTGAAGGGTTGCAAATTTGGAGTTGGTACTCAACCATCTCATTGGTACTTCATTGAGAATTTGATGTAAGGGTTTGTTTGTGATTGAAACAGCATTTCAGGAGGCATTTTTAGCAGGTCCGAAATTATAGGCGACCGTTTTTAGCAGGTCCGAAAAAGCAATCCGAAAAAGCAAATCCGAAAAAGTAGTCTGAAAAAGCAGACCCGAAAAAGCAGTCCGAAAAAGCAGACCTGAAAAATTGATATTGAGGGTTTGTAACTGGTTGAATAAGGGTTTGGAATTCATCACTTAATTGGTGAATCATTTGGTGAAGATTTGGAGATCATTTTGTTACGTTTTCAGTTCAGTCATACCAGGGTTTGGACTCAGATTTTTGTTCATATCTCACAATCTTCTTGGAGATAAATTTCATGCATTTGAGGGGATCTTAATACCTCATTGGCGCTTCTGATTATATATTTTTGGGAGCCCAGCACCTTGCCTGGATTTTTGTACAGCAGCCGTACTGTACAGCCTGGTACGGCCCTGTACCAGATCAGCACACATCAGCAGATTGGAGTACGGTTTGGGTGCAATTCGAAAGGTTTCATCAGCGATTGCTTTCAGGAAAGAAGGAGCGATTACCAGGTTCATTTATGAGTTTTGATTATTGTCATATTTGATGAAAAGTTGTATGATCTCAGGCACTGTTACAGCAGTCACTGTTACAGCAGTCATACTTAGCCTCTGTTGTCATTCTTGCAACTGAATTGTCATAGGAATTAGAGTGCATAGTATAGTAATGGCATTGCCATAATTCTTGCCAATGTAACAGTTCATTTATATATTCTGTAAACAGTTGATAGTTATCAGACATTGTAATTGGATTGAAGGTGCATTGCAAGGTCTTGTAAGAGATCATTGTGTCTTGATTTAGTGTCCATACAGTCATAGATATTCAGTCATTTGAATCAGTCTATTGTATCAGTCATTATCAATTTGGAACTTGTAATCAGACCTTGGGGATCTCTTGATCCATTTGGCATTGACTCCATTGCATTGTAATCTGAATATTATTGCCACAGTCTGAGAACAGTCATTTGGAATCATATATTGCTAGCTGGGTTGATATAGTGGCATTTACATTGACATTGGATTGTCATAGTTGAATGAAGTGCATTGTATGGTTTGCTCTTACCATAGTCCATTGTATTACAATCTGAAACAGTCCATTATACTCTCAGAATTCAGTCATTGAAATCAGACTTGGGAAGTGTGATCATTGCATTAATAGGAGAGTATCTCATTGTTGGAGTAGTTCATTATAAGGTGCCAAGTGATAGGAATTTCTGAATATTGTTATTGGTGCCGACATTGTTCTTCTATTGTTCATTATTACATATTGGTATTGTTATCTCAATTGCATAGTTGATGCCAAAACAATAAACACATCGAAACACATCATTGCAAGCAAAACACTTAAGTGCATGCCAACTGTTTGACGAATTTGCTCAGTTCAGTATTAGTGGGTTTTAGTGGCCTTTATAGTAAGGGTCATTACAGATTTCGACTGCGCCGTTCCCCATACGTACGGTTCCCCTTTTCTTGTGAGGTTATCCAGGGGGTAAGATATTTGGGAGAAATTTTTTATAAACCTCCGGTAATATCCGATGTGTCCCAGAAAATATTTTACCCCTGAGACATTCTGTGGGGGTTCCATCTCCACAATCACCCAAACTTTATCCGCGTCTGTTTTAAGTCCCGCTTTACACACTGTGTCCGAGTAGTCTACCTTGCGGTACCATGAATCTGCATTTCTTCGGGTTCAGTGCGAGTCGTGCCCTCCGACACCTGTCCATACATTCTCCGAGTGCCTTCAGATGCGTCTCCTCCCCGCTGTAGATGGACCAATCATCCAGGAATGCCTTGAAGTTACCCACGGACATCTTATCGAAAATGTGGAGAATTATTCATTGGAACGTTGCCGGAGCATTGCAGAGACCGAAGGGCATCCGGTTGTAAGCATATACTCCATCCTCCACCATGAATGTCGTCTTCAGCGTATCTTCCTCTGCTATTGATATCTGATTATAGCCAGAAAATCCATCCATAAATGAATAGATTTCCACCTCTTCAAGAATGGAGTCCGTGAACAGTATGGGAAACAGATCTTTGATGGTAACTGCATTGAGACGCCGGAAATCGACACAGATCCGGATTTGGTTGCCATCTTTTTTAAGAGATATTACGATGGGGGATACCCATTCGCTATTCTGCACCTTAAAGATAATCTTGGCCTCCAGCATTCGTTCAATCTCTTCTTGTACTTTCGCAGCATAGTTTTTATTCATTCTGTACGGTCGCTGCCATACTGGTACTGCGCCTGGTACCAACGGGATACGGTGAACACATAACTCCAGTGGAACTCCCTTCAAATCCTTATAAGTCCATGCGAATACATCTTTGTACTCAGTGAAGATTTTGAACGCCGCCATTTTCAGCATTGGGTTCCAGTCGTCTCCTACCAGAATGATTTTCTTATCTGTCTCCATACCCAGATTCAAAGGTTTCACTGTCGGTTCTTCGTACTTCATGGCCTCCTTATTCTTAAACTGGTGTGCGGGTACGGTGTCCATTGTAGCTTCTCCTTCCTTATACTCCCCGTACTCTGGAGGATATTTATCTGGCTCCTCTTCGTCGACGCTTAATACGTTACAGGAGGGTGAGAACATCTCATAGTCCTCTTGCTGCTAATGGAACAATCCATTTAGTGAATCCGTGTCATCCTCCGAACAACATCCTCCGAGTTTTAGAATGCCTTTGACATCCGGATCCATCCCTTCTCTGCCTTCGTCTCGTGGGTCATCCTCCCCTTCAGATTCAGATCCCGAGGAGGCAAGTTCCTCGCTCACCAACTGAGTCCAGAGATCAATAGTAAATTTCTTGCCTCCGCTCTCCATCGAGTGTATTCCGTTTCCAGTTGTGGTTTGCCTTCGCTGCCACCAGCCATCCTCTTTCGAGTATGGCATCGTACCCTTTCTGTTTTAACGGGATGACCACAAAGTCGAGCACAAAAGGTTGTGCACCCACGGTGACCTGCTGTGCCATCAACATGCCGAGGGGTTTAATCCCGTGCTGATCAACACTTAACAGATTAAACGTAGGTGGCCACAGAGTGGGCTTTCCTAGCTTTTTCCATGTGTCCTCCGGGAGGACGTTTACCCCGGAACCGCTGTCTACTATAGTATCCGTCAGGATGGTGCCCAGAATGCCCATCTCCACCACGGCTGGATGTCTGCCTTTGTTAAGGGTAAGCACAACTGGATTTGTTGCCGAGCTTCCTGGTATGGAAGCGTCTGTGTGTCTCGGTTTGGGTTTATCAACCTTTGTACCCAATAGCACTGTCCCCAATTGAGGCATGGTGTGTAGGAGGTCCTCCAGTTTCACAGGTACCTCCAATTGGAGCATCTGCCGTACAATGTTCCTCTCCGCGTCTGTGCAGTAGGGTTCGGACGATTCACGTGTCTCTCCCCGTTGGGCTTTCATGGCCCTTTCTATTTCCTCCCTTGCTTCCGCCATTCTCTGCTTCTCCGTACGGGGATGGGGGTATCGGGCTTCCTTTGCTTGCCCTCGGGTAAGAGCAAGGATGGCTTCTTTAACCCGTGTGTTGCCTTCGATATCAATTAGATTGGCCCCTACGCCAGACTTCGGACAATCGGCATCTTCATGGTCACCGGGGCCACACCATCGACATAACTTTTGAGGGGCATCATTATTATTACACTCTCGTGCGTAATGACCCCATTGGTTGCAAGCCCTACATTGAATTATCGGGCGTCCCTTCGCATCGTATTGGACCCTGCTTCGGGTGGAATTATTATTATTCCCCCGTCCGCCCCGTTGGTTTCCTCGGTAGCCTCCGGAAGATGCATTATTGTTTGTATCCGATGTGGAAGGTTGTTCCTGTGCAAAGAGCACTTGCTAGTTACGTGCCTTCAGATTGTATGGGCATTCCTTTGTAGAATGTCCCATGATCTGGCAGATGTCACAGAATGCCTTCTTGGGATAGGCACCCTTCGTGTGGCCGCTCTCCTTACAATCCGTGCACCATAGTTCATCATCCTTGCTTGTGGTCCCCTTCATTGTCTTAAACTCTTTTAACATCCGTTCCATATCCTTTTGAAGGGTCGTAACTTTCTTCTTCGGCTTCTCATCACTGCTACTCTCCTCTTCCGACGTATCGTCTTCAGAGGATGACGAAGATCTATTCTTCTTCTTTTTGGCCGTCTTATTTTCGCTTTCCAGGTCCATGGCCCGGTTGTATGCATTATCGTAGGATGTCGGAGGCACAATTTTCATCTTTCGTCGTAGCTTAGGGTTCAGGCCTTCGACAAACCACCTCTTCTTTAGGCCATCAGCCAGTTGGCTTTCCATCTTTCCAACTAATTCCTTAAGTTGGCGGCCATACGCCCGTACGGTCTCCTTCTTACCTTGCTTTGTTCCATAGATTTCAGAGACTATCTCGTTATCATCTCGGAGAAGCTGGAATTCCTTCTCGAATGCTTTCTTCAGTTCATCCCACGTAGTTACCTTGGTTTTATCCAAGTCTGAATACCAGTCAATAGCCACTCCTCTCAGTGTGGCGGGGAACGGTTTCATCCATTCATCTTGGTCAGTCACCCCGTTGGCTGACCATATGGTTTCGCATGTACGGCAATGCCGTGCAGGGTCGCCCTTTCCATCATCATGGAACTTTGACAACTTTTCTTTATGAGTCGCCATAGGTGGTTGGGTTGTGTGTTGTCCAGCACCACCGCCTGTGGTACTCGCACCCACCCCTACTGTGCTGCTTTGTACGGTATTTACTGGTGGCACTTGTTGTGCCTGTGTCACCGGTGGAATTGTGTTATGTGGAGTCGTGGGCTCCAACGGAGGGTTCCCGTGTGTCTCCGCTCTGTCAACATCACCCTCAGCCGTACGTCTCCCTTCGTGATCACGGGCTTCCACGCGTGGTGTACGGACCCAATCTTCGAACCGGTTGCGTTCCTTCTGGAGGAAAGTTTTCAGCCCTCGCGTTCCCTCAATTAACTCTTCACTACTCCGCACCCTTCGATGTCCCGGCGGAGTGAACTCTTCCACTTCGGCTTCTGCTCCTTCCGTGCCACTTCCAAGGTCCCCTTCGGGCGACCCTCCGGCAAGCTGGTCCTTGGCAAGTTGCCTGAGCCTACACCGACGTTCACGTTGCTGCGCGGATATCAAAGCCTTCTGTGCGGCTTCCCCTTCGTCATCTATCACTTTCTTATTTAGATCTTTATTTAAATTATTGGGCATCAAGACAGACTATACACATTGCTCAATCAAAAAGAACACTTATTTTTTATTAATTCATGTTGCTTAACAACATTCTCAATTGAACTACAATTGAATTTTTGTGTTCCGTTCCCCTTCGTTTCAAACTTCAAAAACTTTACTGTTTGTCATTTCCTTCCTCCTGACGGCGACGAAGATGCTCTCGGGCGTGGAATGCACGGAGGATCTCCCAGCGGTGGTCCTCACGGTCAATTTCCTCTTGCCAAATACGTCATGCGAGTGCTGCTTGTGCCAGCAACCGTGGAAGTTGGTTCAACAACCGATTCGCTGTAGGGTTCGCCCCAATCGCATCCCACACTACGCCTGCAGGGACGTCTCTGTTCGTTGCCTCCCTTCGGACGTGAGTTTCAAGAGCTACTTGAAACAAAATTCGGAAGTCACGTGCCAGATTATCCTCTCCGTCGTACAACTCGGTACGGGCTTACTCAGCTTCTGGGTTTATTGCACTAACGGGTAAGCCCATTATGCCTACTCGCCATCCGGGTATGTCTCGGCAGTGGCACCAGATGTTTACCCTCGTGGGGTAACAAACAGATACGCAAACACAAGCAGATATTCAAGTACGCAACATAGAAGACAATAGGCTATTTCATTCATAATCATAAGAACTTCTACATATCAATCGTGTCCACAACACAGGAACAAGTGTATACATATAATCCCCGAAGGGTCACGACCAATCGTCACGTCGTAACGGTCTCGCTTACTAACTACCGAGATTAACATAACATAACTTTACTACAACTGTATAACATTTATGCCGACAACAGTATAAACATTATCATTCCCAGAAAATTCACAACGCAGCCTCAAGAAAATTTACCACAGTCAGCAAATGACTGTTACGCATGCTCCAATCTTATTGACACAGCAGCGAGCATGGATGGTACGCCTTCCAACAGTTCGCAGCCATCAAACCTCAGTACGGTCACCATTAAAGAGAAACACAGCCAAGGAAAGAATTACAACACATGTGATAACTCGCAGCTCTCAAATCAATTCAGTACGACATTGATAAATTCATTCAATAACAACTCCAATCTGTACGACATTGACTCATAAATATGCCCAACATGAATTTGCAGACATGCTATGTAAATTCGATCCAGCCTGGAAAACCCTTTGTATCAAATAAACCCTCTGTATCAAATATAACTTGATAATTCTTCCTCCAATTTGGTATACCTCAACACCAAATTGAATTCACATAATCAGAATTGAATTCTCAGAATTTCAGTGGCAAAATTCATCATCAATCAGTGATGATTCAAATTGCAGAATGAGGAATCAGTCGTCAAACCCTAGCCATTTCTCACAGCCAAGAAACTTCATAAAATTTTCATCAAATGAACAATAGATATCTTAGAATGAGCTCTCAAATCCCTTTTTATTCTTTCTTATGAGAGGTCAAACACAATTCTTACCAATGTGGGATAAAAATATATACTTTTCCTTTTAATAATTCATTTACTCCAATACTTCAAATTAATACCTTGGCTTAGGCTTCCATGAATTAATTAAATAAATGGCCCCTTCCCATGATGACTCAACCCTCAACTTAAGTGAAATTATAAAGTTAAATTATAACTTTATAATAAGCCATTTAATGATTTAATAATAATTTGGCTACCAAAATAATAATAACTCCCAAAATACTTATCCTTTTAATATGCCATCTGAAACATGAGTCACACCTATTATTTCCCCGTGTGACCAAATGCACTTTCCAAAAATAGAAAGGGTCCTTCTCGAACATCAGGTTTACTATAAATAGTAAACGTGACAAAACTATAGCAAATGAAGTCCGAATGACGCCAAATGAAAACCAAACCAAAGCATATTGAATCTTGAATTAGATGCCCACTGAAAGAGACCCTCTATCCATCCTCATTAGCCTACGAGGGTCACATGATAGGCTAATCCCAAGAGCCTGAAAAATGGGGACATTACAGCAACACTTCTGTCCAACACAAGAAACAAACTACAAGCATTCTACTCTCAAGTATGGATTCATGCTTCTCATTTGTGATTATCATGTTATTGGTCTCATACTATAAGCTCTATTTTCATAATTATTGTTGTTGTCTATGTGGGGACACCAACACGGTGTTTGACTTAGGCAAGCCCTTCTACCCTGTCTCCTGCTTGCAGATTATAGATAAAACTGAGACAAATACAAGGGAGTAGAGTAGATAGTGATAGGTTGCAACAAACTTCAAATGTATGAAAGATCATGGACTAGGGTGCCCAATGCCCTTGTCCTACTATAGTGACCCAGATTTTGGGAGACAATTGTGTAGAGTTTGCAGATCCCATTTCTGGTCGTCTTCCAAAGCCTTCGTTGTCTTTAGACTAGGGCGCCCAACACTTATGTTTAGCAGTAGCACAATCAACTCCATGTTTCAGTGCTAGGTTCCTGTTTGTTTCTCCTTTCCAGATCTGTAACTCTCTTTCGTATCTCTGTTATGTACTTTTTGTATTATGTCAATATTGTTTAATTTAGCCTTATTTTACCTATTCTGTATCTCAAACACACAATTAATTCCAATCACATGCAATCAACATAAGTGTGAGGCCAAGACAACGTGGCTGTTCCTTGTGGACAACAAGCCAAGCCCACTCACACCTCTACTGTTGTATGGGAAAAAGAAACTTATCCTATGTTAACGCACATGTTAGTCTAGAATCACTTTTCCTATATTATACATTCTCAAAAAAATGTGAATCTATAATTTCATGAAAAGGGTTGTGACAAAGTGGAGGGTCATATAATGCATTAGACCCATAAACAAGGGTGCATAATTTTATCCTAGAGGATCCTATATCTTAGGATAACATAAACTTTCCATTTCTTATAGTTCATAGCCATCCATCCATTATGGTAATTCTTTTGGTGCTTCCAGCCTTCACATTTTGTCATGTGAGCGTAGAGTCATTGAGAACATCCCATGAGACAGTTTTGCCTTCTTCACCTGCTTGATTGGGCTTCAATCATTTATGATATCCTCACATATTGTTTCAGTGCTTGAGTTTTGGCTACCCTCCTTCCTGAGTGGATTGATACTACTAGGAGTCATAATATGTCCAAGGATTCAACAGAAGCATTGACTTCAATGGGAACGACAATGGCCTTCTTTGAGTTTTCTGCAGCCTTAACACCATTGAAAGATTTATTTTCAGATTTATTGTAGTTAGTTTTTATTTATTTATGTATTGGATGTGCTGAATATAGAAATTTTGGCCTGGAGGCTTGAAGGCTAGGGGATGGCAGGGGGGTTGGGTGTAGCCCCCTTTTCATGCTGAAGGCATTTTGGCAAGGTTGTTAGACCGAGCTGAATTTTTTTACCGCTTACTATTTTTGGCCATATGGCACATGTGCATCATGCAATTGAATTGATCAAATTACACTTTCTATTTTTGGAAAGTCTTCTTTGAAAACGATCCCATAATTTGGATGTCTTATGGGAGTTTGTCATATTCTATTCTTGTTATAAATTGCAGATTGTTGTAATAGCCGATTTTTCCTGAGATAAAAAAATATTGTGAGGCCTTTGCTCATTTTTCTTTTCTGGTACGTTACTATGTTTTCCACGTAAATTTATGTGTTGTTCATCTATTACTTTTCATTGTTTATTTCTGTACTGTTAAAATTCTCCACAAATAGTTGGCTACATGCATACTGACAAAACACAAATTTATGCTGATGATAGACTGTATTCAATGTGGAACCCAGATTCAAAACATTATCTTTTCCTGAATTATGTTTTGGTGAAAAGAAAATATATTAAAAGATAATTTCCACAGTTTTTCAGAGTTCTTAAAACCAGCTGAATCTAACTATATTACATGTGATTTTTATCGGCTGAGTTGAACAAAATTACTGTAGAAAGGAAACAGCTAACTGCTACAAAATTGATGTTGATGAAACATAGATAGCATCATAGTTTGCAAACTTGAACTTGAATCAAACTTGATAGACCCAAAATTTAAAATCTCGTCAACTTGTATAAATACTTAAATGAAGATCTTTGTAGAACTTGTCAAAAGCTTGGTGTTCATGAGATTCTTCTACAGAATGCCCACGAGTTCAGTGCTGCAACATGCCAAAACTTATCTCTTGCAACTCACGAGTTAAACTTGCAAAAATACTCGTTGGCTAAAAGTTTTGTATGTCACTATGACTACAACTTGCAAAACTGTGACTTTAGACAATGTCTTATGAGATTTCTCTCTCCTCTCAGCAGTAGGGGAGGCTCCCTTCTTACCGTAGGTGGCTTCAATAGGAACTTAACTGAAAGTACAATAAGGGCAGTTCTCTTTAATCAATTCCTTTTTTTCCAAGAATGATTTTACAATGACTTATAATCAACTCAAGGAAGTTTAACAAACAATGCATATTGCTACGATAATATTGGTGGCTCGAGGGTTGACGTAAGAACAACACCAAAGACAACAATCTACTTTATACTAGGTGGAATAGATACAGGAACCCAAAGTCTCCTACGCTTATTACGAATGGAGATTCTATAATCTGAATATATAGTAAGGTGCAAAGTCTCTTACTGAAGATCCACTAACTTGAATAAAAATACTTTCAAATGAAGCACAAAGTCTTTCAATTCTATGTAGTTGCAGCCACTATCAATTATTGCAATTCTTCCTTTTGAAGCACAAAGTCTTCAAAATTCAAATTGAATGCTCAAGAGATTTACACAAAATAAACTATAAGATGAATTAAAGATAGATCAATCAATGCAACGTAAGAATACACTAATTAACCTCAAGCTTCACAACACAAAGTTTGAGAACACCTACTTCTTTTATTCAATTCAGAAATTTTGCATCAAGAAACACAAAGTTTTCAAGTTACAAGAGATTTCAACCTAGCCTTTTTGCATAAAACAAAATATCATACTTACAATGAGGCCACTCCTTTATATAGGCAAGGAGTGGAGAGAGATGGAGAAAGAAAAGGAAACCCTTAACCACCTTTGACTTATTCAAAATCCTACTTTGACTTATTCAAAATTACAAGATCTAATGCACTTGCAATTTGATTACATGTAGCTACTATATTGGTGCAAGTCCCCCTGCATTTACAACTTGTTTCCATCCTACATGTAATCTGTCATCAAATCAACACCTATCTATAAAGCATGAGAAAATGATAAATTTCCATGACACTTAGGAATTGTCTTTAGAGAGTGTCGATGGAAGTCTCAAACTTGCGAAGAGACTCATGTACAACTACGGGGTCTGGTGCACCCATGTGCTGTGCAATAGTAGTTGTCTTGCGAATTATGCTTGCACCTTTGAAAACATCTTTGATGTACCCTGCAATGCTGATCTAAGGATGATTCAACAGACTCTTATAGCTTGTCCGTTTGTCAATTGAGCTGAAATCAAAGTTATCTACCTCAAGCTCTTGGCGAATTACCTTCATGAACTCTGTCATAACATGATCTTCTGTGATCAGATCACCATTTTCAGCTATTACCTTACATGTCAGCTCCTCAAAATTGCTATTGATTGTGTGCTCTTGTTCCTTGCACAAGTCCACAACAACCTTCACTTCCGTCACCAGTCCCTTAATGACTTGCTCTTTGTTGACCATCAAATCTAAGTATATTTCCTGAGAAGAAATAACTTCGTACTCACAGTACTCACACAACATATCTAGGTCAACATTAAGCATCCTCTTCCAGACGCTCAAATCTTCATCCAAGACCTTCAACTATTGGTTGAATGATGTAAGGAGCTCGTTCAATTTGGTGATGGTTTCCCTGATGTGGCTCAAAACTCATAAAGCATCTCTGATCACTAGTACACCCTGTGATTCCAGTTGGCTTCCCCAATCATCTATGGCTTTGGCTTTGCAATTGACCTACTCTACATACCTGCTTATCTCCTCTGGAAGAGAATAAGAAATAGGTTCAACTCTTTGATAAGAGTTGTTCATCTTTTCAATTGTTTCCAGTAGGCGGGCATTCTCTTTCTTAAGCTAATTTTTCTTCTCCCGATCATTCTTTTTAGAGAGTAAGGCCACTGCATCATGTTCGTCCTGTTGACAACCCAGATGTGTTTGTTTACCAAGTTCAATTTTTTGTGAACTTGTAATCAAAGGCCTTTAGTTCTTTTATTGGTTTGTCAACTGGGGGTTCAACAACCTCAACATATTTGACTTCATTTTGATCAATTGTGACCCTGTAAATTGTCTTTGCCTTCTTACTCTTTGGAGGCTTTGCCTTGTTGAACTCTCTGAAATCAAACTCCTCTGGAGGAGCCTCCTGCTTCTTTCTCTTTTGAGTAATGAAACCAAGCCATGGAGGTAAAGTGAAAGAAACAACATGAGACATGGAAGTAGTAGCCACAGTAGATGCTGCCTCTGACTACACAATTGTCATGACTTGCACTTGCAGTGTACTTAATTCCTTAATAACTTTTGAAATAGAATTTCGATTGAGGCCTAAGATAGTTCGTAACGAGCGAAATAAAAAATGCAATCAATCTAAGATGAAAACAAAACCGAAAACGAAACATACAAACAAGAAAATCAAATAAAGTCTCGAAGGTTGCCAAAAATCAAGCATTTGCAGTCAGGGATGAAAAACTCGTCATAGAAAGAAAGAAGAAAAGCTTGACGAAAACCTTCACAAATAGTGTTCGAAAGATGTGAAACTTAGGACAATACAAGGGATAACTGATTGTCTTCATAACACATCGTTAGGAACACCAAAACTCGGAGAAAACACCCACGAATTCATGAGAAAATTTGCGTAGGGTTGTCCAATTTTGTGAATTCAAAATTGGGTACAAACTCCTGGCAGAAGTTGTCAAGTACTCTTTGAGTTGCCAAGTACTCGGCAAGTTATCAATCTATGCCATAGACTATTGAAGTGTTCCCATAGTTAATGTATGTAACGAGAATTTTCTTGGTATTACTACAGGAACCAATGTTGGGAGATCCTCCTTGATCAAATTGGTCTCATCTCTCTCTATTCGTCAAACATTTGCTTGCTTTCCATCATTTACATGATTTTTTGTTTTTAGAACTTTCTTTTCTTTTACAAATAAAATTTTCTCATAAATTTTGCCAAAGGAAACAATTCTCGACATTTCAATTTTTTGGTAGATTTTGGTGTATAATCCAAACATGTTGCACCTTTCACCACACTTACAGAAGGTGTTTTTTTGCTTCTGCCAATTTTGCATCTGAAAATAATGATCTTGAATGCAAGATGGCTGTCTTGGAAATTATCTTTTGTAAGGGAAATAATTCGTTTTGGTGAATTGGTAATGCAGAGGAGGTATGTGGAATGAATTCTCACATGGATGTTCCACAATATAATTTTGTAACCTGCAATTAATAGCCTTTTACGGTAGTTGTGACTTATTCTTCTAGACATCCAGTCTTTCATATGCTTTTATCAAATCTAATTTTCCTTTTTAACATTTAGCTTGGTCTAGCTTCCAATATTGAAAAGACCATTGAACAATTGGTTATGTTGAACAGGTTGGATAGTGTAAATGTTAAAATGCCTACATGGCAGCTCTCCAATCTGATGCACAGTGCAAGAATGAAGTTCACTGATGGTCGTTTGGTAAAGATTGTCCAAGTTTTAGGTGATCTGGGTAACTGGAGGAAAGCAGTTGAAGTAGTTCACTGGGTCCATAACCGTAAACGTTACCAGTACTGTAAAGGCAGGTAACTATTTTTTTTGTTTTTTGGGGTTACTTAAGAGAGACACAACAATAGTGCTTCTGGGGGTAGAACAAAGATGAAAGTAATTTTTAGAAAATCTATCTTACATATTAATTAAGATGCACTCTATAATCTCTAAAATTGTTTTCTGAAAATTGATCTTACTAGTCTCATTCTCAGGGCAAGTATTTAATTGATTATTGTTATTTTATTTTGATACGTTTTCATTTCTGCTTTGCATTACACATTTGCTGTGTTGGGCCCTTGAGAAGAATTTTAAAAGGTGAGAATGAAGGACCTCTACAAACACTGGCACCTGGTGTTTTATAATCTCCCCTCCTCCTTGCTGTCTGGAATATCTTACAAACTTGTATTAATTAGCAGTCATCAAGATGGCGAGACTTAATGGATTGAAGGTCCTGTTCCCTATCCCGTATATGATGCGCTGACCCCTCGACAGGAGTTTAGAAAGGTCAGAACAAAGGTCCTTTGCTAACTTCTTGCTAATTGGGATAGCTTGGTGATTTGGGTCAACTAACTATAAGCATGATGTTGAGACTTAATAAATGAAAGGCCTGGTCTCCCATCCGGTATTCAGTGTTCTGATCCTTTAATAGCAGTTGAAAAGTTGAGAATGAAAGCTTTATATTAACACCAGACTCTGGTGCTTTGTTGTAGAATCTCATTCTCATCCTCACCAGCTAAAATATCTTAGTGATTTGCAATAACAAACTATAATCAGGATGTTGAAACTTGACAAATGAAAGGTCTTGTGTTGCATTGCACATTTGGTGTGTCCACCCTTTAATAAGAGTTTAATGTAATATGCTGCCTGGTTCTGTAATTCTAGAGTCTGTTTCTTCCTGTCATTTTGTCAAACAGTTGGCCTGCAACTGTCCTTATGTTTTTTCCAGATTGATGTTGTTTAATAGTCCTCAAGATTGTTGTATTTTGTATGAGATATCAGTAGAAGGCAACATGAAACCATATGCAGCTATTAACAATGACCATTCATTTATTTCTTGTTTCAGATTATTAGGAAATTACAACTACCATATCTAACATATCTTATTAAACTCAACACATTATAACAACTATAGAGTTCAATGATGGTCCATACCCATTGCAGCTACAACAGTGTCAATAGTTCTGAAAAATTGCTACAGTAACTCACAGCTACAATGTTCCCGGACTGCTACAGTACCGCGCTACAGTAATTCAGACTGCTACAGGAACTTGTTGCTACAGTAACCCGCTGCTACAGTACCGCGCTACAGTGATTCGGACTGCTACAGTACCGCGCTGCTACAGGAACTTGCTACAGTATCGTGCTGCTACAGTACCACGCTGCTACAGTACTCACGCTGCTACAGGAACTTGCTAGTACAATATAAAATCTCAAGACCATATCTTTCAATGGCGTCAAGATTGAAAGCGTAGAGGGTTTGCGTCCTCCAAGCCCAAAGAGAAATAATCTCCGCGGTTTCCAAATTTCATTCAGTTTTCAAGCCTGCCAAATGAGAGCTATCCTCTCTCTTTTAATCCTTCCTTACTAGTTCTATGCTCCCGTCTCGCCAATGTGGGATAAAACATGAGCTTTAATGTTACCTTTTTCCCTTACAAATGCCCATGTATGTCCTTTAAAGGGGGGAACTTGATTTTTATAAAGTGACTTTATGAAATATTATAATATTTAAATTAAATAGTCACTTTATCGTTATAACTTCAAACATTAAAATAATATACCAAATGAACTCGGAATCCCACATATGATAGCTCATCGGAAAGAGCTCAACAAAACGCATCACATCCTGTCACTGAAAATCCAAGGCACTGCATCCCCTGTTGGCTTACTAAAAATAGTAAATCCTCCCCAAAACCCAACAAACGAACTCCATTTGGCTTGTAATTAAATTTGACTAGGCCAAATAACCTCAGGATCCCTTTTGAAGTCCTGGTTAGCCCTCGGGACCATGAAAGAACGGGCTAATGACAACATATTTCCAGACTGCCTAAGTGGGGGACATTACAGTCCGCCCCTCTTGAAATTGCTTGTCCTCAAGCAATCTCAACTCAGGATGCTGAAGAATCTGCTCTGCCTCCCATGTTGCATCCTCAACTGGTAGGTTCCTCCACTTCACTAGGTACTCCCTGATAGTCCTCCTGCGAAGCACCCTCTCCCTGGTGTCAAGTATAGCTTCAGGAACCAAGATAAGCTTCCCCTCATCATCGAGAGTTGGCAATACTACTGAAGGCACCACATTGTGCCCCAATGCCTTCTTAAGGCGTGACACATGGAACACATTATGTACTTTACTGTCTGCAGGCAGCTCCAACTCATAAGCTACCTCGCCCACTCTCCTGATTACTCTGAATGGTCCATAGTAGCGTGGTTTCAATTTCTCTGCTCCACTCCTCTTGAGAAAGGACTGTCTATACGGTTGTAACATGAGGTACACCATGTCTCCCACCTCAAAAGACCTCTCAACCCTGTGTTGATCAGCATATTGCTTCTGCTGATTTTGTGCCTTTTGCAAATTTTCCTTCAAGGATCGCATAATGTCCTGACACTCCTGCAAAAGATCCTTGGCCTTAGGTACCCTACTGTCCCCAAATAACAAATCCAAGAAATTAGGAGCATCATACCCGTACAGTGCCATGAAAGGGGACATTTGAATAGACATATGGAAAGAAGTATTGTAGCAATACTCCCCTAGATGTAGCCACTTCACCCAAGCCCTCTGTTGTCCTGCAATGTAGTTTCGAAGGTACCCCTCAACCCATTTGTTCACTATCTCTGTCTGCCCATCGGTTTGGGGGTGGTAACTGGTACTCGGAGTGAGCTCTGTTCCACACAACCTGAATAACTCCTGCCAAAAGTGGCTCATAAATCTGCTATCTCTGTCACTGACTATGCTCCGTGGTATCCCATGTAGTCTAAACACCTCTCGAAAGAATAGCTCTGCTGTCTGTGCTGCGGAATAAGTAGACGAAATTGCAAAGAAATGTGCAAATTTCGTCAATCTGTCTACCACAACAAAGATACAATCCCGACCCTGTGCCTTTGGGAGCCCTGTGATAAAATCCATGGAGATGCTATCCCACTTCTTCTCTGGTATGGGTAGGGGCTGTAGTAAACCACCCGGAAAGGAATGTTCCTGTTTGTTCCGCTGACACACTGGGCACTCCCTAACAAACTGTAGCACCTCTGATTTGAGCCCTTTCCAAGTGAAGCGCTCTCTCACCTGCCGATATGTCTTAAAGAATCCTGGATGTCCTGCCAATGGTGAATCATGAAATGCTCTCAAAATCTTCTGCTTCATAGCAGACCCAGGTACCAAATAAATCCTTTCCTTGTAAATGATCAGATCATTTACAACAGTATATCGGCTATCCTGAGCAACCCCCTCAATAACACTAGATGCCCAACTATCCTTAGCATATTCTGCCAAGATCATCTCTCTCCAATCATCCATGACTATTCCAACAGCAAGCAAATGAGGCCTCCTAGATAAAGCATCTGCGACAATATTTTTCTTCCCTTTGACATAGACTATGTCAAAATCATAGGCCTGTAACTTACTCACCCATTTTTGTTGCCTGTCATTAAGATCCTTTTGACCAAGGAAATGTTTCAAGCTGTTATGATCTGTTTTAACTGTGAATCGACTTCCCGCTAAGTATTGCCTGAACTTAGCTAGCGCGTGCATGATTGCTAACATTTCCTTGTCATAGATGTTGTAGGTTCTCTCAACACCTCGTAATTTCCTGCTCTCATATGCAATGGGATGTTTCTCCTGCATGAGGACAGCTCCTATGCCTTCTCCCGAGGCATCACACTGCAGCTCAAAAGGTCTGGTGAAATCTGGAATGGCCAAAACGGGACATGTGCTCATCAGCTCCTTGAACCTGTCAAAACAATCCTGAGCCCTCTCTGACCATTGAAAACTGTCTCTCCGTGTCAAGTCTATAAGTGGTGCTGCTGTCTATGAAAATCCTTTCACAAATCTGCGGTAGAACCCACAAAGCCCGAGAAATCCCTTGAGTTGTGAAGTGTTCCTTGGCGGTGGCCAATCCATAATGGCCCTAATCTTGTCTGGGTCAACCCGAACACCTCCTGCACTAATAATATGCCCTAGATAGAGCAACTCTGTCATCCCGAACTCGCATTTACTCATCTTGGCATATAATGACTCCCTCTCTAAAATACTGAGCACTGTATCAATATGCTCCAAATGTTCCTCCCAAGTACTACTGTATATCAGTATATCATCAAAAAATATCAACACAAACTTCCTCAACTGATCTCTGAACACTCTGTTCATACAAGATTGGAAAGTGGCGGGGGCATTAGTCAACCCAAAGGGCATGACTAAGAACTCAAAATGACCGTAGTGGCATCTGAAAGCTGTCTTCTCCACATCCTCCTCTCTAACCCGTATCTGATGGTAGCCGGATCTCAAATCAATCTTCGAGAAGTAGCATGCACCGTGCAATTCATCAATAAGCTCATCAATGCGCGGGATAGGGTATCGGTTCTTGATTGTTTTCTTGTTCAGCTCCCTATAATCTATGCACATCCTCATTGTACCATCCTTCTTCACCAATACTACTGAAGAAGCGAAAGGACTCTTGCTTGGCCGTATGTGCCCCATGTCAATCAACTCCTTGATTGCCTTTTCTATCTCATCCTTATATCTTTTTGGATGGCGGTAAGGTGTGATGATAACTGGCTTAGCCCCTTCTTCTAACTCAATAACATGCTCGATTCCTCTATCCAGGGGTCTCCCTGGAGGTATCTCACCAAACACCTTAGTATGTTTGGTTATTATTTTTTGTACATCAGGTGGGTACTCCTGTTTATGCTGCTCTGTCGTCTCAGGCATTTCTCTAAACTCTGCTGCCCACTGTACCTGATTATGTCTAAATAAACTCTGCATCCGCTTGAGTGACACCACTCTAAGCTTCCCATCTGACAATCCTCTGAGCACTATCTTCTTACCATTTGCCTCAAACCTCATCTCCATTTTCTGAAGGTTAAATGTAAACTCCTCCAAAGACTTCATCCAGTTCATCCCAAGCACCATATCCTGGTCACCAATGTTGACCACAAAGAAATCTCCTGTCATGTCATAATCTCCCAAACGAAGCTGCAAGTTGGAGATTTTCTCGGTACAGTCAATCTTGAAGCCATCGGCAACCATCACCTTAAATCCCCTATGCTCCTCTGTATGTAGCCCTCTGCGTGACACAAACTTCTCATCAATGAAGTTATGTGTTGCCCCTGTATCAATGAGTGCCACAAATCTCTGTCCGTCCAAAGTCCCCCTAACTCTGAAAGTGACGGCCTCCTGTATACTGGACAATTGAGCTATCGTGCTATCACTGCGTGCTTCCTCATGTGAAGAATTATCATCATCCCTATCTGATTCTGATGACTGCTCTGAATCTCCATCCATTGACTCTTCCGCTGAAAAGTATTCCATCTGCTTAGCTTTTGCCTTCAGTGGACACTTATGTGACAAATCCCAAGGCTCCCTGCAATGAAAACAAAGCTTCTTCTTTCTGAGATCATTAAGTGTCTCATTGTCCAACCTCTTACTTTCCTCCTTAGGTGGCTGAGCCTCTCTATGAAAAGGTTTCCTGTCCTTATCTTTCCTCGAAGGGAAACTCTTCGCCTGGAATTTATTCTTAGAAGCTGAAGAGGAATCCATGTCGCGAGCCTTCTTAATGGCTTCCTGCAAAGTGGGAGGGTTGAGAGCTTTAATCCATCCTCTCAACGGATCAGCTAACCCATCCATAAATAGAACTAGTATCCTCCGTTCAGATACATCTGTTACTAACACTGCGAGTTTCTAAAATTCTGAAATGTATGTTTCCAATGATCCCCACTGTTTAAGCTGAGCTAACTCCTTGAAATGGAGTTCTGGATCCTTCCTATCAAAACGTTCAATCAGTCTCTCTGTAAACTCCACATATGAGGTAATGTGTGCATGACCCATAGTGACCATACCATGATGCCACCACTCGTGTGCTAACCCATCCAGATGAATTGCTGCGTACTTAATAGCTTCTTCCTCAGGCATAGGGTTCAATTGAAAGTATGTGTCAAGCTTTTGAACCCAAGCTCTTGCTGTAGACTTCCCCGAGCCATCATAATATGGTAATTGAAGTTTCCCCACTTTCTTTCGTAGCTCATAGCTCTGGTTCCTGTCATGTCCACGTGGCATATGTTTCATCCGCACATCCATATACTCCCTAAAGGTAATTGCAGCAGTAAAATCTGGACCTCCGGCTTCCCAATCTCTCCTCAACTGGTCCTGTATATCAGTGATCTGGGGCTTTGGTACGGGCTGCTCTGGGGCTCTAGGAAATGTGGGAATCATGGGCCTCGAACTCATTGTCCTAGCTTGCTGGGGTGCATGACCGAAATTGTTCCCAACTTGTTCACCTCCATTATAGGTCCCATCCTGATTATTCCCATTCTGATTGTTACCATTCTGATTATTTCCTCCACCCACGTTAGCATTCAACCCCATTTGATGAGCCATCATCTGCATCATAAGCTCCAACCTCTGACTCTGTTCCTGTGCTCTCTGCTCTGCTAATCGCTGTCCCTGAGTCAATGTATCCAATAACTGCAGGAATCGCTCCTCACCAGGATCCCTAACATTCCTATCCCCCATAGTTTCTACAGCCTGTTCACCTGTAACACTCGGTTCGTCTGAGTCACTACTTCCTCCCGGTAAGATATTCTCTCGGTTAGTATTCAATAATGCTCTGTTTCTTCTTGTGTCGTAGTGATGTGGGAATGGTTGAACACTCCAATCTGTCATGTCATATTTAATTTATACTGAACCCAACAGGATGGCAGGAAAGATAAGCTCTGATACCACTGTAATATGCTGCCTGGTTCTGTAATTCTAGAGTCTGTTTCTTCCTGTCATTTTGTCAAACAGTTGGCCTGCAACTGTCCTTATGTTTTTTCCAGATTGATGTTGTTTAATAGTCCTCAAGATTGTTGTATTTTGTATGAGATATCAGTAGAAGGCAACATGAAACCATATGCAGCTATTAACAATGACCATTCATTTATTTCTTGTTTCAGATTATTAGGAAATTACAACTACCATATCTAACATATCTTATTAAACTCAACACATTATAACAACTATAGAGTTCAATGATGGTCCATACCCATTGCAGCTACAACAATGTCAATAGTTCTGAAAAATTGCTACAGTAACTCACAGCTACAATGTTCCCGGACTGCTACAGTACCGCGCTACAGTAATTCAGACTGCTACAGGAACTTGTTGCTACAGTAACCCGCTGCTACAGTACTGCGCTACAGTGATTCGGACTGCTACAGTACCACGCTGCTACAGTACTCGCGCTGCTACAAGAACTTGCTACAGTACCGCGCTGCTACAGTGTCGCTGCTACAGGAACTTGCTACAGTATCGCGCTGCTACAGGAACTTGCTACTACAATATAAAATCTCAAGACCATATCTTTCAATGGCGTCAAGATTGAAAGCGTAGAGGGTTTGCGTCCTCCAAGCCCAAAGAGAAATAATCTCCGCAGTTTCCAAATTTCATTCAGTCTTCAAGCCTGCCAAATGAGAGCTATCGTCTCTCTTTTAATCCTTCCTTACTAGTTCTACGCTCCCGTCTCGCCAATGTGGGATAAAACATGAGCTTTAATGTTACCTTTTTCCCTTACAAATGCCCATGTATGTCCTTTAAAGGGGGGAACTTGATTTTTATAAAGTGACTTTATGAAACATTATAATATTTAAATTAAATAGTCACTTTATCGTTATAACTTCAAACATTAAAATAATATACCAAATGAACTCGGAATCCCACATATGATAGCTCATCGGAAAGAGCTCAACAAAACGCATCACATCCTGTCACTGAAAATCCAAGGCACTGCATCCCCTGTTGGCTTACTAAAAATAGTAAATCCTCCCCAAAACCCAACAAACGAACTCCATTTGGCTTGTAATTAAATTTGACTAGGCCAAATAACCTCAGGATCCCTTTTGAAGTCCTGGTTAGCCCTCGGGACCATGAAAGAACGGGCTAACGACAACATATTTCCAGACTGCCTAAGTGGGGGACATTACATTTAAATAGGCAAGAATGGCCTACTAACACTGGGCTCTAGTGTTTTGTAAGCGAATCCTCTCTTCATCCTCACTAGCTGGCATACCTTAGTAATTTGGGTTAACTAACTATATCACGATTCCTAACAATTTATCTTACGGAACCAATAATTGTCATTTGTTATGATTCAAAAACAGTCTCGTCTCCAACACAGGTACACAGATTGATGATTCAGGTAAATAATCATCTTTCTGTCCAGGAATACATGAATCAACCAAGAAGGTTTTAAATCCTTAGTGGAAATCTCTCCAAAAATAAACAAAATTGTCCATTGGAATGTAGCATTTGCGTTGTTTAGCCCAGATGACATTCTATCGCATGTGTATGATTCTAATTCCAATATAACTCTCATTTTTCAGTTTTCTTTCTTGGTTTTTCTAATTTGATTGCAACCCAAAAATATATCTAAACTGTCATACAATTCATTACTTGCCACTTCCTCTAAAATTGTGCCTGTCAATGGTATGTGGAATAATCTTTCTTCGTTACTGTGTATTAGACTCTGAAAATCAATAGATATTCTTAAACTATCCATGTTTATCTTTAGGGCTATATCAACCAGTGATACCCAACCATTTGCTTCTATTTAAAAGATAATACCCACTTCTAACATTTTCTCAGTTTCCTCAAGTAAATGGGCTATATACTGTTGGTTCATTCTATAGTCTATTTCATATGGATATTAAGTCAATACGATGGACACAGTTCTTTTGGCTTTTATTTTAAATCCTTGCAAGTCCAAGCTACTTTGTTATGCTCTGTAAATAATTTTAGCGTTGCTAATGCAAATTTGAGTTGCGAATCTGCCCTTCTTTTTTGTTTTCTTTGGTGCCTAGATATTGTATAGTTACTTCTTGTGTGAATTCATATGCAGGATGCATGGCATTCCTTGCTTGGTATTCATTGAAATATGGTGGATGGTCATTCTTATTCTCAACTTTTATTTTTATACACCCTCACTTCCTCTATTTCTATTTTTATTAAATAAAATGGTTTGCTTTTAGGCCAATTTATTAAATTCCTGGCAGTTTTTTCTGATTCTATCATTCATGTTGATGTATGGGGCTCTGCTTACACAGCCAAACACAGGCCTTGTTAGACTTGATGAAGGATTACCCCACCCGACATTTACACATAGCATCGCAAAGAGAATAGCACAAAAATTTGCGAGAAATAACTTGCTTTCTATTTCTCAATAAAGTGAAATAAAAAATCATCAATTACAAAATATTAGCCACTTGGATATAAAATTCTGCAAGCTAGAGCTAGAAGATTTGCTTCTCAAGCTCTACAAAGGACTCAAATCTGAATGATCAAACAGCTAGCCCAGGTCTCAATTTACAGTACTCTTGTGCCTCTTGGAAATCCCATGCCCCCTCTTGGAGATCAAAACACGGCCATCAAGAAAATCAACACATAGCCAATGGATTCTGTTGAACTTCCCCAAATGGACACCTAAGGTGCTTTCTCTTCAATTTCTCAACATGGGTGACAAAAGAGGTGACTTTTCCCATATCCACACCAAGATGGGGATTTTCTTGACTTAACATTAGATAATAGAAATGATAAAAATGTATTCCCACTCATAAAAATTACATTTTCCTTTAGACATTCGCCACACATATCAACTAATTTTGATCCCCTATGTCCCCTTGGACACTTTACTAGGTACATGGAGACATATAGTAGCTTGCATTTAATTTTATTCCCCTTAACAAAATTTAAAGAAACAATATTTTTGGATGATGCAGAGTTTCCCTACATCCCTGGATGCTCTTGCATCACACTTCGATTTTAATGTTTTGTATTTACCCATTTGTCGATGTAGCAAGCCTCAATCTATGCATCTACTGTCCTTAAATCATTCATAATGAATTTAGTACACCTTCATCGTTGGGTTTAAATTCTCTCTTTGAGTCTCTACTTGAACTTGGGTGCTGTTTACCACCTATTTGTTTACTTAATGTTTCTATTACTAATTGAGCTTTGTGAGTTTTGACTTTAATTGTTTTATCTGTGCAAGTATGAATAATCTTCACCTGCACCAGCCACATTTGTGTTATTATAGTATCATACTGTTTAGGGACACTTTCCATTCTTATGATAGTTAAAAATACTTTTTATACCTTTCCAATTATCATTATTTCATGATCAGTTAGAATACCCAACAGAGCAATTCATTATTTTCTAATTTTAATCTAAAATCAGCACTTATAAATGGTTTCTTATCTACCCTCTTTTGAAATACTTTAAAGGTGACATATACATAACTGTGATCTAATCCTCCTTCTATTATAATGCATTTCATAGCACACTCTCCTGTTTCAGTTTTTATTTTAGGAATTCCGTACTTTCTCAGTAATTACACGTGTGTTTTTGTAGTTTGAGGTGGCTGTTGTTGGGCTAGTGGTTTCAAGCAATTTATCAGTAGTTTTATTTGTTGTAGCATTACACTTGAAAAGCTTATGATTAATCATAGATTCACAAGTAATCATGACACTTACCATGGCTTTTCTTGAGTTTGTCAAAGAGTGGCTTTGAATTTTTTATATGTTTTTTTTTTGGCTCAGTTTTACACATAGACATAAAATACAGAGCAAAAGCAGTTTGTTTAAGATTAGGTTAAGGGGATACAAATTTTATTTTAGGTTGAATGCATTTATTTTAGAAGTTGATTTCTAAACCCCAATGAGATTTTTTCTTTTAATTTATACCCAGTTGAGGTTTTGTTGCCCCAATTTCCAGACACTCAAATTTTAATATTTTGAGATTTGATTAGTAATGTGATTAAAATGAAGTCATTATCTCCAAGTTCTGTCATGTGTTCGTCAAAAAGATCAAAAAGGATTAAATATTGAGGAAACTGCTTTGAGAGCATGTCCCTTGTATTGCTCTGAGTCATGTGACCAATTTCTGTGACTACCTACTTTATAGTTTGTGATATTTTTAATGCTTTTATTTTCAATTACTTATATAGTAAAGCATTAAAATTTCATCCTGAAAAACCCCGTCATAAATAAAACTCTTCCGCCCTATGATCACCTTATCCTCATTAATGCCTGGTCAAAGTTTCAAAGTTAAATTCTTTCTCAGTCAAAAGTTATGATAAGTCTTTGAGAGAAGGCAGCAAAGAAATGAAATTAAAATAAAAAAATTAAGTAAATTCAATTCTTAAAATATAAAAAAATAAAAGAATAAAAAAATAAAACGAGGTGTTTTTAAAAAGTCAAATGTTGTGAAATTGAAAATCACAACTCATAACCAGGTTATGAGTTTCGAAAAGTGAATGCGGAAGGTTTTGAATGGTGAAAAATGAATGCGGAGGTAAGTTAGAATTGATAAATGGAAAACATTTTGAAATTAAAAATCACAACTCATAACCAGGTTATGAGTTTCGAAAACTGAATGCAGAGTGCAAAGGTAAGTTAGAAATGGTGAAAAGTGAATGCATGCTGTAAAAATTGGTGAGTTCAAGTTGCGAACATAATTACATATTGAAATTTTAATTTCACAACTTAAGAAAAAGAGAGTTAGAAGTTTAGAGTTGGTTACACATTTACGTGCTAGTTCCTGATTCATAAGTTCATAATTTTTATGATTACCTATGAAATGCAAGAGCAAATATGATTTGCAAAGGGTGAATTTCTTTAATCAGATGTTATGGTTTAATATACTTCAGTAAACAATTTGCAAAATGATAAGAGCACAAATTGCCTGCCAGAAAGCTTCGAAGAAAGGTGGTCGCATAGAGTGCAGCGATATGCAGGATATGCATATATAAAAATAACAGTTTATTTGAATGGCTTTAAAATCTTTGAAGGAAATGCAATTTGTAGGTGCATATACCCAAAATTTTGATATTTCTCAGCTTCTCTTCACCTACGCCAAAGAGAAAGAATTTAGAACAGAGTACAACTAAGTTGCAGGGTCCGCACCTTGGAGGCTCGGACCGGGTCCTAGTGCGCACCGGATCCGGATCCGCGTGCGGGTCCGAGCTGGGTCCGGACAGGGTCCGGAATTGGCCCTGTGGGTCCGGTCGGGTCCGTGGTGTCACGGACCCGACCGGACCCACAGGGCCAATTCCGGACCCTGTCCGGACCCAGCTCGGATTCGGGCGGATCCAGGTGGACCACGCAAGGACCCAGCGCGGACCCGGACGGACCCGCAGAGCTATGGGTCTTTGGTGGGGTCAAAACTTTAAAAAATAACATTTTTTTATTATTTTTTCAATTGGGAACCCTAATCCGTCCCTTATACTTGCTTCCAAACCCCATTTGCACTCACTTTGCTCTTTCATTTTGTTGTTGTGTTTTGCTTTCCCATTTTGCAAGCTTGAAGAGAGGTGAAGAGTTTCAGCTGTGGAGTGCTAGATAGGATCCACAAAAGAGATTTAACTCATTCAAGTGTTTAAGGTATGCATTTGAGATTGATTTTGTAGAAGTTTCAAGTAAGCATTTGGATTGTTTTTAAATTTTTTTCCCAAACTTTCATGTTTTTGTAGAAGTTTGAAGTATGTTTTTTTTCCATTTTATTATAGATTGCATCTATCAAAATCAGCAATGAGTAGTCAAGGCTCAAGGACTGAGGGGTCTCAAACCTTCAAAATTGATAAACAATCTCCTTTGTGGAAATACACTAGTAGAGCTGCTCAATGTCCTGGAGGTGGGGGGTTTGTTTGGACATGTAATTTTTGCAATACACAATATAGGAGCTCCTACTTTCGAGTAAAACTTCATTTTTTAGGCCCTTTAGGTAAGGGGATCAATATGTGTGTGGGAAAAGACAAGAAGGGGTTACCACCTAGACAAATAGCTGCACTAAGGAAAGAACAAGCAGATGCAGACAAACTATGTGCAAAAGGGAAACAAGGTGGCAATACCGGGATACAACAAACAACATCACCACCCACTCAAACAACCTCTAGACATCCCTTCCTGCCTATGCCTTCTTCAGAAGATGAAGATGTGAATCAACCAGAAATCACCCCCCGCAAGAGAGGCCCATTAGACAAGGCATTTCAAAATGAGTTAAGGGATATTGCTGATGAAAAAATGGGACGTTGCCTCTTTGGGAATGGTCTTTCATTCAACTTAGTGAGATCACCCTATTGGAGGGAGATGGTTCAAGCAGTTAATGCAGCACCTTCTGGATACCAATGCCCTGGATATGAAAAGTTGCGCACCACCTTATTGAATAATGAGAGGAGAAATGTAGATAACCGATTAAAACCAATAAGAGATTCCTGGTTTCAAACGGGTGTATCTATTGTTTCTGATGGCTGGAAAGATTGCAAAAACCGTCCTCTAATCAATGTAATTGTTGTATCCCCCAAGGGTGCAATGTTTTTGAAGGCAGTTGACTGTGGAGGGGAAAAAAAAGATGCAGAGTTTATTGCTCAAATTCTCATTGATGGCATAGAGTTAGTGGGTAGTGACAATGTTGTCCAAGTAATTACGGACAATGCAAAAAATTGCAGGGCTGCTGGTCTTTTGATAGAGGCTAGATATGATCACATCTTCTGGACACCATGCACCGTCCACTCCCTCAATCTCATTCTGAAAGCAATTGGCACCCAAATAGAATGGGTGAAAAAAATATATGATGAGGCTGAGGAGATTCAAATGTTTGTGACAAATCACCATATGTCACAAGCAATTTTCAGAAGTTTCTCACACTTGGAATTATTGAAGGTAAATTTAAACTTTAATTTATTTAGTTTCATTTATCATTGAGTTCTATTTCATGTTTTACATATTTTAAATGTGTTATTAACTCACTATTGACATATGTTTAGGTGGCTGAAACCCGATTTGCATCCCACATAATCGTGCTTCGACGACTTGTGAGGGTCAAGGAAGCATTGTGTCAAATGGTTATTAGCAACCAATGGAGTATTTGGAAGCAATCCAATACAGAGAGGGCTCAAAAGGTGAAGGCTACAATACTCGATGATGATTATTGGGCTCTTGTGGATTATTTATTGGAATTCACCGAACCTGTCATGTCTATGCTTCGGTTTGCTGACACCGATGAGCCTTGCTTGGGGGATGTCTATGATGACATGGACACCATGCTGGAGAAAATGAAAATGGTAAGTTACAACTTACAAGTTTATAAACATTAAATTTACATAAGTTCATAATTTAGTAATTTTAAATTTACATAAAGATAACTTACATGAACACCATTTGATATCCCAGGTCATACAAAGGAAAGAGAATGATCCTGATGACATCTTCTACAAAAAGATTGAATCAATTGTGCACCATCGGTGGAACAAGATGACTACATCCTTGCACCTACTTGCATATGCCCTATCTCCTAGATATTATAGCTCAGAAGTACTTTCTATTCCAGGGAGAGTGGCACCATTTAGAGATGCTGAGGTATCCAATGGGTGTAAGAAGGCCTTGGGTAAAATGTTCCGTGATCTAGAATTGGGGGCACATGTTAGAAGTGAATTTGGGTCATTCGTCTCAGGACAAGAGCTTGATGACATTGCTGAAGAAGACAGGGGTAGAATAAATGCAATCAAATGGTGGTACCTCCATGGGCAAGAATTCAAATACCTCCAACCCCTTGCAATTAAAATATTGTCACAAGTAAGTTTTTAATATTTCAGATTTCTTTTTCTTTTTTTGGGCCACTAACACTCTTGAATTTATTATTTTAATTTATCTTGTATTTATACTTTATAGTTTAAAATTTATACTATTTGTTATTGTAGGTTGCAAGCTCTTCTGCTGCTGAGCGGAATTGGAGTACTTACTCCTTTATCCACTCTGTAAAGCGTAACCGGTTGGCGGCAAAAAAAGCAGAGGACTTGGTTTACGTACACAACAATTTGCGCCTTTTGTCACGGAAAGATCCAAGATACAAGAAAGGCCCAGAGATGCTATGGGATGTAGCACTCGAGTCTGCTGACTTGGAGATGACCATTCAGGATCTTGCTCGAGCCACATTGCTTGATGTGGATGATGAAAATGTAGATGACATGGTACCCAGTAGTGCTAGTGGAACCGATTTGGGCTCTACTGATGGTGTTGATCTTACACTCGTAGCCACTAAAGACCCCGTTGATACTGATTATTTTAATAATCCATTTGATGATTGATGAACAATGAACATTGAACTATATTTCTGATTTCATGTTTCAAACTTTAGTCTTTATTGAACTATAGTATGCTACCTACATTTTCGTTTTATGGCAATGTGAATGGATGATCAAGTATTTAATTTGTTTATGAGTATGACATATGTTTATGAGCATTGATCAATGAATGAGGCTAGATTCATAGTATGAAGCATTGAAATGATTTAGAAATTCTGAAATTATGTATATTTCTCTTATTTTCTTGTATATATATATATATATATATATCTATATATATACACATATCCCCCACGAACCCAAAATAGGGGAAAAAAAAAATCCACGAATCCATGAACCGGGTTCTCGTACCTGAATCCGTCCCCGAACCCGAATCGGTAACTTAGGAGTACAAGCATCCAAAGCATCAGATGGTGTAACTTTATAAAATATTTTAAGTGCAGGTAATGTTATTATTTCAAGATGTGTACAAAATGAATTTGTTAAGAGACTTTAGAATCTTTCGAGCAATGTCAGTGGTAGGAATGGAGAAATTTCTACAACCTTTGCTGTCCTTCAGCTGCCAGACCAGCTACTGCCAAATGCGAGTTTTAGAAAAAAGGTAAGAACATCCAACAAACCATAACGCGCTGGAAAATATGCATAGGTAATGTGGAAACAGAATTGATGTAAATTGTTTGACAGAATGCCATTTCATGAAATGAAATAATTACAGCATATGCACAAGATAGATTTGTTAAAACAACTTTATAAACTTATAAACAAATAAATTTCGCAGGCAGAGTATAAAAATGATGGTAGATATGTCCAAATTGGGGATCACTGGGTTCCAATGTCCTTTCTTCGTCCATCCCGAACTCTCCACCCTCAAACTTTGAGTTTGATGCTAACTCTTGGCTCACTGTTTGACTCTGCAGGTCAATGATATACTTCTCCCATCACTCTCGATGGAGAGCGTCTTATTCTTCCAATTGTGGTTTGCCTTCGCTTTGATAAACCAACCCCTTCTAAGGAGAGCGTCGTATGTCGTCGTTTTCAGTAGGATAACGAAAAAGTCCAAAAAGAAATGCTGAGTGCCAATGGTGACCTTCTGTGCCATGAGTGTCCCAAGTGCTTTGATGTTGTGCTGCTTGACACCTACCCGATGGAAGGTTGGTGGCTAGAGCGTTCCCTTGCCAAGCCTCTAGATCTCCTTTAGTAGTACGTTTATGCCAGAGTGTCCATCGACGATGGTGTTTGTCAATTTATGTCCCATTATCTCTATCTTGATGATGACTAACTTCCTTCTAGTGGCCACCATTAGCAACATTGAATTAGTGGCCAAATTGCCTGTTGACTTCTTCGTCGGCTTGCCACGCTCGTGACAAACAATGTCTTCACCTACTATGTTGGTAATGGCCATCTTCAGTTGTGGCATGGTTTGTAGGTCAGATACTTGTATGTGTATGGTGACTTGCAACATTTGTCTTATGATAGTTTTCTCTGACTCCAACCGTAGTGGAGTAATGAAGGCATCATTCAAGGCTTTGATCTCCTTTGTCTTCGCCCTTTCAACGTAAGTGTTTGCTTCACGAAGTCTTTCCTTTGTACGGGAGTTGGGATATACTGCCTTTGTAATTTGGAATGTGGTGATCGCCAATAATTCATCGTTTGGCTCCTTTACGTCCAACATTTACTCCCTTCTATTTTGGGCGTTTGGTGTCTTCATGGGCCCCAAGGCCACACCACTTGCACAACAAACTCCCATTGTTTTGCCCACTCTAATAGTCCCATGCGAAGTGACCTCACTCATTACAACTTTGGCATTGAATCATAGGTCTACCCTTTGCGTCATACTGGACCTTGCTTCTTGGTGTACTATTGTTGTTATTGCAGTTGTTCTTTTGGCGGTTGTTATGGTACTTGCCTGACGAGGCAGAGGATTTTGCAAGTGTTTTTGGTAGCGGTTGGCCGGCTAGCCTATTCCCCCTAGGTGAAGAGCACTTGTGTGCTCCTCGACTTCAAGTTGTATGCACATTCCTTGATGGAATGTCATAGTACCTGCCAGATGTTGCAAAATGATTTTCTGGGCACGCGGCCTGTGTGTCGTACTCTCCTTGGCACTTTCCTTTTTTGCCTTTAGGTTTGTTGTCCTCAATTTTGACATCACAAAATTGTGGCGACCCTACGCAATTTTCTGTGGGATTCATAGGTGCATCCTCTATGTTTCAACGCATTGATAAGGTGTCATGAAGGCAGTTCGTCATCCTTGAATTGTACTTTATGTAGCGTTATTTATGCATTCTTTTTGAAGGTTTCTATCAAGTTAATCCCCCTAAATGTTTGTTAGAACGATTTTTTCTTCTCTGACTGCAAGCACTTGATTTTTGGCGATCTTCAAGTTTATTCTTTGTTTTTCCCTTTCTTGTAAGTAGTTTTTAATATTGTTTTTCCCTTAGGTTAATGACTCTTGAAAATCGGCTCGTTTCGAGCTAACTTAGGCCTCAAACGGAGTTGCCTAGCTCAAGTTATGAAGGAAAAGGTGAGATTTTTCAGGCCGACTACACATTTTATTAAAAATCTTCCCAAAATGGGGTTTTTATTGTCAATTGCACGAAATGAATTTATTTTTAATAGCTAAAGTGGATTTTGACATCTATTTTTAAATTTCAACTCATTCTGAGTTGATATGACCATTGTTTTTAATGTTTTCATGAAAATTGGCTTTTTCTAGTCTATTTCCATGTTACTTTATTAAAAACTATAGTTATATATTAAATTTAGTCACTTAAGTGCATAAAAGTGGGGTTTTTATCATTTATTGCATATTATCCACATGCAAGTCATTTTTCAAAACCCAGTTTCAATAAATTTAAGTCCCATAGTTACAATAATGGACTTTTTATATGCAGTTGCATATATTTAATTTTAAAATTATGTGTAAATGTAGTTGTTATAATACTACATATTATGTTTTATAACTGAAGTGAGAAGGTGGCAATTTGTTGGCTAAAAATTTTGTAAGCCGCTAAGACTACACCTTACAAAATTGTAACTTTAGGCAACGGTATAGTGAGATAAATCTCTCCTCTCAGCAATAGGGGAGGCTTCCCTTTTTACCGCAGGTGGCTTTAATAGGATTTCAACTGAAATTAAACAAAGGGGAGTGGTGATTCCTCCAATCTTTTCTTTTTTTTCCAGGAAAGATTCACAAGTAATGACAACTTTATAATTCTTCAAAGATCTTCTGCTACGATAATACTGGTGACTCGGTAGTTGACGTAAGAACAACTCCTAAGGAAACAATTATGATTATATTTGGTAGATTAAGACAAGAGCCCAAGGTCTCTTGCGATTAATCCTATTTGAAGAATAACTAGAACCAATAGTGAGACTCAAAGTCTCTCACTAATAATCTTGAAATTAAAAGAAAACACTCAAAATTGAAGCTCAAAGTCTTCAACTCCTATTATTTGCAGCCACTATTAAACTATAACAATCCTCCTCTTGTAGCTCAAAGTCTTTCAAAAGGCGAACTGAAACTCAAATGATTCATACAAGTTAGACTATAAAGTGAACTCAAGAACAATTAAATAATGCAACATAAGAAAACATCATTCAATCACAAGACTTGTAACACAAACTTTGGAAAATCTTGCTCCTTTCATTCACTTCTGAAAATTTGCACAATGAATCACAAAGATTTCACCACACAAGCTTCTCAAGCATAGCTTTCTTGCCTAAAACAAAAGATAAATATTTACAATGAGCTCCCTCCTTTATATAGGAAAATAGGAGAGAGAAAAGTGGAAAGAAAAGGGGAAACCCTCAACTACTTTGATTTATTCAACAATTAGCTTATTAACTACCTTTGATTTATTCAATGTTACAAGGTTTAAAACACTTGCAACATGATTACATGACACTGGTATATAGGAACATGTTCTCTTGTATTTACAACTTTTACATGCTCTTCATGCAATTTGTCAATTACATAATATTTATGCTATTAAAACAAAGAAAATGTGTCACAGACACTTAGGAATTAGCTTTAGAGGGTGTTCATGTAAGCCTCAAACTTATGAAGAGACTCATGTATAACAGCCGGGTCAGGTGCGCCTGTATGTTGAGCTATTGTAGTTACCTTGTGCATAATATGTGACTTAGTATAATTGGTCACTTGGCTTTGGCGCTGATTCAAGGATATTTTGTAGTCCGTGAAACGATCAATAATACTGAGTCTGAAATCATCTGCACCAAGCTGTAGGCGAATTGTCTCTGCAAACTTTGCCATCACAACTTTCTCATCAATCATCTTATTCTCCTTTGAGGGTATTTCACATGATAGTTTATTGAACTCTACTTTAATTTGATGTTCTTGTTCATTCCATGAGTTCAATGCTGATTGTAATTTTGTAACCAACTTGCTCAGAACCCTTTCTTTGTTAATCATTAAATCTAAACATTCAAAATATGTATCAATAGAAGAAATGATTTCATATTGACACAACTTATTAAGATTGAGTTCTTGCATGGTTCTCCAAACATTCAGATCTTCATACAAGACTTTCAGCTGCTAATGAAAGGATGTAATAAGCTCTCTTATTTCATTGATAGTCAAGCGTACATTCCTCAAGACCTTGTATGAATCCTTGATAACTTGCATACCCTGTGCTTCTAACCGATCACACCATTCATCAATTGCTTTAGCCTTCTTTTGACATTTCTCATAAGCCTCAAGGCATGATACTGAAATGGGAGCAACATTTTGAGAATTGTTCATCATTTCAATGGTTTCAAGAAGACGTGATTTCTCTACTTTTAATTTGTTCTTCTTTTCCCATAGCTAATCATTTCTTTGTGTAAGTTGTGAAATGACATCCTGAGCATCCTATTGACAACCCAAGCGTGTCTGCTTACCAAGCTCTACTCTAGTGAATCTGTAGTTGGAAAGCTGCCTCTCCTTTGCAAGTTTATCAATCAAGGGTTCAACAATCTCAACATACTTGTTTTCATTATCTTCAATTATAGTCCTAGATACTGTTTTAGCGTTTTTATTCTTTGAAGCTTTAGGTTTGGAAACCTGTCTGAGATCGAAGCCCTCCAGCAAAATCTCTTCTTTCTTCCTCTTCTGGGTTATGACATTTAGCCAAGAAGGCAAGGAAAATGAAGTAGCTGACACAGATGTAATAGCTAAAGTGGTAACCAGATCTGCCTGTGCAACTGTAGCAACAAGAGGAGGAGCCTCTATTAAGATCGCCATGGGTATGGGGCTTCTATGAGTGACTTTTGACATAAATTGCCCCAACTGTATTGAGGTGGTATCCAACACCGTCATGGAGGATCTAGCCATGGAAGGAATAGTCATAGAGAATGCATCAAACACACTCTCAAAGCTATGGTATGGCTCCTCAGATATAAATATAGGGGCAATTGATGAAATAGGCAAAGCAGGCGTCACCATGATTGAGTCCATAGGAGGAACCTGCTCTGTAGTAAACACATCCACAACTATGCCTAAGGGTGAATTAGGAGATTCATCTTACACAGGTGCGGACTCAGGAAGTACTGTTGTAACAGAAGTATCCATAGGAAGAGATACTATAGGTGAAGATACCTTAGGTTAATTAGACATCTCATCATCACTGGAAACTACTTGAATGTTTTCAGGTTCTGCAACATTTACTTCAAAAACTCTTTTGTTATCTTTGCCTCCTTTGATAGTAAGCTTGGGGATGGTAGGAACTACAAGTTTCGCTATTGAGGAGGATGCACCATCTTTGGTTTTACCTTTGATTTCTGACCTCCTACCAATTGGGCCACCACGATCAAAATCTTTCCTTGATTTAATCTTGATGCTTTTCAGACCTCTTCTTTTTAGCCAAATGTTGGTATTTGCAAGGATGGGCTGAAATCGATCCCATACTGAAATACTTTCTTTTCCTGACCAAGATGGAGACGAGATGGGCAAACTCTCAACATGATTCTTAGTGTAATCTGGGTCAAGAATATTACCATCATCTTCAACCCTAGGAGGAATTTCTGCAAGGTTGAAGTGAACAATCTGTTTGGTAGTTAACCAACAATAATCCATCTTTCGTACATCCACCTCTGTGCACAAATCAATCCATATGTCCTCAAGACGATATACATGCACAAATTGTCTCCTCATTTTGTCGTTGAGCCCTCACCAATCAAAGTAACTCTTAGTCATGAATTTCTTCAAAGTGATTCTCTGAAGTTCGTACTCCATATTCTTTGCTTTTGGTACTGTATCAATAGACTATCCTGCAATTTTGAGTGGATTTTGTGAAGAAATCCCTACACTTGGCCGATGCAATGTGTTTTGATGTATCTACATAGCCATGAGTTGCCTTGCCAACTCCTTGAGTATAATTTTGTCAGTTAGGTATCTTGGGAGTGTGTTAAGGCTCACCTTTGAAGCAACCAACCCGCATGTAAGTATAATTGGGAAATTGAAGAAATAGGCAGCTATTCTCATTCACTTTGACCCATGCCTCATCAGATACACGCTTGTTTGAGAGACTTTTGTCAAATAAACACATAAATTCCCATAAAAGGCATCTTGTACTTTGCGGTAATGAGACCGGCTAGTCTTCAATAACAACTGAGGAAAATATTCCTATACAGGAATCAATGACCTGTCTCCTTTGGTGGATAAGCCCGAAAAAGAGCCAAGTGAAGCAGCAATGTATACCAAATATGAATTCATATAGAAAGTGCAAGTGGTGATAACCTTAGAACACTGTTCACATAAGATATCATTGATCATTTCTCCCCAGAATATTTTCTTTTTTGATCTGACAATAAGAGAAATATACGTATACATTCAGGGCTTGAAAGTATTTGATATTTTCAATCCTGCAAGGTGACTGAACAATGTAATGAGATCACTAATTTCTTCCTTGAACTCTGTGCGGCGAATCCCCTTTGGCCATCTTGCAAGATTAGGCCTTTTATTAATCAACCAGTTATCATTGACATACTTAGTGCAATAAGAAATGTCTTCATTCCATCTCTCTGGAGCCTTTTGTGGTGATATTGATAACGGGAATAGGCGGGACCTAGAAGATCCTGTCAATTGTTTCTGGGTCCAGACTAATAATAGTCTTTCCATCTTGATCCTTGATGGTTCTAGATGATGGATTAAACATGCAAACACAAATTCCAGCTCAAGGGCAGCCAATGGAAAAGTAGATACTAGATGAATACTGCTTTTCCTGATAGAAATCATATCTTCTGAAACTGTAGCATCAATTCTCTGAAGGAAATCTTCAAAATTCATATGTGAAATATCAGTGTCCTTAACCTCTTCACAATATGAAATAACTTGCGAAGGAGGAATGGAGTTATGATATGAATTATATTGATACTTCATCTTCTTTTTCTCCTTTTCTCTTGCAAGTTTGTGAGCTCGAGCAATTCTTACATAAAAGTTCCACAATGTAAGAACATCTTCTTGAGAAGGGTCCATTGTACAATTTTGATGCAAAGGAGAGAGCTTGGGGTATTGTAAGTGTATGGAGATAGCTGGTAATTGAAGGAATGAATTGGTTTTAGCTAAAAAATGGTAAGAAAAACCCAACAACAGGTTTCTTGAAGGTAATTGCATATGTGGACAGTGAGAATTATGAAGGATAAAAGATAAGCAAATAAGTGGATATGATCTCTACTTATAATGGAACTAAGAATTTCCATTTAAAAGCGAGTTAAATTAACCACCATCACGAGTTGTAAGTCATGTGGCAATGTTTAAGTAGATAGAGACAAGGCTTATGTAAGTGGGTTTCGGAAGGACAATGCATGTGTACATAAGCATGAGCTTGTTCCTCTCTTCATCATAAAACGAGGTTTTTAGTCCCGACTGCATATGCAAGCAAGTAGAGACTCTTGCATATGCAACTTAAGAATGAAAGACAAAAATAGAAGGATCATGGATCATGAAAACAAACACATAAATCTGAAAATAAAAACTTACATGTTAATCAAGAACTAAAACAAGAATCTTGGGAAGAATTAGGAAAAGACGTAAGGAAGAAATTACCCCAATATATAGACTTCATTCCTAGTCTTATTCCTTCTACTTTGGAGAGTCAATATGCAATAATGGCCAAATGGGAAGAAAAGAGAGATAAAATGCAAGGAAATAGCAACCAATTTGACCATTTCAAATGCATATGTGAAGATGACAAAAAAGGACACCTAGTGCATCATTTTCAAGGAAAGAAAGAAGTGAAACAAGCTGAGAATGAACATACTCACAAATCGTTCTTTGAAGTGAAAGAATGAATATCAATGCTCAAATCTTCGTAATATGAGCTGTTTTTGGAGAAGAAAGACCTTGGGCGGACTGTTTTGGACAAAACGCATATGTTTTGTATGCTTTTGAATCATGTAAATGCCATAAAAAATGATGCTGTGTGTTGAAGAGAAGAAAACATTTCCAAAGGAAGATGTGAATGCACTTTTTTAGTGCCAATACACTTGCATTTCTCCTCAAATTTGCCACTGTGTGCTCAAGAGAAGAAAAGCGAGTCTCATGATGAAGATACAAGCATGTTTTTGTCAAGGAAATCGACACCTAGGGCATAATCAGTTTAAAACGCACTTTTCAAATGCAAATACATGTTAAAAGGGACATGTATTTGCTTCTAAAAACGATGTCCATGTATGCTTGGTTAAATACACACTTTTCAACTTGTCTTTGCATATAAAAATGATATGCACTTGCCTTCAAATTTGACGTCTATGTATGCTGGGTTAAAAACACACTTTTCAAGTGCAAATACATGTTAAAAAAACATGTTTCATCTTCAAATTCGATGCCCTTGAGTTCTTTGATTAAAAAGACACTTTTCAAGTGCTTATACACATTGAAAAGATATGTTTTCATCTTCAAATTCGATGCCCTATACTCACTTGGTTAAAACTGTATTTTTCAATATGTAGTTGCATGTAAAAATAACACTTCTCAACTCAAAAGATTAAATACGCACTTTTCAAGTGCAAATACATGTTATAAGAGACATGTATTTGGCTTAGAAAAAGCCACTTTTTGTACTTGAAGTCATAATTAAAATATGTAAATGCATTAAACCAACACATAAACACATGTTTTATAACTTAAACATATGCAATTGCATATAAAAAGTGCGTAATTGTGGCTATGGGACTTAAACTTATAGAAAGTGGGTTTTGAAGAATGACTTACACATAAATGATATGCAGTGAATGATAAAATCGCCACCTTTATACACTTAAGTGATTGAATTTTAATTAAATTTAATATATAACTATAGTTTTAATAAAGTAGCATGAAATTAGACCAAAAAGAGCTAATTTTCATAAAATCATTAAAAATTATAGTTAAATCAACTTAAAATGAGTTGAAATTCAAATATGGATATGAAAATCCATTTTATATATTAAAAATAATTTTAATTCGTGCAATTGACCATAAAAAGCCCACTTTTGGAAGATTTTTTAATAAAATATGTAGTCAGCCTAAAAAATCACACCTTTGCCTTCATAACTTGAGCTGCACAACTCCATTTGACGTCTAAGATAGCTCGAAATGAGCGGAATTTAAAGGGCAATTGACTTAAGGGAAAAACAAGTTCAAAAATTACTATTGAGAAAGGAAAAAGTGAAGAAAAGGACTTGAAGGTTGCTGAAAATCAAGTGCTTGCAGTTAGAGAAGAAAAACTCATCCTAACAAGCAATAAGGTGATTAACTTGATGAAAACCCTCAGAAAGGATGCATGAAGCATGCAAAATAAAAGACATTTCAAGGATGACGAATTGTCTTTACAACACATTATCCAATACATCAAAAACATAGAGGATACACCTACGAATCCATGAGAAAATTGCGTAGGGTTGCCACAATTTTGTGATGTCAAAATTGAGGATAACAGTTGGGTCTAACTGGGGAACGTACCTTGTTCATTCTTAAAAACAATGAGGAATGTAGAATCTAGACCTTTAAGTGCCTTCATCTACTCCATTGGGGTATAGAGTCAGGCGACTAAAAACAAAGAGACTCAAAATCTTAAAAATCTAAAAAAACTTGGACATTATGTACAAGGGGTACTTATCTGGAGCTCATTCAAAATAATGCTTCAGATGCTGCGCACTATATGGTAGTGCTTCATAGCAAAACTAGATCCAACCTCTTGCTGATTTTTGACATAATGATCATGTTTGTCAAACAACCGCTCTAAAGAGACCAAGCCACGAGGAATTTGATTTCCTTTTAACTGAATGAAGTCTTCACCAGTATCAAGATCTTTTTCAGAGATATTTTCTTGAGGAGGTGAACTGCTACCTTCAAAATACAACTCTTTAAAATTTTCTCCTATCTCTTGAAGATTGATAATTTGATTATCATCATTGAAAAGTTGCTAGTGCTCAGAATTATCAGGAACGCTTGGGCGAAACACCAATTGAATTGAGTACCTGTCTTGCTCAAAACTCTGATGAGGAATTAAGAGTGTGGCCAAGGCGGCAAGAGAATCAACTTTATCATTAAATTTTCTTGGAACCGTAGAAATATTAAAGGCATCAAAACCTTCAATATAATCCCATACCAAATTGCTGTAACGCTTGAGTCTTTCATTCCTTGTTTGGTACTGATACCAAACTTGACACATGACAAGTTTAACATCTCCTTGAGCATGTAAATTACAAATCCCCTATTCTGGGAAGCGTCAATACCCAATATCAAAGCTTCATATTCGACAGTATTGTTGGTGTTATCAATCTACAGCTTCACGGAATATGGAAACAACTCGCCTTGTGGGGGAATTAAAACTACTCCGACACCTGAACTGGTAGACACACAACTGCCATCAAATTCTAGCATCCATACTTCATTTGAACTTGAAGTGCTCGCATCATCAGGTGAAAGAGAAGAACTCATAACATCATTAACCTCCATAGTTTCTTCAACCATTGTAGATGTTGCAAGAACGTCATTAGCTGCTTGATCCTCAATTACATCAGCAAATCTATCACTACCAGTAACACATGACAACATGGATGCATCCGAAGGCCAATCCTCAACAAATTCTAAAACATCAACGATATTAAAGTAATAATTACACATTTCGGTTGACTCAAAAAGAATATGTGCATGAGGATCATCAAACTTAACAACTACATACTTAGTTTCCCTTTCAGGAAGCAACTTCTGCATATTGCCCTTAACAGGTATTCGTGCTGTAGACATGTCCATATTAAGTTCCCCACCTACATCCTTACAAAAGTTTCGACCAAATAACATACCATAGGAAGTAGGAACATCAGCGACCAACATAGTCATCTTGATTTTCTTTTTAGGGAAAGATGCAAATGCAAATTGAGCATCCTTGATTTGCCCCCAAAGAGGCACTTGTTTATTCTCCATGGAATAACAATTTCCAAAAGTCTTTGTGAAAGTAAGACCTTGTTAGCTGTAAAGTTTATGTTGCTGACGGGTGTTAGTTATGTTGCTGACGGTTGGGAACGGGTGACGACGTTTGGTCACACCCCTTCGGGTAGATAAATATGTACCACCTACGGGTGAAGGATAGGAGGGATTATGATGTAAATGTACTTGCCAGTCTGGAATGATTAATGAAAGTATCTATTACTCTCCGATATATCCCGTGTTTATTATATTTCCTGTACTATGTTTGTGCAATATTAAGTTTACCCCACAGGGCAAACATCTGGCGCTGTTGCCAAACAAATCCGGCACGTGACGGAATGAGTGGACAGATGGGAATACCATTGGAGGAGAATATCAATGTGAGGACGAATGAGGACGGAATCATTGAATAGAATTTATGCCTAATCAATTGAATAAAAATACAAATTTAAAGAAGGAACTCGAAGAAGAGCAAGCCGCTAGGATTGCCGTACTCGCACAACAAGCCGAGCGAAGGGAGAGATTCCGAAGACGTGCCGAAGGACTACCGAAGGGAGTAAGTGAAGGCGAGGGTCTGGAGGAATCTGACCGGGAGGCCGAAAGAAGTGATGAGGACCGCCTAGAGGAAACAAGGAGCTTGTTCGGGTCCTTAACCTTAACCCCATGGACGGAAGCAAGAGAAGCCTGAAGGAAGGAAGAAGAGGAAGCTGCATGGAGGGAGGCTCAGGATACCGCCGCCGCCGAGAGTGTCGAAGTGACAGAGGGGCACGAGGATCACAGTAGCCCACCAGGCTTGGACAGTTCCAGTAGTTCGGGAACATCAAGCGGTACGGTACCGAACAATTCCGGAGGACCGACTCCAGCAGTACCATACCAACCTGTAACACAATTGGTGTTGCAAACACAGTCGGCACCTAGAAAGGTAAACATGGCGACTAACAAAGAAAAGCTACCAAAATTCCATGGCGATGGGAAGGAAGATCTAGGATGGCATTGTTGTACGTGCGAGACAATCTGGTCGGCGAATGGAGTCGCCAACCACGCAGAATGGGTAAAACAGTTTCCGGCCACATTGAGAGGGGTAGCCATCGACTGGTACTCCGATGTGGACAAAACAAAGGTGACCACTTGAGACGAACTCAAGACAGAATTCTAGGAGTTACGGCTCCTGAGGGATGACAATAAAATTGTTTCCGAGATATATGGTACCAAACAAGGTAAGAAAGAGATTGTGCGGGCTTACAGTCGCGAACTAAAGGAGTTAGTCGGAAAAATGGATAGCCAGCCATCAGATGGCCTGAAGAAAAGATGGTTCATGGAGGGCTTGAAATCCAACCTACAGAGGAAAATGAAGATAGTGCCCCCCACTTCATACGTAGACGCCTATAACCGGGCGATGGACTTGGACAGTGAACAAAAGACCTCCAAGAAGAAAAGAAGCAAGTCCTCTTCTGACGAAGATGACACTTCGAATGATGACAGTGGTAGTGATGGCGAGTCAAAGGGAAAAGTCAGGGCACTCCAAAGGGACATGGAGAGAATGATGAAGGAATTCAAGACCATGAAAGGGTGTACCAACAAGGGGAGTGGCCATACAAAGGGGTTGTGTCCCAAAATGACATTTTGTGACATTTGTCAGATCATGGGCCATTCCACCAAGGAATGGCCATACAACATGAAGGTGAGGAATCAACAAGTGCTATTTACCCAAGAGCAACCATGTACATCGAGGGTAGAGACTAACAATAACGCATCCTCCGGCGGTTACGGAGGCAACCGACGCGGTGGCGGAAGGGGCAATAACAACACCAACACGAGTCGAATACAATATGAATCCAAGGGTCGGCCGATGATCCAGTGCCGAGCTTGCAATCAGTGGGGCCACTTTGCAAGGGACTGTGACAAGGGTGACACTCTGCAGAAGCTCTGCCGCTGGTGTGGACTTGGCAACCACGAGGATGCCAATTGCCCAAAATTCGAGGTCAACTTGCTCAACATCGAGGGAAGGAGAAGTGAGGAGGGGGTACTAGCCATCACATGGTCACAAGCAGAACAAGCGACACAAGCGGGTAAGGAAGAAATAGAGAAGGCGATGAAGGCACCAAAAGAAACATGGGAGATGGCTACCACCTCAGGCCGGAGGGAGGCAGAACAACACATTCTGAGACAAATGTTACAGGTAGAGGTACCGGTGAAACTCCAGGACCTCCTTCACATCATGCCGCACTTGGGAATGACACTATTGGGGAACTTGGCCACACAGCTGAATACCACACGTACGGACATCCCCGGAGGGTCTGCAACGAACTTGATGATACTTGTTGTAAACAGTGGAAGGTACCCGACAGTCGTCGAGATGGGCATCCTTGGCACCATCCTAACAGACACTATAGTGAACGGAGGGTCAGGAATGAACGTCCTTCCGGAGGCAATGTGGAAAAAACTAGGAAAGCCCCACCTTGTGGCCACCAACCTTCAACTTACTGGGTGCAGATCAGTAGGTTATCAAACCATTCGGGACGCTGATGGCACAATCGGTCACGATCGGTACACAACCGTTTGTACTCGACTTTGTCGTCATTCCACTGAAGCAGAAAGGCTATAACGCCATATTGGGTAGAGGAAAGTGAACCATAATTGGAAAAGGAATACCCTTTCAATGGAGAGTGGAGGAAAAAAGTTCACAATTGATCTCCGTACCCAATTGGTGAGTGAGGAGATAGCTTCCTCCTTCGAATCTGACTCCGAAAAAGAAAACGATCGAAGGGATGAAGGAAGGGACGGAATGGAACCGAATAGTGAAGGCGTGCTAAGATTGGGAGAAGACTCAGAGGAGGATGCAGATTCACTAAACGCTCTCTTCCACTGGCAAATAGAGGATTACGATCTTTTTCGACCAACATGCAATATACTAAGTATTGAGGAAGAGCCAGAAACATCTCCGTCTGAGTACGGTGAATACAACGAAGGGGATGCGAAAGTAAGCGAAGTCCCGATGCATAAATTGGATGAGCGAAACCCACTGAGATATAAGAAGGAAGAGGAACCTAAGATCATTCCTGTTCACGACGATTGGAATCCTGTGTGGAAGACTGCAGCCTTCAAAATCTTTATTCTCCTTATGTATGGGAAGGAGACTGTGGTCCCTGTAGAATCTATGGTTCCAAGATTTTGGATCGCCATTGAAAACAGACTCGGCGATAGGGAGACGGAATGACTGCACACTCTGTGGACTCTCGACGAACTGTGGATACATGAGGCCATCAATGGGTCCAAATTGAAACCTTACCTGGAAAGGATGGACCTGAGAGAAGGGACAGAGCACTCGAGAGGATGGAAAGGGACTCAAGAGGTCAGGCAGGCGACCTGAGAGTGGGAGGATGGAAAGGGACTCGAGTGCTCAAGCAGGCGACCCAAGAGCCGTCCATACGGGCGACCAGAGAAGCATTTAGACAGTAAATTGGAAAAATACCTGTACGGCTATGCATGACCGTACGGTGGAAAAAGGGAAAAAAAAAACAATAAAAAAAAAGGAAAAAAAAGAGAGCGCAGCACATTAAAAACACCGTACGGTGATATGACCGTATGACAAAGGGAATAAGGTGCTGATTAAAACTTGCATACCACCGTACGACAAACGAGGTGACGGGTTGCATAGCAAGGCAGCACTTCCGTACTGACCATACGACCACGACAGGGATCAACAAGGAGTTCCGTACGAAGAGAAGTAAAGAGGAAATATTGCACGTGCTACAAGTTAGGAAATACAGAGGCTGTACGGTAGGGAATAAAGAGACCGTATGATAGGAATTATAAAGCTCACGCATGGACAGGAATTATCGAATAGAAGGAACATCCGTACGGACTGTATGACCATAGTGCAAAAGGAGAATGAAATAATAGTGTACAACGATGGAGGTATCCGCCATAAGGAATTAGAGGCCGTATGGCTCATAAAGACATGCACACCCACCGTACGGAGAAGAGAGGAGCCGCGCACAAGATTCACAACAGGGCTCGGACCGTACATTCACGCAGCATTTAGACACCGTACGGTATACGACAAAGCAATGAGGTCTTCGTCGTGATCTGTACGGCAAGGCAGGGGTCACATATGCAAAAGAGAGGTGGTACGACACATCAGGAAGACTGTACGGTGAGAAGAAACAATATCAAAGGTACTGTGAATGCATTTTGTATGGCAATTGAAACAATACCTACGACAAGAAGAAGCAAGTACGGTATTAAAACGGAAGAAGGGTTTGGATGGCAAGGACTGGGAGTTGCGAGATAAGGTTCTCTAAAAAAAACAAAAAGACGACAAATAAAAATACTTCAAAGTGAATAACGTATGGTACCGAAGGGAAGGACATAAGCAGGTAGTGAGGAAACCATAAGCGCCTGGCAGAAAGAGTATGGGATCGGAAGAAAATCACAAAAATGGTGTTGCCCCCTATACCCCCAGTCAGTTCAGTTATCAGCCTTTGGGGAGTGTGACTAGTTGATGAGATCCGGAGTTGCTGCAGGCATGGAGTGTTTGCATGCCGGAGGTGGAGAGAGCACTAGAGGAAGCCTTTCGAGAAGGGTACTACACTTTGAGGCACTTAGAGGAGTAGGTGTTGGCTGGATGTGAGACTATCTTGGTGGATGCACAGAGAGCTCGGGAGGAGCTGCCCACCCTGTTGGAGGCAGTAGAGCGACACTTGACTCAGGGTACCCAGGAGTTGGAAGTGGACAAGGTTAGATTGGCTTGGAAGACAGTATTGTTTGAACAAGAGTTAGCGGAGGCTACAGTTGAAAAGTATGTGTTGGAGACAAGTTTGGTGCAGGCATAGGAGGAATGTGATGTGACGGGAAAAGACCTACTGGAAGCAACATTGATGGGGAGGGTGGCAGTTCAGCTCTTTCAGGGATGCCCCTCCACCCCTTCTTAGTGATTTTCTTATTCTATATAGTGTATTTCATCTCCTTTTTGTTGTGAGTCGTCGGAGACGACTTTCTTTTTTGGGGGAGATGATGTTAGCCGTAAAGTTTATGTTGCCGTTGGGTGTTAGTTTGCCGACGGGTGTTAGTTATGTTGCCGACAGTTGGGAACGAGTGACGATGTTTGGTCACACCCCTTCGGGTAGATAAATATGTACCACCTACGGGTGAAGGATAGGAGGGATTATGATGTAAATGTACTTGCCAGTCTGGAATGATTAATGAAAGTATCTATTATTCTCTGATATATCCTGTGTTTATTATATTTCCTGTACTATGTCTGTGCAATATTAAGTTTACCCTAGAGGTTAAACAGACCTAAGGCTTCAGCTACTTTGGCTAGCATGACATTATCAGATGCTCCTGAATCAATAACATAGTTACTTAACATGAAACCATTGATAAGCAGGGAAATATAGAAAGGTTCTATCTTTCCAGAAACAGATGAAGGAATAGTAATTAAGTTATTAGACAAACTTTTAGGTTCTGAGGCAACAACGTGAGCTTGGGTAGGTTGCGATTGTTTGACAAACTTGTTGAGCCTTTCTAGCTGATCTGGATAAGTTTGCAGATATTCAACCTCAGACATCGGAATCATAGTCTTCTTAGCATGATCTATTATATTAAATGCTTGAATTGAACTAGCTAAAGAGGAGGAAAAGGTTTCAGCTTCAGGCTTTGGATTAGACACACTGGGTCTCGGTATACTAGAAGAAACAAAATGAGTAGTGGTTGTACTTGGTTTTTAGCTGCATTCGTGGGAAGAGTAGGCAGCGGTGTTCCTCTTTTCACAAGCGTGACAGGTGTTTGTACATCAATGTTTGCTTTAGCAGCTTCATCTTTCTGTCTAGGTAGCTGTGTTTGGGAACGTGTCATAACCGCATAAGCTTGACCAAAACTTTCTTTGGGATCCTAATCTTCATAGTAAACATACCCTATGTTAGAGTCGCCAACTGCTCCAACATTTTCATTGTATAGGGCAGCATCATCCTCCGTTTGATAATCTTCTGATAGGGTACCAGATTGATCATTCTCAAAGCATCCTATGGCTTGATTGCCAAGGGGAGCTTCAAGTGCAAGCCTTTCTGGAGGAGAAAGCTTTTCTTGATTCTTTGCTGCGTAATTGTGAGCAGCATTAGGAAATGTTCTCCGGGGAACATCTTTGTATAGAGTATTGAAAGAATTTTGAAAATTTTTCTTTTTAAGGGCAAGTAACTCATTAGCCAATTTTAGCACCATAGGATAGGTACTTGCTGAGGAAGAAGCATCATTAGAGTTTCCTTTAGAGCTGTCCCTTTGTATCTTACCAGCCACGATAAGATCATCTTCAATCTCTGTTGCTAGGGTTTGAGCATTTGCTAGACTGGTAGGAACAACTCTCCTTAGCAAGAAACTAACTTCCGGGAGTTGAGTATTAATGAAGAAACACTTGAGATTTTCGGCAGTGGGTTGTGAAGAAGTTGGAATATGATTTTCCAACTTGTTGAATTTTGCAATGAACTCTCGCATACCCTCTTGTGCATCTTTCTTCATTTGGGTAAGTTGAGCAAGCAATGCATGCTCATCTTGCACAGGCTTAAAATATTCTTCAAATTTGGTTTTCAAGGATTTGCAATCAGTGATTGCTCCTGTAGCCAAATTGAAGAACCAATCTGCAACAATACCTTGCAAGGTTTCAATGAAAAGCCTCACAGAGACATCCTGATACTCCACACCAAACACGCCACATGCAATGTAAAAGGCTTTGATATTGTCATCAAGGTGTTGTTTCCCATCTCCGTAGAATTTGGGCAAATTCTTTCGTGAACCTTGTGGTAATGGGTGTAACGGTGGAGCAAGATTCAAAAGACCAAAAGCCGTTCCCCATGGACCCGTACCAGCCATCTTAGGAAAAATAAATGGAACTAATGGTTTCTGGAAGAAAAGTGAAGTTTCACCTAGAACAGGGCTCTTCTTTCTGGATGGTGGGTAACTTGTAGTTCGTTCAAGAGGAGTTTTATTGGTAAGCAAATTAAGCTTGGCTTTTCGAGACCAACCTGGGGTAGCACCTTTTGAACCTTCTCCTTTAGAATGATGTTTGTAAATGCGAAAACCCTCTACTGTAAACAATTAAATTTAGAACAATGGGTAAAATACTAACTTCAAACGAAAGCGTGTGGCTTCCGAATGTGTTCGTTATCCCCAACGGAGTCGCCAAAAACTATTGGCTAAACATTTTGTAAGTTGCTAAGACTACACCTTACAAAATTGCTTAGGCAACACTATAGTGAGATAAATCTCTCCTCTCAGGAATAGGGGACACTCCCTTCTTACGGTAGGTGGCTCCCCTATGGCTGAGAGGAGAGAGAAATGTCATGAGACATTGCCTAAAGTCACAATTTTGTAAGTTGTGGTCATAGTGACTTACAAAATTTTTAGCCAACAAGCTCCATCATACACAACATGTCCCTTCATCACTGCTCTCATTCGTACTATCATCATCATTAATCTTGTTCTTTCCCCGTGATGTTTTGCTCTCGCTCTCGATGTCCATCACCTGATTGTAAGCATTGGCATATGGGTACTGGGGCACCACTTTTTGTTAATCCTAACCGATTACTGAGAGGGGGGGGTCAATTGGTAAATTCAATTTCTTTTAATCTTTTTTTGGTTCTTATCCGGTTTATGCTGAAAATATAAAGAATGCTTAAATAATCATAAATAGAAATCACATGCACAGGCCAACACAAGATATATATGTGGAAACCCTTGGTTAGAAGGAAAAAACCATGGTGGGACAGAACCCACGAAACTCCACTACCACAATAATAAATTTGGCCGGCTAAAGGCTTACAAAGCACTGGTTAGAATGCTACCCGGTAAAGGGATTTAATAGAGATCAGTTAAGATCTTGTCCCTGTAAGGAGTCACCTTGTCAAAGGACTTAAAAACACCAATAAAAATGTTATCCAGTAAAGGGATTTATACAACAAAACCTGTTAGGGTTCACCCTGACGAAGGGATTTATGTGCTTCACACAATAAAAGAAATGATCTTCTTTGACACTTGATTTGTTGATCAGATCATACTTGTTCTCTCCTTGCTCAGCTCGACTGTTGAATCTTTCTCTTTCACTCTCAATGACTATATCCCTTCTCAGAAGATTCTTCTCTTCTGCTCTACTCTCTCTCTCTCTCTCTGCGCTCTTGGTTTTCAACAACACCTCTAATGCATGATGACCTGTATTAATAAGAATTTTCTTATTATTACATCAAACGATGCTGCCAAGCTCTAACTCATCCAAAAAACTGCTGTTCTGGAAAATGATCCGAAAATCACGCATGCAGAACTCGATCAAAAAGCTCGCAAACAGATCTTCAGTCCACCTTGAAATGCTCGTAGAAAAAACTAACTCCAGTTCTACTAAAAACGGTTCGCAAAATCCAGATCGGATTGTAAAGCATTGACCGTAAATCTGTAAGCCGGTGTACTACCGGTTTAGTCATTTGCCTCCTGTGGTGCTCTACTAGACTGGTTGGACAAGACTGAACTGGTATTAATGTAATCGGTGTAGGTACACTGTTTACCTAGTGAGTCTACCGGTTCACCACTGTTGTTCTAATCTTGAGTACCGGTGTGTTTGATGTTTGCCAATGATGACAACTAAGCTTTATGCCAACACTTTCATCTTTTGTGCAATAAGGGAACCAACCCCTTGATGAACCCCTAGTTGATTCTCCGACTTGCCCAACATTTCGCCGTGCCTACGATTGTAATCTTGTACGTTCTCACTCTTCCCTTGCTTTGCGTTGTGAATTTCTGCAATAATTTTATTGTTTTCTCTCAGCAGTTTAGACTCTTCTTGAAATGGCTTTCTGAGGTTGTCCCATGTTGCGTCACTTGTGTTTGGTAGGTCTGTATGTTAGTTGATGGCAATTCCTGTAGTGTGGTAGGAAAGGCATTCAACAAGTAATCTTGGTCATCTTGTCGACTTGCTTCCCATATGGTTACATAGGTTTTGCAATGGCATACAGAATCCTTCGATCTGCCCCTTGTAAATTTGGGGAGTATTTTCCCCACTGGGGTGTTCACCATCGTTCTCGCTTGATAGGTAACCTGTCTATATGACCAAATTGGAGCATTTGTCAACTGCATTCCAGTGCTTCTCTTTCTCTTTCGGCCACACGCAAGCTCTCTATATGTCAACTTGTGCCTTCTACACATCGATCATCTTCATTTTTTGTACTCTCTCCTCCCCATAGAGTTCGGCTCAGGCCCCTTATTCCCAGTTCGTCTCCGAGGGATAGATTCTCAATGCGGTGTAAATTAGTTTAAAAAATTTTAGCAACCTTGGTTTGGAGGTTCTGTTCTTCCCCTTTCTCACGTAATGAATGTATAGACGAGCTTGTGGTACTGGTATTGTCTGTAGATTCGAAGTCTTTAGAAGTAGAATGTGCCGCTTGGTTACTTACCTAGTCGATGAGATCTTCACTTACTTCGTTGTTTGGTAGTGGTAGGTTTTTGGCGATCTCTTCTAACTCACACGATGCATGCAGTCTTGCCCTCTCTTGACTTAGACTTTGGCTCACACTACGGCTCCTACTTCTTGTTGGACTCTTTGAACTTTGAACAATTTCTCGTAATTGCTATCTCCTCTCACTTTTCTCTCTCAAACAAAGAGCTCTCCTTAGTGCTCCTCCCTCCCCTTGAGTATATTTTATAAATCAGTCCTGATTTGGTCGTAGGGGCATTAATTGCCTGGGTACGACATCGGCTGTTATCTTGTTCTTCTTCCTCCCTATGACTCTTTTCTTGGTATTGTTGCAGTATTTGTTTTTGACGTTGCTCTCGGTGCCTTTACTCATGCTGGTCTTGCAATGCAATAAGATTCCATGCCAACAACCTTGGAATTGTCTGAAGAAGATCGGAGATTGCGTGGTTCACAGTGATTTTGTCATGTATAGTGCCGTCCGTGACCGCTCACTCCCGAGGTTCCTGTTGTGAGGTTTTACAACATCACTCCATATCATGGGGACCCCCATTCTGAATTTTTGGAGCTTGGATTTTTGCTTGGCTTAATCTTGATTGTTTGGATTCTGAGAGCAATGATGCTTAGATTTGCAATATGGATGTGGTTATGATTTCGAAATTTTGATAGGATGATGAACATGGTTTGAACTTCATGTGGTGAATGTGGTTTTCACTTGCAAATTAACGAACTTTTACAAAGCATTGAAAACTTCTTGACAATTTGCAATCTTTATTGTGGATCTTCGATTTTGTTGATAATTGGAGTTAATGATTGCTAAAACCGAGATTTTCTTTTTCAAGTTGCCAAATTTGAGATTCTTTAAAATTCCTCAATTTCCCATGCTTGGTAAATTCGAAATTTTGAAGGGCAATTGAGATAGTGATATTTTCATGGCATTGGCAAATTTTGGTTGGATTTCGATTTTTGTTGGGGCTAATAATTTCTAAAAATCTTGAAGTTCAATTTTGAGGCTTATTCGTCAAATGTAAATTTCATTGGAATCAAATTCAATATCATGAGATTTTCGATTTTTAGTTTTAAATTGCTGATTGTGATGATTTTCCAAATCAGATTGTATGTTTGCCAGTTTCTTGCATCAAATTCGAAATTCTCATTGGGCAAAGTAATCATGTCTAATTTTGAATCAAGTTACAAATATCAATGACTATTTTCGATCTCTAATTTGATTGGATTATGAAATATTTGAAAGGTTTAAAATTTGGAGGTGCACCATAATTTTCGATTTTCAAATAATCATTTCTTGGCATTTTCGAAATTGCATTGGGGTTTTAATTAAATTCTGGGGTGTTGTGTCAAGATAAATCGAAACTTAGCATTTTGATTTCAAAATGGCCCTAGCATTTATTAATTTCGAAGCTATTCTAAAAGACTTTTTCTTAAAATTTCGAAATTAATTTACCTTTTGCAAAGTCGGCCCTGTTATTAGCAACTTATTAATTTTTTTTTATTACCAAATGTGTGGCAGGTCAGCCTTGAAATTAGGCCTAGCGGCAGGTATAAAGGGAAGGCCATCATCTTCATTTCCCTCACATTCAAATTGTGATTCCTCTCTGCTATTATAGGAGCGAAATCTGGGCTTAAAACAGCGAATTTCCATCAATTTCGGCAGCAGTTTGCATCATATTTTGGAGCGAAACTGTCATAGCAAGGTGGCGACTTGGCTTAGGTAGCAGGCCTGGGCATGAACGACTGCATTTGGAGGTGTTTGGAAGGAGGATTTGATCCATATTTGAAGGCCTTATTCTCAGAATTTTGACAAGTAAAGATTGTGGTGTGAAGTGTGGATTGTGACAAGGTCAAGGACATCAAGTTTTGTTTGACAAGGCAATTGCATCGAGATACCATTCAGAATTTCATAGAGGGTGTACAAATCCGGAAAGTCGAAAGAAGAATAGTTATCAAGCCAAGGGCATCCACTTTCGGTTTTCTTTGCATGAACGGAGTGCTTTCATAGCCGGTGAGTGGCCTATCTCAGCTTTTCTCTTTAATTGTTAAGTGCTAGTTTCTGGATTCAATTGATGGAAAAAAGGAATACACAATTGAATTCAGAAACTAGCACTTAATATTATGGATTGTGGAAATCTAATGGATCTTTAATTGTTTTCATTTCCTTAGTATTTGTTGTTAAGTGTTAAAGACTAGTTTTAAAAGTAGAGCTTGAAGTTTGGTTAGTAGGTTGATTACTCGATTGTCTTGATTAGCTTTCTTCCCCCAAGTTCTTGCTTGCATCATCCATTCCATCACCTCATCATCTCACTAGAAAGAAGTTGGGAGTTATAAGTGGTTGTTTCATTTCACTAGGAAGAAGTTGGGAGTTATAAGTGTAGTCCATCTCACTAGGAAGAAGTTGGGAGTTATAAGTGTAGTCCATCTCACTAGGAAGAAGTTGGGAGTTATAAGTGTAGTCCCACCATCATTGTAGAAAGACGAGGCATAAATAAGTGTTTAGGATGGCGGATGCTAGTGCAAGCAAGCGACCAAAGGGAACTAATGCTAAAATAGGAGACAAGGAAGTTATGATACCCAACTTCAACTTCCGCTCGAAACTGAAACAAGTTGGAGACACCAACATCGGTACCCTTGACATGATTCAATTAAGAGATAGGTTGAGAGACAGACAGTCCCCTATTGCAAAGAGAATCTACAAGTCCGGAGTTGTACATGCAGCTGCTTTCCCTCCTACCTTGCCTTGTCCGGAGTTGATCATGGAGTGTGCATCTAGGCTCCACATCCAGCGCAAGTCTATCATTATTGACGGAGGAGAGAAAGTTTTGGCCAATATTAGCAGTCCAGTGATTGAGGATACATTCAACATACCCCAGTAGAATAGCACGGAGGCACTGTCCATGGATCAAGCCACCAGATTCTACCAAGATAACCAAGACACATACTTTGCTCTATTGAAACGGAATTGGTTACATGAAGGCAAGAAAGGAGTCACCAAGGTATCAAAGCTCACCCGGTCAGACTTCAAATCAGAATATGGCGACCTCATCGTCCTCAACCAAATCATGGACTCAGCACAAGGTATGCAATTCGAGACTTGGATGTACTATTTCATTGATGGCATTGAGAGTGGAAAGAGAAAATTTGATTGGGCCAGAATAATTAGTGAAAATCTAGAGTTACAGCTTAGAACAGTGCAGTCTCAGAAACAGTTTTATATGGGATCATACCTTTTTTACTTAATAGCAAGATTATATAGGCAACCTGGACTTGAGGCTAGGGGAGAAATTGGCCATGGGCCCGGGCAGTACTTGGTGTATGAGTGCTATCCACAGCTTCATTTGCACAACACCAAGGACTTCAAGATATTCTATGACGCCTTTGCCATGAAACTAGTAAGGATTTTGCAAGGGACTCCTGCTCGGAGGTTCTCTCTGGAAGCCGAGGCCAAAGTTAAGAAATATGGGAGTTGGTTCATCATATTTGCGCAATTCACATACATAAGAGTGGCTGGATGTACAACTTGTCCCAAGAGGCTTCCAAGGTACCCGCCCGATAGATTGGTTTTGATGGAGTTGGCTAGGCAACTCGAGCAATACGATAAGATAATGAAACGAAGAGGTGAGGCAGGGGTTACCCTCTCACTTGTGATAGGCAATGACAGTTGTCCCAATCTTGTTGCCTTTGCATTTGCTGAAAAGGAGTTGGAACAATATCACCTAGCTTGGTATGGAGCAAGACAAGGATTTGATCCTCATGGTCTAATCAAGACATCTCGAGGAGATCCATTCAGTCATGTTCCTACAATAGAAGATTTTTGGGCTAATGCACAAGATGACTTTCATGTGAGGAAGCTAGCTTTCTCAAGATTATCACTAAGCCTGATGAGAGCTATAAAATGGAAAAATCTTATGATCCCAGACCAGCTGGAAGAAGATGAAGATGTGCTAAGAGAAGACTACAACACAGTAGAAGGAATGGAGTTAGATCCAGTCAACTGGGATGATCACCAGGATCCATCCTTAGAGGCAATCAATAAGTTGGTTGAATTGCACACTGAGTGGTGGTATAACAAGAAGTTAAGTCAGTTGCAAAGATCAAAGGTGCGCCTTACCTATATGAAGATGAAGCCGGTAGAGGTTCAAGCAGAATTAGTTAGTCAGCAAGGTGAGGGCGATAGCCGGCAGCAACCACAGCAGCAACAGCAAGCTAGTAAGGGCAAAAAGAGAAATTTAGAGGTTGAAAAGGATAGGGAAGATCAAAGGCCTCCAACAAAGAAGCAAAACAGAGTATCATCGAGGGAAAGTATATTTGAGGCTACAAGCCAAGAGCACGATGCCAGTGGACAAGGTGCAGTAGTTGAAGTGAGCTCAAGTTCTGAGTCAAGTAGTGAGGACAGTAGTGATGGATACTCTCCTCTTTCAGAGAATCAAGTAAATGAAGATATGGCAGTCTCAAGTGATGAAGAAAATGGGCAAGTGGATATTGAGGCCGAAGTAGCACAAGATGAGAACCAGGCACCCAATGATGAGTATGAAGGGCTAGTTCAGCCAAATCCAACAGTGGGGGTTTGCATTGCACCTCCTTGGATAATGAAGATGCTCCAGCCAATTATCCCTGAGCCACCCATCCACACAGTTGAGGAAATTCAAGGGTTTGCGGAAAGAGAAGGTGATGCTAGACAGAGACAAACAACAGGAACAGTGGCAAGAGTAATCAGAGATAGAGATGATGGTCACAGAAGGGTTCAAATTGCAATACCAAGGGTCAGCAGAACAATGGATGAAATTTCAATTCAGGACTATGAGTTTCAAGAGCATGACTTGGGAACAACAACAGATGAGATAGAGTGTGAAGAGCTTCAAGAAGGCGTGGCCTCAGTGGTAGAAAGGTTAGCAAGGGCAAATGCTACAATTGCTAGATTGCAAAGAGAAAATGAGTATTGGAAGAGTATCTATGATGGAAGGAGTCAGCCAATCCAGCAAGTGCCAGGGGCAGCTCTCCTCCAAGCTAATGAGAGCAATACTAACCAAGATCGCGGAGAGTGGGTCAATGACATCATCCAGGAGGGACGAAAGTTCTTGCTTCCCTTCACTACTACTTTCAGAACATTTATAACTATCAGGAATAGATTCATAACGTTTGAGGCAAGGTGGAGGGATTTCCTTCCAATTTGTGAATAGACCATTCCCAGGCTGAAGCAGTTACAAGAATATCAGAAGGAACATTGGTGTAGGCCAAGGTGATAAATGAAGGAGAAAAGAGAGCATTTGAGTCTTGGTTCATGGCCTTAACAGTTAGGTTGGGAACACTAGAAGAAATACAGAATAGGTTTGCACAGCACAGTCCGGGCATCGAAGCTTTCATTTCAAACACAATGAATGATGCTAGAGTTGCACTTGATTTCGAAGGAATCATAGAGGACTTCAATGAGACAGAGTTTGGATCAAGATTGGATGATTTGGGAAAGATTGTCCCTTTGAAGAGAAGATTGGACATCCTTGCCTCTCTCAGAGCCCTGGTACAATTTGCAAAAGATGATGAGAAAGAGAATGAGAAGATACTACAAGCAGCAAAGGACATGGTCATCACAGCTGAGCTCAAGACGAGGCATTCACCTTGCCCTCCCATGGAAGAAGTTGACAGCATGTTAGCTAAGTTCATCACTTATGCTAAAAGGATGAAAGAAAAGGGTAGAGTTATATTAGAAGACCATTTGATGTAAGCCCATGTGGCATTTTCCCCTTTCTTCTTGGGTAGGATAGGTGTCAGCATCTGATTGGCTACCATTTTTTGTGCATTCTCATTGGTTACCACTTTTCCTTTTTTTTCATTGGCCCATTGATGAGGTGGTGTCTTTTCATTGGCCGATGGGGTGGTAACCCTAATTAGGGTTTTTGGGATTTGATCTAGATCGTTGATTTTTGCCTCTTAATCTTGGCCATTCATTGTAATTTTGAGCCTCTATATAAGGACATTTGATCTCATTTGTAAAGGGTTGAAGAAAATTGTTGCTAATAGAATACCAAAATTGCTTCTCTTGTCATTGTTGTGTCTTGCATGGTGATTAAGAACACTTGGTGTTATTGCATGGTTTCTTCTTCCAATAGTTAAACTTAAATTTCATTGAGTTGTTAAAGTAGTTTTCATTTCAAGCAAGTTGTTAAAGTAAGAGTAGAAGTAGATGGCTAGTTGTATGGTGATATTGGTAGATGTTTGATAGGGATCTATATACTAGGCCACTAGCATCTTAGTGGCTTGTTAAGGAGCCTTGTGTGGTAATCTAGTCTCATTCCCTTTGGATCATTGCACTTATGGAGGTAACGCCGCTGGCAAGCTTTCCTTAGGTTGATCCCTGTCCATTTGCCAATCTTTCCATTCCATAGGAGGAGTAGTAAAGCAGTCAGTAGTTTAGTAGTTAGAGTTTGAAGAGCAAAGTTGGAAGTGATATAAATTGGAAAATCATTGAGTATACATTGCAAAGCTAAATTTCATCATAGCGAGAGTTTGACATTCCTCAAGTGAACAACGTAAGCCCGCCAAAGTGATAACCAGCAAATCACATTAATATAACTGAGTTAGTATCCACAGGTGTAAGGAACCTTGGAGTATCTTCGTATACTTTTCAAGAGAGGGTTGAGTGTTTGGTAGGCTGTATCAAGTATTCAATTGCTATATGTTATGTAGTGGTACAAAACTGACATCAACAGTTCCCTTTGCATGCATTGATCGATCGAAATTTCTCACAAATATACCAAGTCTTGCGTTAACCAATCCTCTAGTGTTTCTTTGATGTTGTCACTTTTCATTACTGGCGCTTGTTCAAACAGTCAGGCAATTACTTTGCCATCTTGCCTGGTACCATTGGGTTGGATCTCCAAGTTCGAATAGGGAATGGCGCCAAAATGTTTACTCCCTATGTTAAATGCTTTAACTTAAAAAGCACACAAAAATATAACAATGAACATATTCAATACGATAATTTAGAAACAATAGATCAATATGGTAGAAAGATATAACTTTATTATTAACATGTAATGATGGTCCCAACTGGTGTTGAGAGGGGAGAGGTGAATCAACACCCACTAAAACTTGAAAACAAATCTGATATAATGTAACTAAACTGTAAGCATAACAAATTCTATCACAGAAATAGCTATCACACAATCAAGCAATAAACAACACCAGATTTATCACGTGGAAACCCAAATTGGGAGAAAACCATCGTGTGAGTAAACCTCACAAACTTTGCATTCTTCTAAAGTGCGCCCTGTAAGGAGCCTTCCTTGTTGAAGGATTACAAATGCACTGCTAGATGCGACACGGTTAAGGGATTTAAGAAATAAGGCCTGTTAGAACCTGCTTGGTTAGAGGACTTAGAACACCTAAATAGATGTCATCCGGTAAAGGGATTTAATACAAGGGACCTGTTAATGTCCACCGAAAATATTGGGATTTCGCTATTGCAATTGTTAGAGAGCAATAGAGGGTTTGATCGTTTAATGATGACTTTGCTGAGCTTGATAAGATCGCTGGTCTATTCAATTGAGAATTATCACCGGTCACTGCAGGTATGTTCTCCTTGGCTGTTGTGCTTCTCCGCACACTCTACTTTCTTCTCCTCTCTTCACCTTAGTAGCTTCTTTAGCGTACAGGTTCAGTCTTTTCTTTGGCAGAATAAAGACAAAATATATTCATGTCAGGTAGAGGAATATATAGACTTCTTGCCCTTTCTGTATTTTACATGCATGACCTATTTAAAGATCACCTTCGGATCCATCACCCAATGGAGTCTCAGTTCACTGAGAGAACATCCGATGCATGCCATGCTTTTTCCGCTTTATGAATGAAATGACAGATGCGTTTCAAAAGCTTTCCTTGACAAGAGATATCTTCATGTTTTAATGCCACAAACTTCGGCATTAAAACCTTCAATCGCGCCTTGTACGATCATCTTGATAACTCAAAGTCTACTGGATTTAGTGCAACAAATCCCAGTCAAAGAGTCAAACAACTGTTTGTTGACTGTGACTTTCCTCGGTTCATTAGTAGTGTTGAAATCTTTACTGATTGGTTAATTTCCTTAGGTTGTGCACAGGTAGGAACTTTGACCTGTCACCATCCCTTTTCCTGGCTGTACCGGTAGAACCCTTTCCTAGGTTCCTGTTGCCAGTTACCAGTTGCATCTTGCTTTGTGACCGGTTGCTCTGATGATCAGTTAGAGCAATATTACTGTGTCACCGGTCTCCGGTCTTTCTTCGCTTATTAATGTCAGCTGTTCTTGACCTGTTGATCTGTCCTTGGTTTCTAATTGAATAACATTGTGGGCCTTCTTAGACATGATTGACAATCACTCTTTGCCAATCAATGACAAAACAAGTTTGCCATATACTGGTTACATTCCTTAACCGGTTGTTCTCCTAATGGCAACATGTAGTGTGTACAACCATAGAGTTCCAGTTGCCGATATAAGTGGGAAATATGTAGTACTCGACGGTTGGTTATGAATGGCCACTGCTGGCAACTAGTAACGATCCGTGAACAACAATCCATTACATTGCCATTCAGTAGACAAAATATTATATATTGCCGCCAACAAACAATATTACTCTGCTATAATCTTTCTTATTTAATAATTTTATGTTTTATTCCCATTTGACTGATGTAAATCTTTATCTCCTATTTGTAAACATATTTTGTTGCTCAACAACCAAAATTATTGATGTATTAGAGTATTAAACTGAAAGGAAATGCACTAGGTGGCAAGACAGCCAATACAACTTATGCAGTTGTTAGTGAATACAAAACCTCCATGTATTTAGTGGGAAACAAGAGGGCACTTCGCCTTATGCATGGGCAAGCAAGAGGGCACTTAGCCTTATTCACTGGGAAAGCTTATTACAAAATAAACACCTGTTCAGTGGGGTAAGTATAACAATAATAAACAAAGAGTAAACTCACTGGCGGTACCACCATCCAATGTTTACCATATAGAGTGGATAGAAATGGTAAATCCTCAGCTGAATAACCATTTAAAGAATTTCATGATTAGATCCAATGCATTATAAACACCATATAAGAGGACTAGCTGTTGATATGAAGTGCTGGTAAATAAAAAATGTTGTAACACCTCCAAATATGAACTGAATAACTTGGATAATCAATGAAACCATGAATCCAGCAAGAAATATTCCTCATATAGATTGTAATGAGGAAAGTTTCAGGTCTGATATCAATTGGGACACACTGCAACAGGTTTGGACAGCAAGCAAACACCCCAGAGATGTCACCAACTCTCGTCCAACACATTCAACATGAACATAGGTTGAAATACTACCTCAAAACAGCTCCAACTCTCACCAAACCTCACTGGAAGGAAGACATATCAATCTGGAAATCATTTTCAGACATAAACTGGTCTGTCATAATATTGAAATAGCAGAGGCTGTAAGGTCGAGAAAATGTACGGCCCCTTCTTGAGCACGGTATCATCAAAAGTACAATCCCAAACATGTGGAAACATTTGCCATGGGTCTAGGCGCCACCTTTCAAGATGAAAAATGCTTGAAAACTCCATTGCTTCATTTCACGACATCAAATGCCCCCTTGCAGGCATAAATCAACATGTGGTATGGCCTTATAAATCATTCTGCCGTATACTGTATGGGCTACTATGAAGGAATAATATGAACAAACAACAAAGAAAATTATATCAAAACACCATTATACCTGCATCCCAAGTTTGAATAACCTGGCATGAGGAATGGTATGGCCGGCCTTGTGTAACCCTTCAGATCACCCTCAAGAACTTCATCAACATCATCATAAATAAAATCAGAATCTGCAACTTCAAAGGACATCAAACACGTCCATCACTGCAACCCAAAGCTGTAACTTCAATCTGTAGCATAATGACAATCTGTTTATGGAACCATAGTCAACTAGGGGAACTTTTGTCCTTGAAACCAGCATTTCCAAGAGGGTTTTCACTTTAGAAAAGCTTTGGAAGAACTCAGGTTCTCTCCAAGGGCAAAATAAAATAATATTTGCCAGTCTAACCTCACAAATGAACCCACATCTTTTTATAGCATTCTAGAGGGAAATACTCATAACTTTAAAATAATAATTCCATTATTCTCCAAAATGATCTTTAAGAGAGATGAGTAATATTCCGATGATCAAAAAGGCCCCCCATGTCTCAGGTGTCCAACTTGAAACCAATTTTATCGCCTTCATAAAGAATTATTACACTAAGCAGTTAATTTAATATTTTTATATTAGACAGCTTAAGTGAACAATTAAATTAATTTACCCAAGTTGCGAAAAGCATTGAAGTAGCATAGAAATTAAATTTTTATTAGACCAACATGATACTGAAGACTTGGGATGATGATCAAAGACAATTAGGTGATTTACTAAAAATAGCCTGCTCTTTCCAAGAAGTTTGGTGGGTGCCAATTTGGTCAGAAATGAATTCAGAAAGTGTTATAATGATCAATACCACCAATTCAGCTCGTCGCCATGAACAACAACCCTCCTAAATTGAACCTGTGTTCTCCAAGAACTTTGGAGCTCCCCTTTACTTGCCTATCAGCCCACGGGAAACTCGGAAAGAAGGCTAATTGTTCACCAACTGATCATGTTCAAGAAGGGGACACGATAAAAACCTTGCATATAAATTTCATTTTTGAGCAATCCAAGAACATTTCTGGCCTCTTTTTTTTGCTAAAACTAAACCATTTTAGTAATAGAAAATGCCACAAAAATCTAAATTGTTCAATGATATTATATATTAATCTGGTGCGCTATCGAGGGAATTCTTATCTGCTAATACCCAATGCCCACATCTCTTCTGAAAGTATGAATGTCCTTTTATTCTCTTCAATAAATTATCAATTTTGGGAAGTGGAGTATAAAGTATGTATGATGTTAGAACTAATTAAAGGCTAGTATGGACAACACATTCTGGGATGGTGGTTTTGACTAAATGAAATGCATAACTTTTTTTTCTTTTATGAATATTAAAAGCTTTCATATATGTTACCTATTTATATAGTTGTTAGAGCATTGAGAAACGATATATTTAATGCTATCTCCTTTAGTACAACATAGGATTTCTCTCAAACATGCAGATACTGTTAAGTGCAGATGCTATATATCTTGAAAATGTGTGTGTGGATGCTATTTATATGATACATACGAGTGGTGTTATTTATAGCCTAATTTACTCATGGATGATTGACTGATTGGTGAGCTAGACTGGGGACAGAGTGTAGCTGCATGCCTATAAAAAATGGTTATTAGATCTACCAGAGTCTTCATACACCTTCAACTGGAGTTTGATCAATTTCAAATTAAAGGGTTTGACACATGCCCTTTTGGCAAATAGATAAAGATGTTTACATCTCTCTACATGAGTATTGTAGGATGTAAAAAGTTATAATTTCTCTTCTTTTTACCAAGACAGTAAACATAACCTGAAGGTTTTCTCTACATAACTAGAAGTTGTGGCTTATTCAGGTATGTGTATACAACCCTGCTTGCTGTGCTTGGAAAGGCAAGGAGGCCAATAGAAGCGTTGAACGTCTTCCATGCAATGCGTGTAATATATACTTTCCTCATTTTACTTATGTGCATACAAGCACTCTTTATATGTCCTTTGAGTTATAAAGTACATGCTTGCTGTGTGGATGCGATTTTTTGCAGGAACATATTTCATCTTACCCTGACATGCCAGCGTATCGTTGTATTGCAACTACTCTTGGGCAAGCTGGTTATCTCAAGGAGCTTTTCAATATCATTGATTCTTTACGTACAGGTCCTGCACAGCTGATGAAGAATGTGAAATTTCTACATTGGGATCCTCGCCTGGAACCTGATGTGGTTGTCTATAATGCTGTAAGTAACCCCAATTTTGAACTTGTTTCTTACTCAAAACTATGTATCTATACACACAATTTGTACTCTCCCATTTTGTTTTGGTACCAGGAAAAAAGTCAAGGGTGGCTTGAGTTAATTTAGTCTAGTTTAATCCTACGCAATATACTGCTGCCTTCCCACCCCCCAATGTGTACACCATCTAGGCCATAGCCAGTTGAGATTTTTTGGAAACCTTCGGATGCATTTTCTATTGTTGTAATTAATACATCATATGTGTATTACAAGTTTCATTACTGATTCTATATTTCATGTTCATTTTGTATGTTACACTCGATGAACAGATTATTTTTCATGTTTGTGCTCTTTTTTGGTTAGGATCTATCCTGCGATATATCATGCACATTTTACTTTTACAGATTGACAACGTGTTTTATGTATCATTCTCCAAGAAGGCACTAGGGCAGTAGATTTCTTCTACATCGGAGCTACCACCTTTGGATGAGGAGAGTAGATTTGTTTTGGTACTTGATAAGATTCTGGATATCAGAGAAAGAAAATTGAGGAGCAGTCCCGTGGTGGATGCCACTTGGGAGGGAAAACAAATTTCTGAACATTTTAATTTTCAATTGCTTGAGGGCAAGCAATTTTGGGAAGGGGGGAGTGTAACTTCCCTTGCTGTAGAGTAGTCCAGCAAGGCTAATTAACCTATTTAATTTCCGTAAAATAAAGTAGGGCAAAAGGGAATTCATTAATTTAATTGTTGATATTATCCAAACAAGCTTATTTTATGGGTAATATTATTCAATTAATAAGTTGACTGAAAGATTCCCAATCCCGGTGACCTTGGAATTTGAATCTTTGACTAACGTTTGGTATCTCTGAATGATCTTGGCTGAATTCTGATTTCTTTGCTTTTTACTTGTGTTTTTTCTAGTTTTTGGAGTTTTTCGAAAATAAAACAATTGCATAACAAATGGAAAATAAATAGCATTTAAGAAATGTAAATCCTTCTGCAATTCTATTTATTGCTGAATTCTGAAATAGTACATACCCAAATCCATCAGAAATATGATATATTAGCTTCAAGAAAAGATCAAAACAAACATACAATATTGTCCATCACACGAATAAATGCCAGCTACATGGGAATGCTTGATGTGTGCCCCAAATCTGAAGAAGATGCTGTAAATAATCCACCAAAGCGTCAATGAATGCTAAACCGCCCAATAATGAGTAAAGGGCTTTCTCTAAACCCCACCTGAGCTGTTGGAATGAAACGCCTGCAGGCATTAAGCTGGCTGTCAAGCTGAAAGTAATTCTCTTCCCCCAATTGCAATGCCAATACCCAATCAATCACTTCCTCTGTCAATCTGAATGCAATGAAATACCAATGCAATCACCAAAGACATGCTGAGGTTGAGGTTTGCGTCCCAACAGTCGAGACTTGAGGATTTCGTCCCAAGCCACAAATCGCTCTCTAGAGCAATTTCACAATTCAAGAGTTTCAAAAATGTCAAAAAGGTAATGAGGAAATGAGCTTTCATCTCTTTATAACTTCTCTCAAGGGAAATTCGAACCCTAAAGGAGAAATACACTTAGCACTTTATAATAAAATAATATTTTCCCAATTAAAGGTGTCCATGCTATAGGAAAACAATACTTTATTAAAAAAGTTATAACTCAAGGCACCAAAAAGTCTCCGGATAGTGAAAATGTTTTATGATAATTTGAGACCTTTCAAACGAGCTATCACACGAAGGCATCCCTGACCAAATGAAGCAATTATTCCCTTATTACTCCAAAATGGCTATTAAAATAGCCTTATTATAAATTATTTAATCACTGACTTAGGAAATATTTAAATATATTAAAATATTTCCCTTTTTGCCTCTGATAGCCCAAACCAACCAAATAAACATGGAGTCTAACCATGTCGCCTGTCTGTGATTGATGTCGAACGAGATGGGTCAACTGGCAGTCCCATCCCTAAAATCTAGGGATGGTCCTAGAAGTTAGGAAACCAATCCTCTCGCATTGAACTGATATCAACTGAAGGGTCATGAATAACCTCACGACTGGCAACTGTCACAACCTCCTAAAATTTAGGGATATCCCCTAAAATCTAGGAACTGCTCCAAACTGCTTGTAAAGCCAAAATTCGGTCACTATATGCACTGAATGAGTCCCTATCCATCTCTGCTAGCCTACAAGACTCTAATGATAGGCCAACACCTCAGTCTTTGATGTGCACTCTAGAAAGGGGACATGACAATCCTCCCTTCCCAGAGATTGCTTGTCCACAAGCAATGTAACACTATATCAAGTGCCATCACAAAACCACTGCTTGGATCCCATGGAAAACTAGAAGCCATGCCCCTCATGCAAAGTGCAGGCTCCTGTAGCATCCCCTGAAAAACAAACGAGACGACTCTGTAAAAAGATCCATAACAACCACTCACCCACACTCCCATACTGAATCTGTCTCTGCTCGGATCCCAAGAGAAATAGATCTCAGGACCATCAAAAACCAAGATGTATGGGTGACTCAGATCACATACACCTTGAACTCCCCCTGCGCACCCTGTTGTGAGGTTTTCACACCATCGCCCCAAAGAATTTGGGGACCCCCATTTTTTTTTTTTTTTTTGAGCAAGCCTTGACAATTTTTCTAGATCCGGGTATTTGGGTGCCTTAGCGAATTTTTGGGCAATCCAGAGGTTTTGAAATGAAAATTTTACACCTGGGATATTTTTGAAGTGCTTGGGAGGGTATAGCTTGTTTTCACCTTGTGTGAAACATTGATTTTCCTAAATGGTCGATTTTGTCTCCAAGCCAAACGAAATTCAATAGGAATATTTTATTTCGATTGTTAGAAAAATATCTGGCAGGGCAAATTTGCAAAATTTTCAGACTAAGATGAATTTTGAAAATTGATGAAATTGAAGAACTCGAGATTTTCAAAATTTAATTGTGAAATTGGATATTTTTGGGAAAATCTTGTAAATTTTTTTTGGTGGAGAAAAATGGAAATTAAAGAATAAATTTAAAGTTGCCAATTAGAGATAATAAATTGCAAAAATAAAAAAGGATAAAATTGCCAAATGGAAATTAAATTGCAAAATGATTTTTGGGTTGTAAAATAATAAAAAATTAATTTTGGTTGTCATGATTAAATGCATTAAAATCATATTTTTTGGGCTAAGTGTTTGTAATTTAGAAATTTAAATTGGGCCCCTTTGTGTGTTAAATTCAACGTATTTTAAGGCCTAGGAGGTGTGAAATTCAAGGCAAGTTATTGGGTCCACAATGGGGAGGGTTTAAAGCTATATTGGAGGCCTAAATGACCTTTTTTCAAAATTTCAATTTTAGGGCCTATGATAATTTCGGATTTGGCTAATTTAAACCGATAATTTTGCACTAGGTTGACCCAATTTTAAATTAAAATAAAATCCCCTAGGGCTGGGCAATTTATTTCATTTAATTCATGTTTAATTTGGCAATTTTAATTTTTTTGTTTTTCCCTCCTACAAAGTCGGCCTTGCTTTTTTGGAGGCAAAATTTGGTATATAAGGGGAGCTCTCCCCCACTTCATTTCACCATCTCATTCACTTCTCTCCTTTTCTCTTGGCAGCAAAAAGCAGTCCGAAAAAGCAGTCCGAAAAAGCAGAGCGAAAAAGCAGAGCGAAAAAGCAGTCCGAAAAAGCAGATCCGAAAAGCAAATTCGAAAATTGGAGAGTTTGATGAAGAGAAGAAGCTTGAGTTGAGGCAAATCAGATTTGTAATAGAAGAATTTATTGATAGAAGATTCATAGCAATCAGATTTTGAGAGTGAATTGGAGAAGGGGAGATTTTCTTGTGGAGATAGAAGATTTTGAAGATCAAGCCCAGCTAATTGCATAGACAAAGGATTCCTAGCCCTTGGGTGAGTGGCCTATCTTTTCCTCTCTCTTTAATTGCTTTCATTTCATTGGTGCTAGTTTAGGTGTTGAAAACTAATTTCAAGAGTAGAGTTAGGTGTTTGGATATTAAGTTGATTACTCGATTGTCTTGATTGGTTTTTTTCCCTCAAGTTCTTGCTTGCATTTCATCTTAGGAGGAAGATTTGGAGTGATAAGTGTAGCCCATCTTAAGGTAACGGCGGGGAGTGATAAGTGTAGTATTCCACCCCTAGGCGAAGATTGGAGTGATAAGTGTAGTTCCACATTCATTGTAGAAAAGACGGGGAGTGATAAGTGTTTAGGATGGCTGATGTTAATGCAAGCAAGCGACCCAAAGGAATTAATGCTGAAATAGGAGACAAGGAAGTCATGATACCCAATTCCAACTTCCGCTCAAAATTGAAATACGTTGGAGACACCAACATTGGTACCTTTGATATGATTCAATTAAGAGAGAGGTTGAGAGACAGCCAGTCACCTGTGGCAAAGAGGATCAAATAGTATGGAATTGTGCAAGGAAGTGTTCAGTCTACCCCAGCAACAGACATGATAGGACAGAATTGGTTACATCAAGTCATCAAGGCTCACAAAGTCAGATTGCAAATCAGAGTGCAGCGCCTTCATCGTGCTTCTCAGTCAAATTCCGGGCTCTACTAAAGGTACACAGTTTGATTCTTGGATGTTTTATTTTGTTGAAGAGATTGGAAATGATAAAAGAAAGATTGATTGGATTAGGATCATTGGCATGAATTTAGAGTTGCAACTTGGATAGTACAAAATCGGGGCAAATCTACATGGGGTCCTACTTCTTCAATTCAGGTGCAAGACTACTAGTGATGCTTTGCCAGTCGAATCAAATCCGATCTTGGGGAGATGCATTGCACCACTATGGTTGAGGCAAGTACTTATGCCAAAAGGGCAAGGTTGTGGCAGTTCGAACAGCGAAAGGCAGTCAAGGGTTAACCAAGGAGGAAAGCATTGATGAAAGCAGTTGATGAACTCAGTGATGGGTGGATTGTGGAACAATCAAGGAGGTATGGTGAGGGCAGGTGCCCCCAAACCCAAGGTTATTGAAACAAGGATGCATGCATGCAGATTAAATCCAAATAGGAAGGTTAAAAATGGCAAAGTATTGAAGCAAGGAGGAAAGTGATTGAAAGGTTGAGAGAGGTCAAGTTTGATTTCAAGGCGGTGGCTAAGAGCAAGGCTCTTAAATTGCACAAGGTTCACACCTAGGCAAGCCACCAAGGTCAAGGCAAGATTACCCCAAGTGCATGGAGACCTTAATCTTTTAAGGTCAAGACATCAAGTACAAGCAAGTTCAAGTGGTGGTGAGAAAATTTCTAAGGACAAGCTCAAGCATCCAAGGCTTCATCTCATCTCAAGGATTAATGAACTTTATAAGACAAGGTTGATGAGGTGGCAATTTCATGTGCATGCAATCAAATCATGCCAAGTGTCCTATGTTCTCATTGGTTGACAGATTATTGTAATTTTCTTATTGGCCCACAAAGTTGGTGCCCTCATGTAATTGGTTGAAAGATGGTAACCCTAATTAGGGTTTGTAAGGTTTAATCTTGGCCCTTGATTTTGCCTCTTAATCTTGGCCACTCATTGTAATTTTGAGCCTCTATATAAGGCCATTTGTACTCATTTGTAAAGAGAGTTATGTTGGAGAATTGTTGCCAAAATACTATCAAAATTGTCCTCTATTCATTGTTGTGACTTGCATGGTGGATATACATGATCATTTTGGTGTATTGCATGGTTCCTCTCATCTCTCAAATTAAAGTAGGATTTCATTTCATGTTGTTAAAGTAAGAATAGAAGTAGATGATTAGTTGTAATGGTGATGTTGGTGAATGTTTGATGAGGATCTATATACTAGACCACTAGCACCTTGGCGGCTTGTCAAGGAGCCTTGTGTGGTAATCTAGTCAATTGCTCCCAAGTTCTACTTGCATTTTATCTTTCCGCTTGTACTTCAAGTTGGGTTGGAAGATAGGTGTTAGTGTGAAAATCCTAAGAGTAACCCTTAGACTCATCGCACCGATGGAGGTAGCGCTGCTGGCAAGCTTTCATTAGGTTGATCCTCGTCCATTTGCCAATCTTTCCATCCTTAGAAGTAGTTTAGTAGTTAGAAGTTTGAGAAGTAAAGTTGAAAGTGGTAAATTGGAAAATCATTTGAGTATGCATTGCAAAGCTAAATCATCATCATAGCAAGAGTTTAACATCTCTGGATGAACAACGTAAGCCCGCCGAAGTGATTACTAGCAAATCACATTTATATAACTGAGTTAGTATCCACAGGTGTAAGGAACCTTGGAGTATCCTCATATACTTTTCAAGAGAGGGTTGAGTGTTTGATACGCTGTATCAAGTATTTCAATTGCTATATGTTATGTAGTGGTACAAAACTCGCATCAACACACCCAACTGACCTGTACTGAGTGAGTAGACCATTTGCACAATAGTGATGAATACCCTTGAACAAATGTAATGTCCCCGTTTTTTAGACTTATGGGATTAGCTTGGTTTGGGGACCCTCATAGGCTAATCAGGCGATCAGAGGGGGTCAAATGGTGGAGCCAGTGTTGGGATTCCATTATGGAGGTTTGACTTATCAGGTTTGCTCTTCGTTCGGATCATTTTGGTCAACTTACTATTTTTAGTAAGTGGTATTTTGGGTATGGCCAGGATTAGCAGGGTGTCTGCACGGAGCATTAGATATCTCAGGATCGAGTTTCAGAGAATCTCTAGTTTGAAAGACTTACTATTTATAATAAGTCTATTTTTAGTAGTGGCTATTTCTGGCAGGGCAATGCCTATTCCTAGCTGGGCAGTTGGACTTGGTGCTTTGTCATAAGTTCGTTGATTGCAGTCAGACAGTTTAGTGGCTTATATTTTAATGTGTTATTAAATTAAATTATTTTGATTTAATTTAATAACTTATGACTTTATAACTGAATGTTATTAAGTGAGATTATTTTTAAAAGCGAATTAAATGAAAATATTAAAAAGTGCTTTTTCCAAAAAAGCTATATAACCAACTCGAAAAAGCACTTTTCATTATCTTATGCAATCATTATTATTTCTTGGAATTTGCGAAGAAGACAAACCTGGCTAGGGTTTTGAGGACTGATTCCTCATTTCGTAATTTGAGCCATTAATTGATGATGGTGAATTTTACATGCTGATTATTTTGTGATTCTCAACTCGATGCTGTTGTATATCGAATTTGGAGAAGGTTTCAAATCTGAAGTTTGTTATTGCTGATGAAATTGTATGCTGGGTACAATACGATTTGAATTTTGAAATTATTCTGGAAATTGCAATTCATAGTTCTGATTATTAAAGGTTGGCGGCACAAATTCTTTGCAAAGTGGTGGATGGCATGCTTAGTATTGGCAGCACATGAGATTGGAATTTTGAGAGTCCTCATGCCAGCTTGCTGCATTGGTTACGACTCATCCATTGACTGCCGTTTTGACACCCAGGGCCAAGCGTTTGCTGTTGGAGCTGTCTTCCATTCACGTGTGGACATTTTGAAACAAAAGGGAGCCGCGTGAGGAGTTTTTGAACACAGCAGCCTCCTTCTACTGCTCACGACCTGCATAGGAGATCTGACGTGATGCTGCAGGGTCTAGGAATTAATGCGGACCAGTCATGTCTTAATATAACAGTCAAGTTTTGGGATAATTGCATTCTTACAAAGATTTGCAGAAGTACAGGTGCATTCACATTTAATGACATGTGATTATTACAAAATTTGTTTGGAATAAGAATTCAAAATAGTGAATGTTATCTCAGAATATTAATTGTTTGGAATTTAGATAATTTAATTTGGTGAAAGCATCATTGAAATTTGCTGTTGTTATTTTAAGAAAAATTCTGGAAACATTTGTTATGATTAAATTGTTCAATCTGAAAATTCTGCCAAAGACGTGCATTTGAACTGTGAAAGAGTTAGTTTGTTATAGAGAGCTAGTTGGGTTCTTCACAACAAAGCTGCACCAGGACCTAGATATCCACACACTATATAATCTCTGCAGTGACCATAAATCTGCAAGTCACCTACTACTGATTTGCAGCCAAAACTCCCATCAATTGTTGATGGCGAGAACCCATCCCATTACGGATGATAAGGGCTAGGAGCCAACCCACGTCTATGTGACATCAAATCATCAACATGTGGCTCAAAGGAAAAATAATGAGCACTCCTCACTGTGTAACGATGATAAACTACTCCGATCTCTGTCAGAGGCTCATTATCCACCAGTCACAAACCCAAAGATGGCTTTAGTCTCGAACTCTTCACAAGTGGTTGGATAGGGTCCTAGGTGACCCTCTCAGCAAACCCAACCTCGCAATCTTTGTAAGGGAGTATCGTAGTCAAGGTATCTACAGTCTCTCTCACCAAACGCCGAATCACACCAGTACGCTGGATGAGAACACCCTCAGAAGCTCGGTAAGATTCCTCCCGAAATTTTGAACTCTCAAGAAGGTCATCCAGGAATGACTCTGTGCAGTAGAATTTATAGGTGGTAGCATCCATCTGCCCCCCTTGGATCCATAATTGGTCATCGTGTAACTATGACGTAGCCAATTGCCTATCATCACCAGCTATGCGATCACTAACAACCAACTCAGGTGATACCATGTCTCCTTGCTGAACAATCAAAGCCCCCCTTGGATCCATAATTGGTCATCGTGTAACTGTGACATAGCCAACTGCCTATCATCACCAGCTATGCAATCACTAACAACCAACTCAGGTGATACCATGTCTCTTTGCTGAACAATCAAAGTAGTGTCATGAACTGAAACACTAATCACTGACGGGTCAACTACACTACCCACAACGTCTTGTACTATATCACTTGACGTAATGCTACCAACTGTGGTATCCATCCCAACCGGAATATCCACCTCAATGTCAGGCACATTGCAACCCTCTACTAAAGTGCCTAACTCAACAACACATGTATCCAATGGAAGTGAACCTGTACCTCCAACACTAGAATCAAGGGTGGATGCATAGATTAAAATATCACCGATATATCGGCGATAAGCTGACTTATCACGATAAGTTTCAGCTCGTGACAAATTACATAAAGATATCACGAACCTATAAGTTCCAACTTATCGCCGATATATCGGCAACTTATCACGATAAGTAATCAACTTATCTCGCCTGCGTGCCAGTTAAAACGCAGACGGCCCAACAAAGGGGCAGTTTGGTTTTTAATTGCATGCCAGTCATTATTTTGGAGAGATTAGAAACTTAGAAGGGTTTTGGAGGAGAACGATCGACATTTGAGGCATTTTAGATTGATTTGAACTGGATTTGAAGCGGATTCGAAGGGACTTTTCAAGAAAATTCAAATTCACAAGTCAGTTTTCAAAATTCTTTCCCTTTTGTTTTAAAATCATTTTGTCTTGTATTAAATGCATTCAAGTTTATACAAACTATATAATATCATTTCCAATCTACTCTAACTTGTTTTAGAACGTAATGAATAAGATCTAACACCATTTTTTAGCAATTTTTACAAATTTTTCATAGTTTTCTCAAAAACTTCATATTTTTTCAAAAATTTCATAACCTTACAAGTTTTTTGGTTTTTTCCTTCAAGTTTCAGCTATGTTTAAACTTATTTAAAGTTTTAAACTAACTTAGTGTGTTTCTAAATTTCTTTATAAAATTTCTAAATTTGTGCACTCATTTTGTATATGACATGTGCACTTTGATTCTTCATCAAAATGGCAAATAGGGATTCCTCTACAACTGGGTCAGCTGTAGGGTTTGCCAGTGCTCTAGTAGACGCATGTCCATCTGGATATGTTGGAAGGCGCCCTAAAGGGGCTAGAGACAAGGCATGGGCATATGCTTTTGAAGGACCCGAATATAATACTGTGATATGCATAAAATGTGAAAAACTAGTTAGTGGAGGCATATCTTGTTTGAAATACCACCTTGGACATCACAGGAACAGCCTCCATTGTTCATAGACGATGACATCTATGATTTGCAGCAAAGAAACGAGAATCGGAATCGGATCGGAATCGGCAAGGCCGAATCGAATCGTGAATCGGCCATGAATCGGAATCGAATCGGCCACGAATCGGCAAATTTAAAAAACCCTTGAAATTTAGAGATTTTAACAATTTAAAACTTATTTCATGCACCCTTTATTGAATAAAACTTAAACACACTATAACATCATCAAATAGAAGCTAATATACATAAACAAGGAACATAAATAATAAATCCATTACATACATTACACGTAAAATGTAAATTGTAGCTAAAGTAAATAGAAATCATAGGATCGTAATGAGTCAAATCATAGAATGTATGTAAGATGAAGATCCATAAGACATCAAATCATAAATGTATGTAAGATGAAGATCCATGAAACATATGTCTATCAGTATCTGTAAGATCCATAAAACTAAATCGTTTCATAGTATGAATCTGTGATGCTTGATCATTGATCAATGCCAAATGTCAAAGTCTTCATAACTAGATCTTAGGTAGTCTTTGTTGGTGGCTGTTTTCAAGTCCCTAGGTTTGGCAAATGAGGTTTGAATGATTTTGGCCTGTTGGGAAGTCATGTCTGTCTGGGATTTGGGCGAGAGCTAAGCTAAGTTTGTCATAGAGATGGGGTCAAAACCAAGTGATTTGTGATAAAATGAGTTAAAACCCTTTGAGAATCCTTTTGCCAGCTTCAGTTTGACCTTAGAAAGCCATGATGGATTGTGGGAGGTAGCCCTACTAAAGGCTTGTTGAATCCTGAAATTTGGTTAAGTCTGGAATTTTCAAAATCTAGAATCTGCATCTTAACTCCTATGAAGCTGGAACCTATCTCAAACATCCTGAAGTATATATATTTTATAATTTATACAAATATAACTTAAAGTATAAGAAATTAAATAAATCAAACTTATACTTAAATGTTATATTTGTATAAATTTACAACAAATAGGGAAGGCAAAAAAAACATTGAAAATATTTGTGCTTTTTAAAAATTTGACTTGACTTTTTAGCTACCTGCCGATTCATGCCGATTTCCAAAGCCGATTCAGGCGATTTTTTCACATGAATCGCCGATTCGGCGATTCAGGTGATTCATCACAAAAAATCGGCGGTTCCGATTTCCGGTTCAAAAAAAATCGTTTTTGGTGAATCGAATCGTGAATCGCCCGATTTAGGCGATTCATTGGCGATTCTCGGAACACTGATTTGCAGAGGCAGGCTATGGAGGAGGATTGATTCACAACAGGATTGGATGACATTCAGGAGGATGATCATGACAGCAGTGAGAGTGAGGAGGATACAGATGATGAGTCATTGCCAGTGTCAGCACCATCTACATCTAGGGTGGAGGTCCAGTCACAACCACTTGTGCAAAGGGAGGTGGCACAGCCACAACGGACTACTAGGGCTAGACTCCCTCCCACTCCCATAGTTTTTACTAGAGCTACTGGGAAAGGGAAGAGGAAGATGTAGACTAGTTTGATATTGTACTTGGCATATGTATTTGCTTATAGTTTTACGAAGACAATTTGCTATTTTTAGTTTTCTTCAAAGTTCAGACTATCAGACTATGGCTACCAGCCATCAACATTCCACATGAGGATGGAATTTTGATACATATTTGCATTTATATATATCTAGATCAGCTTGTTTGGTTTGTTTACTCATTTAATAACTCATTAGGTTAATCTCCTTATTGAATTCTGCAAAAAAAATGCATTTCTAATTAAATTTAAGCCAATTTTTTAAGTTCCCGAGAAGTTCACCAATAAGTCCCGACTTATCTCTGATATCTCTTGATATTTTTTTTTTGCCCTCGGCGATAAGTTGCCGATAACGATATTTTGAAGTATGGGTGGATGTATCCCTAACTCCATCACATCCAACAACCCCAATTGTGGACATCACCAAATCACCAGACACCACAATATGTAACTGCTTTGGATCCGGTGCTGGTGTAGACTGAAGCTGGACCAATTCCACAGTCACCTCTGCTAAATGAACCTGTGACTCCTGGAGAGCCAATTGAGTGCTCTCTAAAACCTCAGAAGTCGTCATGAGCTCCCGAGTAAGCTCACTTCACCTCATCCTCTCTATCCAAGAGTGCCTCATATGCTGTACTTCCACTCTACTAGGTGATCTCAGTTGGCTACCAACCGAAAATAATCCTGTCTCAAAATTCTGACAGCCTCCCGTAAGGCATGAATCTTTGTCAGGGTCAGGTAACAACTACCATGGTCATCATCCATAGGAGCACCCCATCCATGAACAGCTAGCAGCTGCCGAGCAGCATTAAAATGCTCGAATGCGGTAACAATATCATACTCGTTGACTCTCAACTGACTAGACACATGATGACTCTGAATAATAGGCCTCCTATCCATCACCCTTGGCACACTGTCTGTACTGTGAATAGAAGTTGTACCCAACATACTCCTCTCAGAAACACTATTCCCTAGTGTGCTGTCATCTGAGCTCTGAGAACTAACAACTGAACTCACATCCTCAAATGGAGTACTAGTAGTTGACACATCTCCATCAAACTCCCCTGTACCTGAGGAAGCTTCTACAAAATCTACCTCAACACTCTCAGTTGCCTTGTCCTTTGTAACCTCTGAATAATCCAGATCCTGGGACTGATCTGCACTCTACAGCAACTCGGAGTCCTCTCCGAGGGTCTGATACAAATATGACTCACCACTGATGCGGTCATCCTCATGGGTCACATAGGAAGTATTGGTAGCAACCCAAGATGCTAACAAGGACTCTACCTCCTCCGGTGACCCGAACCAACCTCATCCGACTCGCTACTAACAAATGAATCCGAGTCATGCTGGCATGAGTCCGTGTCTACTATCTCAAACTCAACACTGGTATCATCACATGCAGACTCCATGCTCAAATCCTCAACACAAGAGAATACTCGCATCTACTGCAGTAACCCCATCTCGGGACTGCCGCTATCCAGATCTGTACTATTTGACTCCATCTCCTCAAGGCAGTCCTCAAAAGTGGTATCCTCCTCTAGCAATCCAGAGTCCACCATCATATCCTCCGACACTACAACACTCCCACTATTAGCAACTCCCTCAACCTCGACCATAGGACTATCCTCCCGACAAACTGAACTGGAGTCACTGGTTGTCTCTATAATACAATCCAGTATAGCACGAACATCAACTGCAGGCGTCAACTCCTGCTGTATCACCATACCATTAACTGAGTCTTGAGTCTCCATGCATTTGCCGGCCGATGTAACTGTCATGTGCTCGTCCATTGAGATAGGTAATGACCCTACAATAAAAGTGTGGGGTAACTCAACTGGAGAGGCACTGATCTCTGGAACTGATGTCTAGGCCCATGTGCAGCTGTGAAATCATCGCGCAGGTCTCTCCTAACCTCCCTCACCATGTCAACCTGTCTCGTTTCCTGTGTCCTGCGAGAAGAAGATCTGCTCAAGAGTGAAACCATGTATCTAGCCACCTTGTCAATGGTAGCCGGATCTGATAACTGTTCACTAAGCCTGTTCTGAATATCCCGACTACAATCCAACTGTCTAACCAAGGCATCAGTTTGCCTTTTAAATTCAGACAAACTATCTGATGGTTTCTTTTGTCTACTGCTATACGGTTTCATTTGTCTACTGCTATAAGTTCCCTTGCTCCTATCCATTCAATTTCAATAGAGTGTTGATCACTCACTCAATTTTTTACAAATTCCCATAGGTTGGCAAGAAGAAGGCTCTGATACCACTGAAAGATCCCCAATCCCAGTGACCTTGGAATTTACTATATGTCAGAATTTGAATCTTTGACTAACGTTTGGTATCTCTGAATGATCTTGGCTGAATTCTGATTTCTTTGCTTTTTACTTGTGTTTTTTCTAGTTTTTGGAGTTTTTTGAAAAGAAAACAATTGCATAACAAATGGAAAATAAATAGCATTTAATAAATGTAAATCTTGCTGCAATTCTTGTTATTGCTGAATTTTGAAATAGTACATACCCGAATGCTTCAGAAATATGATATATTAGCTTCAAGAAAAGATCAAAACAAACATACAATATTGTCCATCACACGAATAAATGCCAGCTACATGGGAATGTTTGATGTGTGCCCCAAATCTGAAGAAGATGCTGTAAATAATCCACCAAAGCGTCAATGAATGCTAAACCACCCAATTATGAGTAAGGGGCTTTCTCTAAATCCCACGTGAGCTGCTGGAATGAAATGCTTGCAGGCAATAAGCTGGCTGCCGAGCTGAAAGTAATTTGCTTCCCCCAATTGCAATGCCAATACCCAATTAATCACTTCCCCTGTCAATCTGAATGCAATGCAATACCAATCCAATCACCAAAGACTTGCTGAGGTTTGCGTCCCAACAGTCAAGACTTGAGGATTTCGTCCCAAGCCACAAATCGTTCTCTAGAGTAATTTCACAATTCAAGAGTTTCAAAAATGTCAAAAAGGTAATGAGAAAATGAGCTTTCATCTCTTTATAACTTCTCTCAAGGGAAATTCAAACCCTAAAGGAGAAATACACTTAGCACTTTAAAATAAAATAATATTTTCCCAATTAAAGGTGTTAATGCTATAGGAAAACAATACTTTATTAAAAAAGTTATAACTCAAGGCACCAAAAGGTCTTTAGATAGTGAAAATGTTTTATAATAATTCTAGACCTTTCAAACGAGCTATCACACGAAGGCATCCCTGACCAAATGAAGCAATTATTCCCTTATTGCTCCAAAATGGCTATTAAAATAGCCTTATTATAAATTATTTAATCACTGACTTGGGAAATATTTAAATATATTAAAATATTTCCCTTTTTGCCTCTAATAGCCCAAACCAACCAAATAAACATGAGTCTGACCATGTCACATGTCTTTGATTGATGTCGAACGAGATGGGTCAACTGGCAGTCCCATCCCTAAAATCTAGGGATGGTCCTAGAAGTTAGGAAACCAATCCTGTCGCACTGAAACTGACACCAATTGAAGAGTCATGAATAACCTCACGACTGGCAACTGTCACAACCTCCTAAAATTTAGGGACATCCCCTAAAATCTAGGAACTGCTCCAAACTGCTTGTAAAGCCAAAATCCGGTCACTGTATGCACTGAATGAGTCCCTATTCATCTTTGCTAGCCTACAAGACTCCAATGATAGGCCAACTCCTCCATCTCTGATGTCCACTATAGAAAGGGGACATGACACTGACTTAATTGGTTTACTAGTGAAGAGTTTAGTAAAGTCACTTTATTTCCTTTGGCTAAATTAAAATTTTAATCGATGGGAATATTAAAGGTGTTTCTAAAAGGTACAGGGATTGTTATAAAGATCATTTTATGGCTCATTTTAGATTTGCTTGAATATATTTTTTTTGTGGATTTCTGAAGGCTTATTGGAGTTTGAAAACCCTAGGACAAAAGTGCTTTAGGAAATTGGATTTGGTAGTACAATGATTCTACCCTAACTAGTTTGTTGGAGGAATTGTGTAGATTTCTGACCTAGATTCAGTGATTGATTTTAACAAATTTGTGAAGTCAGACAAATTTTTAGGTTGAATATATTGCAAAATATGAGGCAAGCTTTGGTTGATTCCTTCTAGGTGTTGATTCATTCATATTTATATGTTGTTGGGTGCATAAGGTGAGAGGTTAATATATTTCTATTAAACTACTTCATTAGGAAATATACATATACTATTGTTTAAGGAAATAAATTATTGTTGTTGATGTTTTGTAGGTTTTGTCGGATAAATACTGTGAGACTTAACTATTGAAGATATATATATATATATATATATATATATTATGTGAGATATATATCTAAAATACTATTAGGAGAAATTAATATAATAATGATTCAAAGACATTATATATATATATGTACATAATCAATTGTCATTATATCAATCTCATAATAATGAATAGACATCCCATGAAGGGACATTTCTCTCTTAGCCTCATTCTCAATATAAATGAAAGAGAGATTTCTGCATTTGAAAAACACATACATGACAGGCAGTGCTATTACATTTGTAGTGACCCTAAAACTTAACAATAAGAAGGAACTGCAACAATTAATATGTGTATATAGTCGCCAGTTCATTTACAACCATAAGAAGGAATTGGCAGAGTTCACTATAAGATACAAATTCATCGTGGAATACAGAGGCTGTTGTATTATGGTTACCAAATAAATTTGAGTGGAGTAATATTGCTGACAAATGCTTGTATGTAGATGTTTTTTGATTTGTTGCATATGGACCCTCATTGGAGCAACTTGTATCAAGGATGTTGATGCCCAGATAAGTATTTATTATCCTTGAGTATTACTTTATCTACTCATTGTAGTCTCTCTTTTATTTGTATTTCTATACGTACTATAAGAGCTATTTGCCTTGATCTTTTCTGGGGATGCTCTTGCAGGAAAAAGAAGATTTATATTAGATTCAAAGGGAGTATGACTCTTCAGAGGTAACTTTGGACGAGGAGCTAAAAATATTGATATCAGTTTCAGAGGGAGTCTGATAGTTTATCTTATGCAATCTTGGATGAAAAGATCAACAGATTAATATCCGCTCAATGAGTTCTCTGTGAGAGAAGTTCGAGGTGAAATCCCTTGTTTCCACCCTCAGCGCTGAGGCATGGTGGATGTCATTAATGTGACTCCATGTTTTTTAATGGCCCTGCCCCCCGTGTACATCATGAGGAAGTTATGACTTCAAAATGATTATCACTTGTATTTGTTAAAGTTATTGGAAGGTGATGATCATGCATTAACTTTAAATTTTCTATTATGACGGATATCTTATGATGTCTAAGAAGATCATGATAGATTATATCTTGCATGTTGGATTAATTTCCTTAAAAAGACCATGAATATCTTGCATGGTGGACTAATTTCCTTAAACAAACCATGAATATAATGTTTGTACGGTAAGTATTATTGAGGATACGTGTGCGCATACCTTATGAACATTTTTGAGTATTTGGTGAATATCATGCGACTTGATATTCTAAGGCCTTTACTCGGAGTATTCACCCTCGGAGTACTTGATGAATATCATGCGACTTGATATTCTGGGGCCATTACTCCTGATATCATGAGATGATATCTAATGGTGAATATCTTCTAATTAAGGATATTCTTAAAACATGCCATTCTGAATATTACACTTAAGTAATATTATATGTTGTGTTTATCCTCCCTAGTTAAGAGGGAGTGTTGATGTTTTGTAGCTTTTGTCAGATAGATAATATGAGACTAAACTATTGAAGATATATATATATATATATATATATATATATATATATATCTAAAATACTATTAGGAGAAATTAGTATAATAATGATTCAAAGATATGTCATAATAATGATTAGATATGTCCCATGAAGGGACATGCCTCTCCTAGCCTCATTCTCAATATAAATGAAAGAGAGATTGCTGCATTTGAAAAACACATACATCACAGGCAGTGCTATAACATTTGCAGTGATCCTAAAACTTAACAATTGTCTTTGCCATTTTAGAAGTTGTGTGGATATTATACTTCATTGCAATGTGAAGAAAATGGCTGGTGGTGTGAATGGAAGACACACTTGTCTGATGCTGGCTGCTTAGAATTACTTTGGAGTCTTCATCTAGATTCCTGAAGCAGAGACTATTGGAATATGTTTAGCAGCATGGGAGCTTTATCTTGTACATGCATGATCTTTTATAGACATGTTGTGGCCCTAAATAAGGACATGTTTTTCTTAGAAAAACAGGGTGCAGCAATAAGAGGACTCGTTGGGCAATTATAATGGTGAACTTGGGCGATTTCCAAGGCATGCGAACTGGTGAAGGGCTGTAGGAAAGACCAGTAAATCTTCTTTGGGTGTATGATTTATTTTGGAGGCTATTGAAGATTAATGCCCTGCTATCATATATTCTAGATTGACAACTAATTGCTGCTGTTGATTTGAGGCTGCTATCTCTAATAAAAAGGTTAGAAAATCAGGTATCTTACTCTTGTCACCTTTATTTGTTGATGCAAAATAAGAAAGACTTTTGTTTTCAATCTATGTATGGGAAGAGATTAAATTTGTTATTCTCAACTAATGAATGCTCTCTTAATTTTGCATAAGCTTATGCTCAAAAACCACAACTCAAGACCTTGAAAACAATACTGTTTACTGCTATATCTGATAAAATTAAATACATGAATTAATAATAAAGATGACAATACATACCAGATATAGGACTAAAATATGTCTTAATTTGTAGATTAAAGTATTATAGAAGAAGACCAAAGATGATCAACCAAGTATTGGAGTTCATTCGACTAATTCATACTGCATTCCATGATGATATTCAATATATTTAAAGGACCCGACGGTTGCCTGGAGGAAGATAACCGTCAACCAATCGATGCTTATAACTACCCAAAAATGACAAACAACTTTATACGAACCTTTAATACATAGTTGGATAACCAATATATCAAACATTACAATAGATGTTGTGCATTGACTACATCATCCCCCACCCCTTTATATATCAAACATTACAATAGATATTGTACATTGGCTACAGTATATCAAACATGTCAATGAAGTAAGGAAATGAAGTTAAGTGTCCTGGTTAGTATTTTGTAGTTGGCGATGTCATATCGCCCAAGCAATTTTGCCCTCACAAGTTTATAATTCAATTTTTCCTTATGCTGTACCATATTTTGGCGGACAATTTTCTTTTTGAAAGCTAGATTTATGATAGGTGCCACTTTTAATATTCCCAAAGCCCTCTTGATTTTTCCTGCATTTAATTTTTTATCTCCCTGCGCCTCTTTATTTTTCCTCTATATTTTATATTATCTTTGAATTCGGGCGCCTTAATAATTTTTCTACCTTTGTACTATATAATATTTTCTAATTCCAATATTTTATGACCTTTTGCTTTTTCCTCCACTTTACAATCTTTTTCCATTAATTCAAATGTTTTTGATTGTAAGATTTTAATAACTTGTTTTTATAATTTTTTAAAGGTGGACGATTCCATATTTTGTGAGGAGCCCAACTGGCTCTCAATAACAAATTGGCTATTGTCTCAATTATGTTTGCAGATTTTATCAAATTTCAAAATATTTATATCCCTTTTTCAATTTTTCCAACTTAATAAATTTAACACCAGCAATTTAAATAACTCTAAAAAATGCACTAGTAATATTATTGATCATGAAAAGACTAAGAAAAGGTCATTACCATAACTGAATATTAATTTACGTGCACCTTTTATGAAAACGTGGCTGCATAGGAATGAATTCACAGCCTTGGAAAGGAAACGCAACTTAGTAATATTGGACGCCAGCTGAAAGGAATGATGTCTTGGCTAAGGATAAACCAGCTCTTTGACCGAAGACAAACTAGCAAATTCTATAACCCCAAATGTTCTCTTTCCCTTAACAACACTCCATACAAAACAGTATGGTCTGCAAATTCGGTACACTCAGAAAAGTACGGCCTACTCCAGCAAACGTACAGCCTGCTATTATTTCCGTAGGATTCCTGCCTTAATTTGTATGGCAGCCTCTAACAAAGCAGTTTTCAATAATGAATTACAACATTCAAATCAAACTAGAAGCCATTTGATTTATCTTGCATAAAATCTGTAGGAGCTCTCTCCAATTTGAAGACCAAACTCAAACCCTAACATTCTCCTCAAGAAATTTCGATTTCATCTTCAAAACAAACTTCTTCCAACTTTTCAATTCATAAAAAAAGCATAAGGTGAGTAAAATCAATGTCTCCCTTGGCTTATAAAGCAAAAATCGAAATCTTCCTCCATACACTTTTCATTAAAGAAGTGTCATCAACACACCATCGAATTATAACATTAAAGTAAATGAAGTTATTAAATTAAAATAACTTAGGTTAATAACCTTAATTAAAACATGGTGCGACTGAATCACTCTGGCAAAACCATTTGACTTTTTTGACAACAGTTTTCCGAGCTCACACTGCCCTGCCCGAAATAGCAACCATACCAAAATAGACTTACTAAAAATAGTAAGTCCCTCAAACTGGAGAATCCTGCAAACGAAGCTCTGAATCAACTGAAACCACTGCACAGGTGCTCTGCTAAACATAGTAATGTCAAAAATACCACCTACTATAAATAGTAAGTCTGCCAATCTGACCCAAACAAAGAGCAATCTTGGCATTTGAGATCTCGAGAGTGGAATCCAACCACTGGCTCTACCGAACGACCCCCTTTGACAACCTGATTAGCTTATGAGGGTCACTGAAACAAGCTAATCCCAAGGCTTAAAAAACTTGGGGACACTACATATCTCCTCTTTTAAATTTTTTAATTATTTTTGAATCTTTGCTTTTTTTTTCAATTTCCATCTCTCCTAATTATCTGTTTGTTCTTTTGTAAAATTTTGGTGAAGTTGGCTTTCCATTTGTACAGTCTACATTCAATTCTAGTCATCATATTGTGCATAGTTTTCTGTCTTGGACTGGGAGTGTACTCGGCAAACCCAAAATTTTCAACTCGGCAAAAACTCAGAGAAAATAGACTAAAACTCAGCAAAAACTCGACAAGTTAGAAAGAACTAAAAATTAAAATCTTTGAAAGGAACATATTTGTTTTTGTAAAATTCAATTATAAAATGTATTAAATTAAAAATTGTCATTTTGAAAGAGAAAATGTATAGTTTTATAGCAAAAACAACACGTGAAAAACACATTTTAACCAGCGTTTTACCTGCATCGACATTTTTACCCATGGTTTTTTGTGTCTAGAAAAACGTGAGTTAAGCTTATGAGTACTAGCCCAATAGAAAAATAGAGAGTACTCAGCAATTCGGAGAGTACTTGGGGAGTTCGCAAACTGCATAGGAATGAATCCACAGCCTTGGAAAGGAAACACAACTTAGTAATATTGGACGCCAGCTAAAAGGAATGATGTCTTGGCTAAGGATAAACCAGCTCTTTGACCGAAGACAACCTAGCAAATTCTATAATCCCAAATGTTCTCTTTCCCTTAACAATGCTCGATACAAAACAGTAAGGTCTGCAAATTCGGTAGACTCAGAAAAGTACAGCCTACTCCAGCAAACGTACGGCCTGCTATTATTTCCATACGATTCCTGCCTTAATTCGTACGGCAGCCTCTAACAAAGCAGTTTTCAATAATGAATTACAACATTCAAATCGGATTAGAAGCCATTCGATTTATCTTGCATAAAATCTGTAGGAGCTCTTTCCAATTTGAAGACCAAACTCAAACCCTAACATTCTCCTCAAGAAATTTTGATTTCCTCTTCAAAACAAACTTCTTCCAACTTTTCAATTCATAAAAAAGCCATAAGGTGAGTAAAATCGATGTCTCCCTTGGCTTATAAAGCAAAAATCGAAATCTTCCTCCATACGCTTTTCATTAAAGAAGTGTCATCAACACACCATCGAATTATAACATTAAAGTAAATGAAGTTATTAAATTAAAATAACTTAGTTTAATAACCTTAATTAAAACATGGTGCGATTGAATCACTCTGGCAAAACCATTTGACTTTCTGACAACAGTTTTCTGAGCTCACATTGCCCTGCCTGAAATAGCAACCATACCAAAATAGACTTACTAAAAATAGTAAGTCCCTCAAACTGGAGAATCCTGCAAACAAAGCTCGGAATCAATTGAAACCAGTGCACAGGTGCTTTGCTAAACATAGTAATGTCAAAACTACCACCTACTATAAATAGTAAGTTTGCCAATCTGACCCAAACGAAGAGCAATCCTGGCATCTGAGATCTCGAGAGTGGAATCCAACCACTGGCTCTGCCAAACGACCCCCTTTGACAACCTGATTAGCTTATGAGGGTCACTGAAACAAGCGAATCCCAAGGCCTAAAAAACTCGGGGACACTACATATTTCCTCTTTTAAATTTTTTAATTATTTTTGAATCTTTGCTGTTTTTTTCAATTTCCATCTCTCCTAATTATCTGTCTGTTCTTTTGTAAAATTTTGGTGAAGTTGGCTTTCCATTTGTACAATCTACATTCAATTCTGGTCATTGTATTGTGCATAGTTTTCTGTCTTGGACTGGGAGTGTACTCGGCAAACCCAAAATTTTCAACTCGGCAAAAACTCAGAGAAAATAGACTAAAACTCGGCAAAAACTCGGCAAGTTAGAAAGAACTAAAAATTAAAATCTCTGAAAGGAACATATTTGTTTTTGTAAAATTCAATTATAAAATGTATTAAATTAAAAATTGTCATTTTGAAAGAGATAATGTATAGTTTTATAGCAAAAACAACACGTGAAAAACACATTTTAACCAGCATTTTACCTGCATCGACATTTTTACCCATGGTTTTGTGTCTAGAAAAACGTGAGTTAAGCTTATGAGTACTAGCCCAATAGAAAAATAGAGAGTACTCAGCAACTCGGAGAGTACTCGGGGAGTTCGCAAACTGCATAGGAATGAATCCATAACCTTGGAAAGGCAACGCAACTTAGTAATATTGGACGCCAGCTGAAAGGAATGATGTCTTGGCTAAGGATAATCCAGCTCTTTGATTGAAGACAACCTAGCAAATTCTATAACCCCAAATGTTCTCTTTCCCTTAACAACACTCCATACAAAACAGTATGGTCTGCAAATTCGGTACACTCAAAAAAGTACGGCCTACTCCAGCAAACATACGGCCTACTATTATTTCCATACGATTCTTGCCTTAATTCGTACGACAGCCTCTAACAAAGCAGTTTTCAGTAATGAATTACAACATTCAAATTGGACTAGAAGCCATTCGATTTATCTTGCATAAAATTTGTAGGAGCTCTCTCCAATTTGAAGACCAAACTCAAACCCTAGCATTCTCCTCAAGAAATTTCGATTTCCTCTTCAAAAAAACTTCTTCCAACTTTTCAATTTGTAAAAAAAGCATAAGGTGAGTAAAATCGATGTCTCCCTTGGCTTATAAAGCAAAAATCGAAATCTTCCTCCATACACTTTTCATTAAGTGTCATCAACACACCATCGAATTATAACATTAAAGTAAATGAAGTTATTAAATTAAAATAACTTAGTTTAATAACCTTAATTAAAACATGGTGCGACTGAATCACTCTGGCAAAACCATTTGACTTTCTGACAACAGTTTTCTGAGCTCACACTGCCCTGCCTGAAATAGCAACCATACCAAAATAGACTTACTAAAAATAGTAAGTCCCTCAAACTGGAGAATCCTGCAAAAAAAGCTCTGAATCAATTGAAACCAGTGCACAGGTGCTTTGCTAAACATAGTAACATCAAAACTACCACCTACTATAAATAGTAAGTTTGCCAATCTGACCCAAACGAAGAGCAATCCTGGCATCTGAGATCTCGAGAGTGGAATCCAACCACTGGGTTTGCCATACGACCCCCTCTGACAACCTGATTAGCTTATGAGGGTCACTGAAACAAGCTAATCCCAAGGCCTAAAAAACTCGGGGACACTACATATTTCCTCTTTTAAATTTTTTAATTATTTTTGAATCTTTGCTGTTTTTTTCAATTTCCATCTCTCCTAATTATCTGTTTGTTCTTTTGTAAAATTTTGGTGAAGTTGGCTTTCCATTTGTACAGTCTATATTCAATTCTGGTCATTGTATTGTGCATAGTTTTCTGTGTCGGACTGGGAGTGTGCTCGGCAAACCCAAAATTTTCAACTCGGCAAAAACTCAGAGAAAATAGACTAAAACTCAGCAAAAACTTGGCAAGTTAGAAAGAACTAAAAATTAAAATCTTTGAAAGGAACATATTTGTTTTTGTAAAATTCAATTATAAAATGTATTAAATTAAAAATTGTCATTTTGAAAGAGAAAATGTATAGTTTTATAGCAAAAACAACACGTGAAAAACACATTTTAACCAGTGTTTTACCTGCATCGACATTTTTACCCATGGTTTTTTGTGTCTAGAAAAACGTGAGTTAAGCTTATGAGTACTAGCCCAATAGAAAATTAGAGAGTACTCAGCAACTCGGAGAGTACTTGGGGAGTTCGCAAACTATGGTACTACCAGATGTATCGTCCATAATTTTACATGCTTTCATCGATTGCTCTTCATTGAGAGTTGTTGCTTCAAAAAAAATTACATGGGATGAACCTTGTTGGTTCAAACTCAATGCAAACTGTTCATGGTGGAGTTGTCATCTGGACAGCCATACTTGGGGAGCAACAAAAGGCTGAAGCTGAATGTCAGAAGTCCTCGGTCAAATCAAAAGAGGACACCGGGAAAGGCAAAGGCATTCTTTGAATAGATACACTAGTCGACCTAAAGCCAATAGACAAGTTGGTTATTGTGAACATCACTGAAGACACAAGTGGTGATCTAACTCCACCAAGTATCTTAGCAAAAATGCTTACTGTTGACGATATAGTTGACGAGATCATAGATTTTGGTAAGGTTAGCAATGTTTCAAAATGGTATAGTGCCCTAGGTGCTAATGTTAAGGATAAATTAGAACTAGCGCTCTTAGAAAGTTTTCTTGAGTTTAGCCGGGGACCCAAGGATTACATGTCTATTTTTCCAGTAGAACTCAATAAAAAGCTCCTAGCAAAATGGAGAGTAGCGAAAGACGAGAGAATAATAAGGGAAATTCTAGATCAAATAGAACTAGGTCTTGAAGATGAAGAAATCAAAACTCTAATTGAATCAAAGATACTGAACCTGGACTCTTGAGACAGAGTGACCAAAATAATAAATGGCCAAGAAAAAGAAGTTTATGAAGAAATAGTGAAATTATGGAAGAATCATAATTTCACCTCTCTAGCAAAGAAACAAGAAAAATTGACATCGACACAGGTATCTACTAAAACACCTCCTTCAACATGTCCACAGGAGATTTCTCAAGCTCCACAAACAGAGGCAATGGTCCTACCAGACATATCAATGGACACCAAGGCATCTAAGAGAAAAGATGATGAAACAAGAGACACAACCGGTGAGAAAACCGCACCAATGAGACTAGAAGACCAAGCAATAGGGGCATCATCAATAGAGAAGGTTGAAGGGAAAGATATAGATAACGGCCAGAAGGACAGAGTCAACCTACAGGTTGGCGAAGAGATCAATCGAGAAGATCAGGAACTACAAGAAGAAAAAGAGGACAAATAGGGAAGAGAAGAAGAAAAGGTAGAAGAAGAGAATCAACAAGAAGAAGAGAATCAACAAGAAGAAGAGAACAAATCAGGATAAAAGGACACTCAATAGGAACAACCAGAAGATATACCAAGCTCTTCTTCACAAAAAAGGAAGCTATCCTTCATAACAAAAATTTATTCCAAGAAGGCAAAATTGGAAACTCCACAAATAGGCAAATCATTGATTGACATCAACAAAATGTCAACTAAACAACTCAAGTTGCTCACAAAGAGAAAACAAGATATGGTTCTCAATAATATAAAGACAATACTGTACAATCTTGCTCCAGATGCAGATATTGCTGAAGAAGAATCGATAATAGATTAGCTAGAAATTTTGGAACAGACAATCGGAGAGGAAGTAACTGATCTTGAAGCAGTAGCTATAGAGCATTATGAAACGAAAAGAACCAATATCTTGGTTGAACCAATTGTTTCCGTTAAAGCTACTGTATCTTCTAGCACCGAGGAATTGAACAAATTGGTTCAGGAAGAAGGAAATATAATAACAAAAACATCCAATTTGGAAGTTTTTGTCAAGGATGTCACTGAAAGAACTGATCGAACCACAAAAGAGCTGAAAGTGACAACAACTCGCTTCAATCCTTTGACCTCTTCAGCAATAGACTATAGTCGTGAGGTCACCAATTTTGCCATCACACTGAGAAAAGCATTTGAGGAGCATACAAGAGAATTCAAGATCTCATTGGCTTTCAGTTGTTCAGTGTTCCCACTTTTGATATGATGTAGAAGGCAGCCGAAGAAGCTGACAGACTTCTAAATGAGCCAGATTGCAAAACAAGTGAGGACATGGAGAACATTATTTCTCTACAAGCAATGAAGTACACCATTGACCAAGTCATATCAGCATGGAAACCCTTCCTTGTTTCAGCCAAGAAAATCTACAAGGATATTTTTAATCGGTTTCAATTCTAAGCTTTCACACCCTTTGTCCCTTGGAGGCAAAAAGGGGAAGATTGTATTTTGGTCAGTATAGACACAAGGGTAGCCAATGCACAGGTGAAGTATTGACAATATATACCAATTGACAGGGTGATACCTGCCAGGGGAAGTATTATGATAAAAGCTTTATGTGTATATACTCTTTCGCAAGTTTTGATATGTTTTGCCACCAATGCCGAAGGGGAAGATTTTTGGCATTATGCATGGTTGTCATCATTGACAAACATCAAAGTTCAAACACACCAGTCATAATGTTAAAGTAGCAGTGGTGAACCGATAGTTGTCATAGTTGACAAACATCAAACTTGCTAAGTAACCAGTGTAAATGAACCGGTTACATAAAGGGAAACCGGTCGCGACAATACCGGTCTAGTAGAGAACTAAAGAAGGTAGATGACTCAACCGACAGTACACCGATTTTCGTGCAATAGTATCAGACCAACCGGTCTATGCTTTTATGATTTCCAACTGTCTCGTATATCCGATCCAGTTTTAACGGGATACGTTAAACAATTGGAGTTTTGCATGCGAGCTTTTTGGCATGCCTTCATGAATATCGGCGTTTTTGAGGACTTGTAGCATGGCGCCACAATTTGAATTTGAATTGTGAGAATCATTATATATATTTGCCATTGTTCATAAGTTTAGTGTTCTTGGAGCAATCAACTGCGTAGAGATAAAGTAGAATAGCAGAGCAGAATAGTAGAGTCTTCTGAGAAGGGATACAGTTACCAAGAGTGAATGACAGAGATTGAAAAACCAAGTTGAGCAAGGAATAGAACAGGTATGATCTGAATGACAAATTAGGTGTCTACAGATGATCATCTTTCTTATTGTTTGAAGTTCGTGAAAATCCCTTTATCAGGGTGAACCCTAACAGGTTCCTTTGTATAAATCCCTTAACCGGGTGACATCTTGATTGATGTTCTTAAGTCCTAGCGAGGCAACTCCTAACAAGGTTAAGATCTTAACCAATCTATGTTAAATCTGACAGTCCCAACTGGTGCTGAGAGGGGAGGGGTGAATCAGCACTTGAGAAAATTCTTTCCTTTTCCTTTAATCCAGTGAAGTAAACTTACACCACAAAAGCAAGCAATTCTAAGCAAATAAAACAGTAAGTGAACAAACACAAAGTGACACCAGATTTATCACGTGGAAAACCGGCTAGGGTGAAAACCACGGTGTGAGGAGACTTCACAATATTTGTACTGTTCTGAAGTACGCCCTGTTAAGAGCCTACCTGGTTAAGGGATAAAAATGCACTTGCTAGGTGCGACATTGTCAGGGGATTTGTTACAGTGAGGTCTGTTAAGACTTGCTCGGTTAAATGACTTCAAACACCTTGAAAGATGTCACCCGGTTAAGGGATTTTGATACAAGGGACCTGTTAGAGTCCACCCACATACTAGGATTTATCTATTGTAGTTTGCTAGAAAACAATAGAATCAAGACCTTTAGAGAAGGCTCTACTTAGCCAGATTTGATCTCTATTTGTGTTCTACTGAGAATTATCACCGGTTAACATAGGTGTATTCGCAACTGTTGTGTTGCCTTGCACAACCTATTATCTCTCTTTGTCGATTTTCTCTAACCCTTGCTTCTTTAGCATATAGGTTCATTCTTTTTCTCGGCAGAATGAAAACAATTCTTCTTCTCAACAGACATAAGAATATATACAGTTTTGTTGCCCTAGCTGTGCCTCAAATGCATGACCTAATCCTGAGATCTTACAAATACATCACTCAGTGAAGTGTTTGTTCTCTGAGCAAGCATCCGATGCAAGCTCTGGCTTCATCCACTAATGAAGAAAACAACAGTTGTGTGTCAGGCAACCTTTATTCACAAGCGATAACACCTCGATTTAAAGCCACTGAATTCGGCTTTAAATCCTTCAGTCATGCTTCAAGAAACCATTGATTCTGGTTTTAAATCCTTTGCCTGTGCCTCAAACCGATCACCAAGACAACTCAAGATCACTCGGATTTATTGCAATAAATCCCGGTCAGGAAGAGTTGGTTGGAACAGACAGTTGACTATGACTTCCTCGGTTCATACCGGAGTGTTATAATATATCACTTGAGTTCTTCATGCTATAAACAGGTAAGAGTCTTTGACCTGCTGCTGTCTCTTTCTTGGCTTACCGGTTACACGTCCTTGGTGTGCTTGCTTTTGCGTGGATTATCGGTTGCACTGTCCCTGTTGTGTTATAGACATTTTGCATGGATTACCGGTTGTACTGTCCCGGTTGTGTTATAGACATTAGTTGGATATGCTTTTACTTGTACTTGTGTATACCGGTTGAAGGTCGGTCCTTGGTTGATACTAGGATACTCTCTTCCCTGATTGAGTGCATTATCCGGTTGCTGATGCTTAGTGTAGTGATCAGTTTCACAGCCTCTCTTGTTGAAGAGTTCCTTCTATAGAGACAACAAATCTCTATCCTCTTTTGCCAATCAATGACAACAGTCGGACCGGTAGAGAGCTTACCGGTTAGTGATGCCAACAGTCTCCCCCTTTGGCATTAATGGCAAAAATATGATAGGTAATCATATTCTCGCCCTTTTTGACAATAGAATGCCAAAAGGCTAATCAGAGAGATTTGCATACTCTGCTTCCGCTGTGAGCAGCAATCGTTTTCATCAGTTCATTAAAGGATAAGGTGTAACCTTTTGTTTGAATCATAATGAACTGATGACTCCTTGTTGATGATTACTGATGATCTGACAGGGGTACAACCCACAGTCTACCTCTGAGACACTCAAAAGTACTCTTTGGTAATGGCTTTGTGAATATATCAGCAATCTGTTCTTCGGTGGACACATACTCCAATCTCACTTCTTTGTTCTGTACAAGTTCCCTCAAGTAGTGATACTTGATGGCAATGTGCTTGGTCTTGGAGTGCATAACAAGATTTTTGGATATGTTTATGGCAGTGGTACTGTCATAGTGAATTGAGATCGGTTTAGGTACCTGTTCTTGAATACCTTCCTGCAGTTGTTTGATCCAGATCACCTGTGTGCAGTTTATTGTAGCAGCAACATATTCAACTTCATCAGTGGATTGTGAAATGCAATTCTGCTTCTTACTTGTCCACGATACTATTCTTCCACCTAGAAAGAATGCACCACCACTTGTGCTCTTTCTATCATCCACGTTGCTAGCCCAGTCTGCATTTGTGTAGACTTTAATTTGGAATCCACCCTTGTGTGGAAACCATAAACCATATTCCTCAGTTCCCTTTAGATATCTGAAGATTCTCTTCACTACAATTAGATGTGTTTCTTTAGGATTAGTAGAGAATCTTGCCACTATGCCAACTGCATGAGCAATGTCCGGTCTGTTGTGAACAACATATTGCAATGTTCCTATCATGGACCGATACATTGTTTCATTTACTTCTTTGACATCATCCTCCTTTGATAACTTAAGATTAGTTATCATTGGAGTTCGAACCGGTTTGGATTCTTCTAGTCCAAAGTCTTGAGAATTTCTTTTATGTACTTGGACTGAGAGATGAAGATACCTTGTTTTAGCTGATGGATCTGTAGTCCAATAAAGAATTTTATGGGCCCTATCATAGACATCTCAAATTCTTTCTTCATTTCTTTAGCAAATTCTTTGCTCATTTTCTCATCTCCTCCAAAGATGATGTCATCAACGAAGATTTCAGCAATTAGGTTTCCATCCTTTTCGGTTTTGAGATACATATTGCTGTTGTCACCGGTTCTGATGAATCCAATTGTCAGAAGATATGAATGCAACCTTTCATACCAAGCCCTTGGGGCCTGCTTGAGCCCATAGAGAGCCTTTTTTAGTTTGCAGACCATATCAGTCTTTTGAGCATATGTAAACCCTTCCGGTTGCTCAATGTAGACTTTTTCCTCCAGTATTCCATTAAGGAATGCAGACTACACATCCACCTGGTACACTTTAAATCCTTTGTGAGCTGCATAGGCAAGAAGAATTCTCACCCCTTGCAGTTCGGCTACTGGTGCAAAAGTTTCTCCATAGTCTAGTCCAACTTCCTGAGCATAGCCTTTGCAAACCAGCCTTGCTTTATTTCTGATGAGTTTACCATCCTCATTTAGTTTGTTTCTGTAAACCCATTTAGTCCCAATGACATTTTTGTCATGAGGTCTTGGCACAAGTTCCTATGTGTCATTCTTTTTTATTTGTTCAATTTCTTCGTCCATGGCCTTGACCCAATTTTCATCTTCAAGGGCTTCTCTGGTGGTTTTGGGCTCAACACACGAGAAAAAACAGACATTCTCTTTGACCTTTTTCTTGGTCAAGATGTTCCAATGTCTGTCACCAATTATATTGTCAGTAGAGTGATATGTGACATACCTTGGAAGAGTCGGCCTCTGTTCATGGTCCGATTCATCTTGTTGAGCAATATCTTCGTCATGGTTCTGAACATCTACTTGTTCACCATCCCGGGGTGTCCTGTTAGCTTTAGGCATAGTCTCTCACTCTTGATTTCTGTTAGTGGGAGTTGCCTCCTCTTCTTCAGTTGTTGCTTCATTGAACTCAAAGGCGTCTCCTCCATTAGTAAGTTTAAGATTTTCATGATTGACATGTCCGGTCCTCTTGTTTGGTTTTGATGATTCATCAATTTTTACATTGATGCTTTCAATTATCTTGCCTGTTCTTTTGTTGAGACACCAATAAGCTTTGCTTTTGGTAGAATAACCTATAAATGTTCCTTCATCGCTCTTGGGATCAAACTTCCCAGAAAACATTTCTCTTTTGATATAACATTTACTACCAAAGATTCTGAAGTAGCCTACACTGGGAGTATGCTTAAACCATAGTTCGTATGGCGTCTTACCAGTTCCCTTTTTGACTTGAACTCGGTTGATTGTATAGACAGCGGTGTTGACAACTTCTCTCCAGAAGTGATGAGGAAGATTCTTTTGGATCAACAGGGTTCTAGCACAGTCAATCAGAGTTCTTTTTCTTCTTTCTGCTACTCCATTTTGCTGAGGAGTCCTAGGTGCAGAGAACTGTGTCTATATGCTGTGTACTCATAGTAATGAGTAAACTCCTGAGAGGTGTACTCACCTCCTCTGTCCGACCTCAGACATTTCAAGCTTCTACCAGTTTCTTTTTCCACTCTAGCCTTGTAAACCTTGAAGATGTGAAAGTGATGCAGGAGCATCCTGGGTGTAAGAGCAATCTTGGATCACCCAAAAATATTTCTGGTTTCTTTTCAATAAGGGCTATCTTGTGTAGAGCTGCTATTTGTGGAGACTTGCTATTTTTAGTAAGTTGGTCATGCGATCTCGGAATGTTTTGATTTCACAGTTGGAGGTTCATCTTAGTCATATCAGCCTGCTTGTAAAGTTTCATTGCTAGATCAAGTCTGGTTTTGAAGATATTGAAACTTTTCGGTTTTGGAAACAGGGTACAGAAACTTTGAATTCCATTTTGAAGGCTTTAGAGGCCCCGGATGAGGTTGAATTTTCGATTGAAAGAAGCTTGCTTGATTTCTAGCGTTGTAGAGGTACTTGTGCCCTTTCCGAAATGGGGTTATAATAGTCAATCAAGTCAATGGTTGATGACTTATGGTCTCTGGAAGTTGGGTCACCTGAAATGGCGGAAAATGATTTTCCTTCAAAATTTTTGTTTGGGTTTCAAAAGTTATTTTGAGCCAACTTTGATGTAATAAAATGAAAAATAAAATAATTCTAAGTTTGGTCGGCTTGGTTGGCTAAAAATTCTGGAACTTCCCAGGCGGTGGAAAATTGCTTATATAAGGAAGGCTGTAGTGTTGTCTTAGGCAGTTCGGGACAGTTCTGGGTAGTAGATCTGGGTATTGATTCGAGGCTTTGTCCTATGGAGTATTGTAAGGGAATGCCCATGTGGCTTTGCATATTGTAATTCTGAAAGTTTGTAATTCCACAATTGTGGAGATAATAAGAAGCCAATTTTCTGTTCTTGCATATTGTTGTTATTTCTTTGTTTCTGTTATGTGTTTGTGGTATTAAGGGGAGCACCCTTCACCAAGTGGTATCAGAGCAGGAGTTCCTGAGTGTGTAAACAGATCGCCGATTGTGAGACAGTTTGCACCAGGACCATGGGTTAGGGTTTCTGTGTAAACATATCGCCGATTGTGAGGCAGTTTGCACCAGGACTGTGGTTAGGGTTTCAGTGCACATTGCGAAAATGCCTCCACGAAGGGAATGTGGCAGAAGAGCTGGTGTTGTAACACCTGAGGTTAGAGCACTCCAGAGACAAGTGCGAGCATTGCAGGAAGAGATTCGCAGAGGAATGAAACTTAATGTCAGAGATGAAAGCAAGGATGAAGCCGAAGAAGAAGATCAAGAAGCAGAGGTCGACGTTGTAAACCAGGAGGAAGAAAGACTTTTTCGGGCCATTTCCAAGATCGGAAAAAGACCTACGATTGAGGTTCTTGCATTTTCAAGAAATCTTAACCCAGAGGAGTTGATTGATTGAATCAATCAATGCGAAGAATATTTTGAGTATGAAGATATTGAGGATCCTGATAGGGTCAAATTCGCGAAGGCCAGATTGAAAGATCATGCGAAGATCTAGTGGCAAGAGATTCAATTGGAGCGAAATAGAAGAGGGAAAGATAAAATCACAAGATGGGATCGGATGGTGGATAAATTGAAGCGACAGTTCATCCTTACTGATTATGAGCTTGTCCTACTGAAGAAAATGCAAAGTTTGAATGAAGTAGGATGATCTGTTCAGGAGTATACAGAGGAGTTCTATCGAATCCTCATCAAAACAGGCCATGCAGAAGTTGATAAGGAGAAAGTTGCCCGTTACCTTAATGGGTTGAGGCCAAGCATTCAGGAGGAGCTGAATTTGGTTCGAATGAACAGTATTGAAGAGATATACCCGTTTGCCCTAAAAGTAGAGAAAAAACTGAACAAGAAGTTCGAGAGCAGACAAAATGGAAGAGGTCGCAGTGGACGATCTGGTGGACGGTCATATGGAGGCCGAAATGAAGATCCGAAAATGAAGGATGAGGCTGGTAGCAGTCAAAATCAGAGAGGAAACAACTCCAATCGTTTCCAAGATTAGAACAATAGAGATCAGAGAGGAAGAGGAAGAGGACAAGGTTCAGGAAGAGGAGGTTTTCGTGGAACATGTTTTCACTGTGGAGAAGGTCACAGGGCATTTGAATGTCCTCAGCGCTAATGAAGGACAGATAGGAGGAATGAAGGCCAGGCCAGAGTAGCACATGTAGATGAAGATGCCAACTCCTTAAATTCTGAAGATGCTGAAAGAGGAGAAACGTTGATTAATAGAAGAGTCCTGCTGAGTGGTGAGAATGAACCTGAACAAAAGAGGAGCCTGTTTCGCACTAGATGCAAGTGTGAGGGTAAATGCTGTGATGTGATCATTGATAGTGGAAGCACTGACAATTTGGTGTCAGAAGAGATGGTGACAAAGTTGAAGCTCAAGAGACAGAAACACCCACATCCATATCGGATTGCCTGGGTGCAAGATGACCACAAGGTCATTGTCAGTGAACAGTGCCTAGTAAAGTTCAAGATTTGCGGGTACCATGATGAGGTACTATGTGATATCATACCTGTGGATGCATGTCACATGTTGGGTAGGCCGTGGTAGTTTGACAGATGTGCTGTACACGATGGTCGTGCGAATACCTATTTGTTGACAAAGGATGGAGTGCGACATAAGCTAAAGCCATTGAAGGAGACCGAAGAAAAGGTATGTGGTAATGCAAGGATAATTTTTGTTGATGGAAGAAAATTCCTAGATGGTATGAGGCATGAGCATGTGTGTTCTGCTTTAATTCCAAAAGCGGGTAAAGAAGAAATGGAGGATGTACCTGTAGAGGTTGCAGATTTGTTGAATGAGTTTTAGGATATTGTATTTGATAATGTACCTGATGGATTACCACCGGTAAGGAAGATCAGTCATCAGATGGATTTGATTACAGGAGCCAGTTAGCACCAAAGAAGAATGGAGAATGGAGGATGTGTACAGATTCTAGAGCAATAAACAAGATCACAATCAATTACCGGTTTCCATTGGCACGAATGGATGATATTATGGACTGTTTGAGTGGGGTTGTGTTTTTCTCAAAGATAGATCTAAAGAGTGGATGTCATCAGATTCGGATTAGAGAAGGAGATGAATGAAAGACTGCCTTCAAGACAAAAGGAGTGTATGAGTGGTTAGTCATGCCTTTTGGGCTAACCAATGCACCGAGCACTTTCATGCTGCTCATAAACGAGGTTCTGAAAGAATTTCTATGTAAGTTTGTCATTGTTTACCTAGATGATATTTTGTTCTTTAGCAAGACATTGGAGGAACATATGATGCGTATTCGTATGGTGTTTGAGAAGTTGAGAGATGAAAAATTGTTGATTAATTTAAAGAAGTGCAGTTTTGTGAAGAAGGAATTAGTGTATTTGGGATTTGTAGTTTCAGCAGAAGGTCTAAAAATGGATCCTGAGAAAGTACAGGCTATCTTTGAATGGCCTACTCCAAGGAGTGCTACTGAGGTAAGATCTTTTCATGGTTTGGCTAGGTTTTACAGAAAATTTATCAGAAATTTTAGCAGTATTTGTGGACCCTTGACTGAAACAATGAGAGGGGATAGAAAAAAGTTCAAGTGGACTAATGGGGCAGATGAAAGTTTTAAACTGTTGAAACAGAATGTTACAGAACAACTTGTTTTAGCACTTCCAGATTTTAATAAGGTGTTTCAAGTAGACTGTGATGCTAGTGGTATTGCAATAGGAGCTGTTATGCGCCAAGAAGGTAAATCTGTTGCTTATTTCAGTGAGAAGTTGAATGATGCCAAGAGAAAATATTCTGTTTATGATCAGGAATTTTATGCTATAGTTCAAGCATTGAAGAAGTGAAGACACTATCTGCTTCCTAAGGAGTTTGTTTTGTATACTGATCATCAAGCTTTGCAATATTTGAATAGTCAAGGAAAGTTGAATCAAAGGCATTTGAAATGGGTTGAGTTTTTGCAGAGTTATACATTTGTTTTGAAACACAGAAGTGAAAAGTCTAACAGGGTTGCAGATGCGCTTAGCAGAAGGCAACTATTGCTGACAGAGATGCAGATTGAGGTGGTTGGGTTTAAGGAACTCAAGAATTTGTGTCCAGAAGATCCTAATTTTGGTGAAGCTCGGAAAGCTTGTAAAGAACCTGTTACTCTAGACTGAACGTAGTGGTTGGATTTTATCATTCAGGATGATATGCTATTCAAGGGGAGTCAGTTGTGCATTCCACGAAGTTCTATGAGGGAGAATCTCATCAAAGAGAAGCATAGCGGAGGATGGGCTGGACATTTTGGTTGTGAGAATTATTATTGGCTGCAATTGCAGCAAGATGTGAAGAAGTTTGTACAGAGTTGCAGAGTATGTCAGATGGCGAAAAGAGTGAAGCAGAATACAGGGTTGTATCAACCATTACCAATACCAGAGAAGCCTTGGGAGGATATCAGTATGAATTTTGTTCTTGGTTTACCTGAGGACTCAGCGGGGACATGATAAAATTTTTGCGGTAGTTGACAGATTTTCAAAGATGATACATTTTATTCCCTGCAAGAAGACTAATGATGCTGTTCATGTAGCAGAATTGTTTTTCAGAGAAGTAGTGAGATTGCATGGTTTGCCAAAGACCATAGTTTCAGATTGAGACACTAAGTTTGTTAGATATTTTTGGCGTACATTGTGGAAGAAGTTGAAGACAGATTTGAAGTTCAGTTCATCACATCATCAACAGACTGATGGACAGACAGAGGTGGTGAATAGGAGTTTGGGGAATTTGCTGAGATGTTTGGTTGGAGATAAGCCAACAGGATGGGATTTGATTTTACCACAGGCGGAATTTGCATATAATAATTCTGTCAACAAGAGCACTGGTAAATCACCATTCCTTATTGTATATGGAAGTAGTCCCAGAAATGCATCTGAGTTGAGGAAGATAGATAAAGGAGAAATAAGTAGTGGTGAAGCTGAGGATTTTGCAGAACATTTGAAGAACATCCATGAGGAGGTGAGGAAGCACATTACCAAGATGAATGCGCAGTATAAGGCTAAGGCAGATGAGAAAATGAGGCATAAGGAGTTTCAGGTTGGAGATGAAGTCATGGTTCATTTGCGGAAGGAGCGATTTCCAATTGGTAGATACAACAAGCTGAAAATGAAGAAGTTTGGGCCATGTAAGATACTGAAGAAACATGATTTAGGAAATGCATATGAGGTAGAATTGCCTACTGAGCTGAATATTTCACCAGTGTTTAACATTTCAGATTTGACAGAGTATCATGAAGGAGGTGTTGAAGATGAAATCTTAGCAGCACAGTGGAGTACTCCAGTATCAGATACTAAGGAGATTGAGGATATACTGGACAGTCGTGTTGGCAGAAGCACAAAGAACAGGACATATGAAGAATATCTGGTCAAGTGGAAAGGATGACTTGTTGAAGATTCATCATGGGCTATCTTGGGCTATCTTGGGCTATCGTCTTGGGCTATCTTGTGTAGAGCTGCTATTTATGGAAACTTGCTATTTTTAGTAAGTTGGTCATACGATCTCGGAATGTTCTGATTTCACAGTTGGAGGTTCATCTTAGTCATATCAGCCTGCCTGTAAAGTTTCATTGCTAGATCAAGTTTGGTTTTGAAGATATTGAAACTTTCCAGTTTTGGAAACAGGGTACAGAAACTTTGAACTCAATTTTGAAGGCTTTAGAGGCTTCGGATGAGGTCGAATTTTCGACTGAATGAAATTTGATTAATTCTAGCGTTGTAGAGCTCCTTGTGCCCTTTCTGAAATGGTGTTATAATAGTCAATTGGGTCAACGGGTGATTACTTATGGTCTCCGGAAGTGGGCTTTGTCCTACAGAATATTGTAAGGGAATGCCCATGTGGCTTTGCATATTGTAATTCTGAAAGTTTGTAATTCCACATTTGTGGAGATAATAAGAAGCCAGTTTCTGTTTTTGCATATTGTTGTTATTTCTCTGTTTTTGTTATGTGTTTGTGGTATTAAGGGGAGCACCCTTCATCAGAAAGGCTTCTGATTTCTCTCAGGGAAAGATTGTCCACATCATTCTCGAAAAATCATCTACAAACAACATGAAATACAGGTCTGCATGATAACTCTTTGTCCTCATTGATCCACACAGGTTTGTGTGTACAAGATCTAGGACATTTTCAGCAAAGAAGGACTTGCTACTGAAACTTGCTATTGTCAGTTTTCCTAACTGATAATCCTTATAAATACCACTCATGGGTTTTGCAATTTCTGGGAGTCCTCTGACCGATTTGTTTTTGCTTACTTTGACAATGCTGTCAAAGTTTATATGGTTGAGTCTCTTGTGCCATAGCCAGCTATTGTCTTCTTTGGAGATAAGACAGATCTTGCTTGATTGTCCTTTGACATAAGCAATTAAACAGGCTTCTTCTGTTGAGTCTAGGTAGAACAGATTGCCTTTGCTCTGTCTACCGGTTGCAACATGAGATCCGGATTGATTTTTGACTATGCAGGAGCCTTGACCAAATTCCAGATGGAAACCTTTGTTGTTCAGCTGTGCAACACTCATTAGGCTATACGTGAGTCCTTCAACCCAGTACATGTCTTCACAGACAACATTGTTGCAGAGAAAAATAGATCCCTTACCCTTGATGGCATAAGGAGCATTGTTTCCAAATGTGACTGATCCGCTGTCGTTGAGCTCCAAGTTGATGAACTTGCTCTTGTCACCGGTCATATGGTGTGTGCATCCACTGTCAATAATTCAATTGTCAAACTGATAAGATCTGGATATGAGTGCAACTTCATTAATGGCTTGGCTCTCCTCCTTTATTGCAATAAATGCAATTTCCTGATCTGCTGAGTCTTCAGGAGTCTTCAGATTCATTGTTTGTGACTCCTTCCTTCGCAAGATAGCACTCCTTTGCTTTGCTCTTGAACTAGTCTCTTTTGTCTCTGTTTTGATTGTCTGGACACTGGGCAACAATGTGTCCTATTTTGTTGTAAGAGAAACATTTTAAGGGGAGTTTCGCTTTATACTTTCCTTTCCCTTTTGGGAATCTCTTGGCAATCAGAGCTTCAAACTTATCTTGCTCCATCTCCTCTGAGAATAAATTGTGGAGGAAGTTGCCGATCTTACCAGTAGAGGAGTTACCAGTTTCTCTTCCCTTTTTGGTGGAAGAGGCATTGACAAATGACTTAAATGCTGCTTCCTGAATGGATAGGCTATTATCAAAGTTGCTTAATTCAAAAGCAGCCAACTTACCGATTAGGGAGTCTAGGGTGACTTGATCGTTGCTCACGGACCTGAGCTCTTGAATGGCAGAGAGTTTTATAGCATACTGCGGTCTGAGAGTTCTTAGTATTTTGCTCACCACCTCTTCTTCAGTCAGCTTGCCTCTAGCACTTCTGATGAAGTTGATCACTTCCTTGATTCAGTTGCTATATTGCTCGATATCTTCTCCATCATTCATCCTCATGTGGTCATACTTTCCCTTGAGGCTTTCGACCTTGGGTCTCTGAACATTGGGATCTCCTCCATAGACCGTTTGTAACTTTTTTCACATTTTGCAGGCGGAGTCAAGATGTTCAATTTCAGCATACACGTAGTCGGGTAAGGTGCTAGCTATCATGTCCATTGCAGCCATGTGCTCAGTCTTAATTTTCTCTTCATTAGGTGTCAAGCTGCCAGTGGGCTCACTGTAGTCTTTGGTAACATGATTCCAGTACTGGTCACCGTTGGTCTTCATATATAGCTTCATTCTGCTGCACCATAAGGTGAAGTTTTCTTTTGAAAACTTTGGTCCTTCCTTTCTCATCATCATAGCTTTTTCTTTGTATGGTTAAGCAACAAAGAAAAATAGAACAAGGCTCTGATACCAATTGACAGTCCCAACCAGTGCTGAGAGGGGAGGGGTGAATCAGCACTTGAAAAAATTCTTTCCTTTTCCTTTAATCCAGTGAAGTAAACTTACAGCACAAAAGCAAGCAGTTCTAAGCAGATAAAATAGTAAGTGAACAAACTGAAAGTGACACTAGATTTATCACGTGGAAACCCAGTTAGGGTGAAAACCACGACGTGAGGAGACCTCACAATATTTGTACTCTTCTGAAGTACGCCCTGTTAAGAGCCTACCCGGTTAAGGGATAAAAACGCACTTGCTAGGTGCGACCCTGTCAGGGGATTTGTTACAGTAAGGTCTGTTAAGACCTCCCCGGTTAAAGGACTTCAAACACCTTGAAAGATTTCACCCGGTTAAGGGATTTTGATACAAGGGACTTGGTAGAGTCCACCCAAATACTGGGATTTATCTATTGTAGTTTGCTGGAAAACAATAGAATCAAGACCTTTAGAGAATGCTCGGCTTAGCCAGATGTGATCTCTATTTGTGCTCTACTGAGAATTATCACTGGTTAAGACAGGTGTATTCTCAACTGTTGCTGTGCTGCCTTGCACAACCTATTATCTCTCTTTGTCGATTTTCTCTAACCCTTGCTTCTTTAACATATAGGTTTTACTCTTTTTCTTAGCAGAATGAAGGTAATTCTTCTTCTCAACAGACATAAGAATATATACAGTTTTGTTGCCCTAACTGTGTCTCAAATGCATGACCTAATCCTGAGATCTTACAAACAGATTACTCAGTGAAGTGTTTGTTCTCTGCGCAAGCATCCGATGCAAGCTCTGGCTTCATCCACTACATGAAAAAAACAACAGTTGCGTGTCAGGCAACCTTTCTTCACAAGATATAACACCTTGATTTAAAGCCACTAAATCCGGCTTTAAATCCTTCAGTCACGCCTCAAGAAACCATTGGGTCCTGCTTTAAATCCTTTGCCTGTGCCTCAAACTGATCACCAAGACAACTCAAGATCACTTGGATTTACTGCTATAAATCCCGGTCAGGAAGTGTTGGTTGGAACAGACAGTTGACTATGACTTCCTTTGTTCATACCTGCTGCTGTCTCTTTCTTGGCTTACCGGTTACTCGTCCTTGGTGTGCTTCCTTTTGTGCGGATTACCGGTTGCACTGTCCCGGTTGTGTTATAGACATTTTGCGTAGATTACTGGTTGTACTGTCCCGGTTGTGTTATAGATATTAGTTGGATATGCTTTTACTTGTAGTTGTCTATACGGTTGAAGGTCGGTCCTTGGTTGATACTAGGATACTCTATTCCCTGAATGAGTGCATTATCCGGTTGTTGATGCTCAGTGTAGTGACCGGTTTGACAAGCTCTCTTGTTGAAGAGTTCTCTCTATAGAGACAACAAATCTCTATCCTCTTTTGCCAATCAATGACAACACTCGGACCGGTAGAGAGCTTACCGGTTAGTGATGCCAACAAAATCCCTTCACAGGGTAGCACTCTAACAAGTGTTGTTGTAAGCCTTTAACATGATAACTTTATTACTGCAGTAGTGAAGATTGTGGGTTTTGGCCCATCATGGTTTTCTCTCTCTAACTGAGGGTTTCCACGTATAAATCCTGTGTAAGTTGTTGCATGTGATTTCTTTTTAAGTAAGTTAAATATACATTACATTTTCATTATCATACAGTAGCTGTATTTTGTTTGATAGGATAAAATATTAAATAAGTTGATTTGATTGATTCACCCCCCCTCTCAGTCACCGGTTAGGATTAACATAAGCTGCATGGTATTTTGACTGCATATGAAATGCGGAGAAACGTTGATGGCTCTTCATAAAGAGAAACCACATTTAAGGTCACGGAAATTGGTAAAGAGAAGGAGGAAAAATTATGTGAAAGTTTAGAAGAAGATCCGAATGATGAAGATGTTGATCTTGTAAGAAAGGTGAGGAAAGGGCTTGGTAAATACAAAGGTAAACTAACTTTAAAATGTTTCAAGTGTGGTAAAATTGGTCACTTTGCTTCAAAATGTCTTTTTGAGAAAGAAGAAGACAACTTTGATGAGAAGAGTTCAAGACATAGAAGGTCAAAGAGATTTGTGAAAGGAGGTAGAAGCTTTGAAAAGTTTAAGAAAAGTTTTTATTCAAAAGATGACACTGATTCTTTCTCTAGCAGTGATGATGAAAATCAGAATGATGAGATTTTATTCGTTGCTGCAGATGAGGTGAACATGAAAGAACATGCTAAATGTGGAGTCCCTAAATTTGATGGTACAAATTTCACACTTTGGTGTTTTAGAATGCTGACATACATAAAGTCACTTGGTTTTGATGTTTGGAATTTTGTAAGATCTGACTTTGTGCCCCCTATGATGTCTTTAAATGATGCCATTGAGAAGAAAGGTTTTGATAGTAATGCAAAAGATATGAGTGCAATACTCAGCTGGTTAGCTGATTCAGAATGTAAGAAATACTTGCATTGTTGTACAGCTAAGGAGATTTGTGGAAAACTTCAAGCAACATATGCGAAAGACTTAGTGGTGTTGTCCGTAAAATCACGTGTTTTTAAAAATGTTGTTAATGTTAATCATGTCGTTGGTAGTTAGTTCACCTGAGGGGTAGGTAGTTGTGGTCGCAGCATTTCACGTAGCACCCCCTCAGGGACTATATGTACACCTTTGTATGTAACTTAAGGCAGCAGTACATGATCAACATTGTTGGTATTACTATGTATAATGTATTTAAATCTGTTTTGTCATTAATGAAAGAGTTGTAGTTATCTGATAGTACATTCAATGTATTTGTTTGTGTACATTCTTTCTGTTTTAGTATGCATTAATATACTTTACTCCTAGCAGTAAACATTTGACGCCGTTTCCAATACAAACTCGGGAAGTGACAGAGTATTGATGGCGAAGAGAAAATCATGGGCCAGCCAATAGACAATGACGCAAGTAGCAGTCAAGACCATAAGGAGGAAAACTTAGAACTTTTTGAAGGTGAACAGGCATTGATAACAAACTTCGTTGTGTTGCTATAGGCATCAATTGAAACTCACATCAGGAGGGAAGCCCCACGTGAAGAGGTGCTAGAAAGTGCCATGTGTAGTGCCCTCAGAGTGAGCCCTGCAGTAGACCGGTTAATGTGCCATCTCCCTCTATGGTTTGGCACAAACCTTCCTTGCTCTCCAGAACTGTCGAGAGGAGGCCAACCGCGAAAATCGATGGCAACAAATCCTTCAAGCCTACAAAAAAAACATACGTAAAAGGAATAGCCAAAGGGAAGAGGAGGAACGAGACGAAACCCGACGGAGGCAAAACAATAATTAAACGCCCCAAACAGAAATAAAAGAGGGCACTTCCATATTGTTGTGATTCTTTCATATGGTTGACACACATTGTACACAATGAATTAATAAAAAGTGTTCTTTTGAATAATTCATGTTCAGTTACAATTAATGCCCAATTCGTTAAATAAGGATAAAAACAGGAAAGAGCATATAGAGGAGTGCGAAGCCTCTGTGAGGGCTTTGATTCTGGAGAAATAGGCTAAAAGGAGAGGGAGGCTCAGGCAACTAGCAGAGGAGCGAACTGATAGGGGGTAAGGCAACCAGGCTGAAGGTGACCACCACGGGAAGGAGGGACACCGTAGGGGAAGTAGTGAGGATCTAATTGAGGAGACTCAGCAACGGTTAAGAAGGAAGAAGAGGTCAGGGATAGAGATACTGGGGATACCAGTGCAACCACGAGTGTCAGAGGGACACAAAGGCATGAGAATCAAAGTAATCTATTTGGTTCAACTACTTCCAGTGTAGGGATACCAAGCTCCGGGATACCAACACCTGCGGTAACCAAAACTGCTACGATGTCTCAAAAGAAATAAATTACCTAAGTTTACAGGTGACAACAAAGAGGACTCCGCACACCATTATAAAACATGTGAAACTGTCTAGTTTGCGAATGGGGTGACAAACCAGGATGAGTGGACAAAGCAATTTCCAGCCACACTAAGGGGAGTAGCAATCAATTGGTATTCAGACATCGATAAAGCTAAAGTGGCCACATGGACATAGTTGAAGATGGAATTTGATATAGAGTTCAGATTATTACGAGATAACGAAATAGTTGCCGGAATTTATAACACCAAGCAAGCCAAGGATGAGACCATTAGAGTCTACGGCCAGAGATTGAAGGAATTGCTAGGCAAGATGGACATCCAACCAACCGACTTTTTTAGAAAACAGTGGTTCATTGAGGGATTGAAGCCCTCATTAAAAATAAAATGTAAATTGTATCACCATCGTCATACGCCGAGGCGTACAACCGAGTAATGGATCTTGAAAGTCAGAACAAGACGACAAAGAAGAAAAAGAACGGGTCCTCATCGGACATTGATGACTCCTCAGCCCACAACAACAATGAAGAATCTAGCAAGAAGGTACAAGACCTTCAAAAAGATATGTTCAGGATGATGTGAGAATTTAAATCAATGAAAGCTGACACAAGTAGAAATGAGGACGGAGATCTATGTTGTACGAACTGTAAAGAGGAGGGCCATGCCAAGGGGGCATGTTCAAAAAAGAATTTCTGTGACATTTGCCAGATTATGGGTCATTCCACCAGGAAATGCCAATATAATATGAAAACATGGGGCCAACCAATGTTTACCCAGGAAACCTCGAGATTGACAAACCCAACCAACCCTCAGGTGAACAACAACACTGCATCGTCTGGCGACTACTGGAATAATAGACGCGGAGAGAGAAGCAACAACAATAATAACAACAATAACAATAGCCGCAGTCGCATCCAATAAGATGCTAAGGGGAGGCCAATGATACAATGTCGTGCATGTAACCAATGGGGACACTTCGCTAGAGATTGCCCTAGGGAAGATACACCACAGTTCCTCTGTAGGTGGTGTGGTCCAAGAGACCACGAAGATGCAAATTGTCCAAAATCTGGAGTAAATCTCTTAAAAATTGAAAAGGACAAAGTAGAGGGAGGGGTATTGTGTTGGCATAAAGCTTAGTTGTCATCATTGGCAAACATCAATCACACCGGTAGTACACACTGGTACTCATGATAGAACAACAGTGGTGAATCGGTAGACTTGCTAAGTAAATAGTGTACCTTAACTGATCGCATTTATACCAGTCCAGTCTTGTTCAACCGGTCTAGATACACACCACACGAGGTAGATGACTTAACAGGTTGCACATCGGTTTGCGTTCCCAATTGCTAATTTACCGGTCAGTGCTTTATAATCCGATCTGAATTTTGCGGAGCGTTTTTCAGATCAACTGGAGTTAGCTTTTTTAGATGAATTGGCTGTGGACATAAAGTTAGTTGTCATTAGCGAACATCAATCCCATCGGAACACCGATACATCACACCGGTTCTCATGATAGTGTAATTATTGTGAACCGGGTAGAATGAGAAAGTGAGTAGTGTACCTTAATCGGTCACACTTATACCGGTCCTAGTTTTGACCAACCGGTCTTGGTAAACACACAGGGTTCAGATGATTAACAAGATATAAATCGCACACCGGTTAAGTGCATGATAATCCGAACCGGATTATGCAGAGCATTTTTTAGTTAAAGTGGAGTTAGCTTTTTAGTGGAATTGGAGTTAGCTTTGTTTTTTCTACAACCGTTTCGAGGTACTAAGACATGAGAAGTGTGTTGTTAAAAATCAAGAGCATAGAGCGAAAGAGAGTAGGAGAGCAGAATCTTCTGAGAGGAAACATAGTCACAAAAGGTGAAAGAGAGAAAGATTCAACAAGCAAGTAGAGGAAAGGGTGAAAAGGTATGATCTGAATCAACAGATATCGTGTCATCATAAGATCATTGCTTTATTTGTGAAGCATATTTAAATCCCTCAATCAGGGTGAACCCTAACAGGTTCTTTTGTATAAATCCCTTTATCGGGTAATATCTTTGTTGGTGTTTTAAGTGCTTTGATAAGGCGACTCCTAATATGGTCAAGATCCTAACATGTCTTCTATTAAATCCCTTAACTGGGTAGCCCTCTCACCAATGCTTTATAAGCCTCTAACAGGGCAACTTTATTATTGTAGTAGTGGAGTTTCGTGGGTTTTGGCGCACCGTGGTTGTTTTCTTCTAATCGAGGGTTTCCACGTATAAATTCTGTGTTGACCTGTACATTTATTTTTTGTTTATGATTGTCATAATATTCTTTTGATTTTTGTATTAACGAAAATATTTAATTAAGAGAAAAATAAATAGAAATTGAATTTACTGATTCACCCCCCCTCTTAGTAACAGGTTAGGAACAACAATTGGTATCAGAGCCTAGGTTCTCAGAAATAGTATGCTTAACCGCTTGAGAAAAGATCATCGAGGGATACAGGTATCAGAAGTAGATGGACGAAGATAATGAAATGATTGCCAATCTGGAGAATAGACTGAGGTCTCTTTCCAAGAGAAAAGAGTTGGCTCTACAAGTGAGTGAAAGTCATGAAACCATTGAGGAACTCCTTGGACATAGTGGATTTGATGAAGCTGAAGAAGCGGTCACTGATCTCATGGAGAAGAATTTGAGTCTGACCGATCAAATCTCCAATTTAAAAAGGGAACAGGAAGGTCATGCTTTGAGGATGACTGAACTCATTAAAACCAAAAGAAAAGCTAAAGATGAGATGAATAGTGCCATAGAAGTGTTAAAGTTTTAGGATCATTGGAAATGTAATATCACTATCTCTTTGTATGTGTTTTCCAAATGTAACAATCTCTTGCATTTATATTGAGAATGAACCAAGAAGAGACATGATCCTTCATGAGACATGTCTATTCATTAATATGTAATTAATATAATGATAATTATATATATATATATATATATATACATACATACATACATACATACATACATATATATAATATCTCTTGAGTTTAGATTTATTTTTCTAATATTTCCATAATAATAATATTTATATATATATATATTTAAGTATATATATACATCTCATATATACTAAATATAGATATTCATATCTTCACTAGTATTGACTCATAGTGTTTATTCGACTGAAGCTACAAAACATCAACACTCCCTCTTAGCTAGGGAGGATAAATCAATCCAATGTCAACACTTAAGACACTTGACGACATCAATCATATGATGTAAGAAATAAATGCATCATCCTCAAAATGTAATCAATAGAAACATAGTCTCAATATGTGGACTGCCTCCATCGGCGATTCTATCCACAAGCTCTTGAGTATTGGCCTATCAGAACATCAACACATGACATTCACCAAATACTCTGAGTATTGGCCTATCAGAACATTAACATATGATATTCACCAAGTACTCAATAAGGTACTGGCCTGCAGAATATCAACACATGATATTCACCAAATACCTATCATATATCTATACAAACAACTCATAGACCATCAACTTGATGACATCTATCACTTAGTTGTTGCATTAATTCATCATGATCTGTTTCAACATTATAAATAATAAATATCATGATTTAAGTTATCGTAAGATCGTCACCTTCCAATAACTTCTGCAAATACAAGTGATAATCATTTCGAAGTCGTCACTTCCTCCTGATTTACACAGGGGGCAGGCCCATTAAAAACATTCATGATTCATTAGTATAATAATCAATTATATCAAGTTTACCTCAAAAGTGTTTCACCTTCAATAGTGAACTCCCTCTCAATCAATATGATCAAGATTGTCACAAGTTGACCGAACCATCTAATCCCTCTGAAGCTCAAGTTTATCAACTTCTTGACCTCTTTCGAAATGTCAGACTCCCTTTGCATCTAGTCTCAATCATCAATTCGTTTGCAAGCATCAAGTTCTTTCTCCCTTGAATGCAATTATCTTGTACTTCTGTCCTGAAGGTATGTCAGAGAGAGGTTACACATAGCCCTCTAAACTATCTCGACCGGAAATACCAATGATAGAAGTATACAATATTTTGCTAACCAATAGTATAGCATGAATTACAAAGTCAAAAATTATGTGCATTAATAAAACATGAAATACTTATCTTTTATAAATTTCAAGTATTTCATTCTGTAATGTGAGCCCATATAAAAAATATCATTAAAATTCACAGAATGATGTCATCGTTCTCAAACATTACTATAATTCTTCACAGGAACTATATTTAATATCCAAAGGTTCTATACACTATCACAACCTTCAATCTTATTAGATCTCCCTTCAAGTGGTTAGGCTTTTAAAGAAGGAACCTTGCTCTTTTTCAGATTTTTTTTCATAGACTCGTACATAGTCGGTCATAACTTTTGAACTTGGAATTTTCTCTTCAATCGCTCTGGTGAGATTCTTGTAAATTTGTTTATCACCAACATATCCGAAATTTAGAAAAATCCAACGGTGCATTTGGGAGATATGATCTTCGTACTGAGACTATATTTTCTGAGACAGTCACACATTCACCATCAACAAACTACTCTCTTACATTTGCAACCTGGATCTGATACCATGTTAATGTTTTAGGATCATTGCAAATGTAATATCACTATCACCTTTTATGTGTTTTCCAAATGTAACAATCTCTTGCATTTATATTGAGAATGAACCAACAAGAGACATGTCCCTTCATGAGATATGTCTATTCATTAATATGTAATTAATATAATGATAATAATTATTATATCTATATATATACATCTTCATATATATATATATAATATCTCGAGTATTATATTAATTTCTTTAATATTTACATAATAATAATATTTATATAGATATATTTAAGTATATATATACATCTCGTATATACTAAATATATATATACATATCTTCACTAGTATTGACTCAGTGTTTATTCGACTGAAGCTACAAAACATCAACAGGAAGCTCAGTTGACTATTGAAAGAGCAAGAAATCTGGCTGAAGATGCATTAAGAGAGAGTGATGCTCTCATATTTCATTTGCATGCAGACATGCAGGGCATAAGTCAAGAAAATGCAATCATGCGTGAGCACTTGCATGATAAAGATGAAGCATGCAAAAAGATGGCTGCTGAAATGGAACAACTAAAGGAACAGCTGAAAACTCTTGGAGAGAGGAATGAGAAACTTAGAAGGTATAATGAAAGTTCTGAGAAGCTTGATGAGCAACTGAGAGCTCAAAGGAAGCACAAGGATCCCACAGGAGTTTGGTACATCGGTCAAAGCAACAATGAAATTGGTGAGTCCAATGGAGATGAGCAAGGCAAGAAGGAAAAGAAGAAACCCAACAGAAGACAAAGGTAAAAAGATCTTCAAACCCTCTTGCAAACATTGTGGCCAACGGTTACATAAATCTAGTGACTGCAGAAATGCACCGGTGAAATCTCTTACTTCTAACAGTTACTGCAACAACTGTTACAAGTATGGTCACATGACCTTTGAATGCACGTCTTGCTCGAACAGTGTGTCCAGTGGAAGAAGGGGAAGCTTCAGGGGTTATTGCTATGCATGCAATAAATTTGGACACAAGGCGGAAGAATGCAGGTCCAAAATAATGACATTCAAATCTCCACCGAGACCGGTATTCCATAATAGGATTATAAACCGGAGCACATCTAACTATGCTATCTGTGGACCATCAGGACATAGGAACACTTATTGTCACTCACCCATGGAAAAGGGAAGAAGGGACAATCCATGGAGAGGAACCAGGATGACTTGTTTTAGCTGTAACAAGATTGGGCATCTGGCCAAGGACTGCAGAAACCGGTCAATGAACAAAGGCAAATGATTGGTTAAACAGGTCAAGAAGCCGTTGTCCCTAAATTAGAAGGATAACATGAGTAAAGAAACCAACATGGAAGTCAAGAAGACTTGGTCCAAAAAGGGGACAAAGAGTTCTGTTGAGGAGAAATCAAAGGTAAGGTCATCATTTGCGGATGGTGATATTGCTTCAACAAATTAAGCCAAAGGGCTTATGTGGAATAGGTTGCGAAGCTATTGTTCTTGAAGGAACTGGTGAGGTATGTTCTCACTCAGTTAATGATAGGAACCGGGAAGGAGTCACTGGTCTAAGACATTAATCAGACAAGTAAGAGTTGCTGACATAGCAAGGTGGATGTTGTAGCTGAGGATTTGTAAACAGGTAAAGAGTCGGTGAACCAGTTGTCATAAAAAAGGTTAGGTAAGGTAATTAATACAATAACCGTTAACAAAAGTTACCGTTTGCTAATTACTGTTACGACCAAAGTGTATAAAAGGGAAAGCCGATTGCTCATTTCACTTTACATTGCGTTTTGTGATTATTGTTGTGAATAGCTTGAGTAATCTTTTCTTGCTGTGATTTACGATCTTTGGTATGCGAATTCCGTAAGTTTTATCAAGAACTTTTGCTTATATTGGTCAAGCAATATGGCATCTTCATCTTCCGTAGTGAGACTCCTTGATGTCAATTAACTCGATAGACCTGTTTATGATATCATGGCGGTTCAAAACAAAGGGAATGATATGCTTGGTGCCCTATGATCCATCCTTGACGGTGTTTTGCTAATTGAGGATGTAACTGCTTTCATCCACAACAAACAGGAGAAATTGGGTGAAACGTTTATTCAAAGTGAATACCTTGCGCTGTGTGAAGAGAGAACGCTTCAGTTAAAATACGCTAATTTGGAAGCATTTGGATTAATAAACGGAGTCAAATATCCAACTATGTTTCGACCGGACTGGATAAGGCTGGTGCTTAGCATGGTTCATGATCCAGGAATGTGGCTAGCATAAGGCGCAGTTACACCCATTACAAAAGGAGATTTGCACAGAGTAACTGGGTATAATGCCCCAGGGGAAGCTCTAACCTTGAGGACGATAGGAAATGCTGAAGTTACACGGTTAACCAAGTCCAAATATGACAGTCGAATAATGACTGTGAATGATATTGAAGACGACGGTGTTCGGTTTGCTGCTGCTGTTATTGGCTACAAAGTCTATCAATCGAGTAACCTAAATAGCATACCTAGAGGTGCGATTCTTGTTGCGCACAAAATTATGCACGATAATGCCCAATATGACATTTGTGCTATGTTGAGGAGTCAGATATTTGAAAACATGAAGAAGCTCGTTTGGTCAAAAAGAAGTTTCTCAAATATGGGACTTTAGTGGTATGTTTGCTTTTCTATTATCAAAACTTCTTTCCAGGGATAGGCAAGGTTACCTGGTTAATAGATAAACCGGTAATGGTTCAGATAGGAGAGAGAGTAAATAACTTGGGGAACCGGTTTAACAAGGCGATAACTGATTATTTTGAGGCTTATCAGTTAAGAATGCATAACAGGGAGAGAATTCCGTCAACCATTGTAGAGGAAAACAAGGAAGAGATGTGCTTTCTAGTTAGCACTGATCACTACATTATCTAGACTGTTTTGCCTAGGACTAAGTAAGCACCGAAGCTTGGGTACAAAATTACATCTAAGATTGCCAAGGCTTATGCTAATGCACTACAGGAAAGCAACTTAGATCTCTCTGCCAACCGGTTTGGCACTTTGAGGGGATTCAAGCTAGTTTGAAGAGTGCACCTTCTAAAGTACCTAGGAACGTTTATGTGAAACGAACTCCCACTCCTAGAAAAAGAAAGCTAGTTGTTGATGAACCAAAGGTTCAAAGAAAGAAGACACAACCAGCGTCCACCGAACTGTCACAAGGTGAGGACTTGGAGGAGACAGAAACAAAAGAAAGCACCACTTATCTTAGAAAGAGAAAAACCGGCTAACCGGTAAAGTAGGTTGCACCAAAAGGAAGGAAACCAACCATAGATGAAATGGTTGAAGGAGTTAAGGAATCACGTAGAATAGGAGCAGTTGGAAGAAGATATGAGCTTGCTAATGAAGAAGACTGGAGAAATTTTGAAGAGGCTGTAGTTTTCTGTCTTCACAAGTTCAAACTAACACCTACTGAACTTCATAATAACATACTTGAAGATCTACTCAAGATAATTGAAGGTAGGTTGAAATCTTCCATAGATAAAAAAAAGAGTTGAGAATAAGGGCTCTATTGGAAGTACATAATCATCTTAGCCTGCAAGAGGCAACTATTCAAACTGACTTGTACAAACAGAGTTTCAATATCAGGAAAAGGATTGGTCAGGTCCTAATTGGAGAAGTGTACAAAGTTCATGATGAAGGGTTTTCCATATGGTCAATTGTTCTGAAGCAGCAACATGAAGGCGAAGCTGAATGCCAAAAGACCACAGTGCCACCGGCAAAAGACACTGGGAAAGGAAAGGGCATATTGGGAGTCAAGACTCCAGTCCGAGAAAAGTCTGTAACAGAACCGGTCATTGTGGACATAACCGGAGACACAGGTAGTGATCTCTCTTCAACAACCGTCCTTGCTTCTCCAGAAAAAGGTAAAGCTCAAACCTTAACTGTGGATAAAATAGTTGAATAAATTATGGATTTTGGTAAAGTGTCGAATGCTGCAAAGTGGTTTAGTGTTTTGGGCATTGACGATAAAGAGAAAATTGAGATTACTTTGTTAGAGACCTTTCTAAATTTCAACAGAAGTCCTAGGGACTACAGGCCCCACTTCCCTCCAGAATTGAATAAGAGGCTAATGGCCAAATGGAGAACTGGTCTAGCTCAAAATAGTAAAATCTTAAGGGAAACTTTGGGAAAAGTTAAATCAGATCGCGACGATGAGACAATCAAAATTCTGTTAGAGGCTACGTCACTTAACTTGGAAATAAGGGACAGGGTGGCCAAAATCATTAATGGTCGAGATAAAGATTTTATATGAAGATTCACTAGAATTTTGGAAGAACTATAACTTCAACACTCTTAAAAAGGGACAGGAGGAAATCACTGTAGAAAAAGTTTTTAAGGAAACACTTAAGCCTGTAGGTCGTCAAGATATCTCACAAGATGAACTGGAAAAGGAGATGGTTCCACTTGAAGAGTTCACAACTGGTGAACAAGTTTTAACAGGTGAACAAGGCACAACTAGTGAAAAGGAAGTTACTGGTGAAGAGTTCACAGCCAGTGAACAGGTTAACCTAGGCGAAGAGGTTGAAACAGGTGTACAAGATACATCGGTGAAACTATTAGAACGAAAACTGGGGGAGTAAGATGACTGCAGACAATGAAACAGATAAAGTTGAAATTGGTTTAAATGATCAACAGGTTGCTGAAGAAGAACAAGAAACACAACAACCACCAGAAGAAGTACATCTAGAAGAAGAGGTGCATCTAGAGGAGGTACTACAACAAGAAATACGTCAACAAGAGGAGTTGCTTGTGATAGAGGAAGAGGAGAAGCCTGCTGAAGAACTTGCATAGGAAATGAGGCAGAAGAAACCGGTAGATGTTTCGAGTTCTTCATCATGAAAGAGAAAGCTATCTTTTGCAATAGATTATGAATCTAAAAGAGGCAAAGTTAGCCCATCTCCAGGTAGTGACATTGTAGTTGACATAAGCAAAATGTCGACAAGGTAGTTGAAGGAGGTCACTAAGAGGAAACGGGATATGTTTGTCACAAGTTTAAAGAATATCTTGTACAATTTTGTACCAGATGTTGATATTGATGAAGACGAACCTGTGATTGATCAATTAGAGGTACTGGCACATCTTTGTTGGTGTTTTAAGTCCTCTGATAAGGTGACTCCTAACAGGGTCAAGTTCCTAATAGGTCTTCTATTAAATGCCTTAATTGGGTAGCACTCTCACCAGTGCTTTGTAAGCCTCTAATAGGGCAACTTTATTTCTGAGGTAGTGGGGTTTCGTGGGTTCTATCCCACCGTGGTTTTTTCCTTCTAACCGAGGGTTTCCATGTATAAATTCCGTGTTGACCTGTGCATTTAATTTCTATTTATGATTCTCATAATATTCTTTTGATTTCTGTATTAACAAGAATATTTAATTAAGAGAAAAAGAAATAGAAATTGAATTTACTGATTCACCCCCCCTCTCAGTAACCGATTTGGAACAACAATGGAGTTAGCTTTATCTTTTGTGAGCATTTCGAGGTAAACTAAAGATGTGTTTGTAAGCTTTTTGATCAAGAGTTCTGCATGTGAGATTTTTGGAAGAGTTACAGCTTGGCGGCACCATTTGGTTTAATTATAATAAGATAATTTCTTATAAATTCTAGTCATCATGCATGAGAAGGGATGTTGAATATCAAGATTGGAGAGTGAGCAAAGTAGAAGAGAAAAGTCTTCTGAGAAGGGATACAATCACAAAGAGTGAAACAGAGAAGATTCAACAACCAAGCAGAGGAAGGAGTGAACAGGTATGATCTGAATCGACAGATAAAGTGTCAAAAGAAGATAATTGCTTTTCTTGTGTGAAGCACATTTAAATTGCTTAATCAGGGTGAACCCTAATAGGTTCTATTGTATAAATCCCTTCACCGGGTGACATCTTTGTTGATGTTTTTAAGTCTTCTGACAAGGCGACTCCTCATAGGCTCAAGATCTTAACTGATCTCTTTTAAATCCCTTAACCGGGTAGCATTCTAACCAGTGCTTTGTAAGTCTTTAACCGGGCGGCTTTATCACTGAAGTAGTGGAGTTTCATGGGTTTTGTCCCACCGTGGTTTTCTCCTTCTAACCGAGGGTTTCCACGTATACATCTTGTCTTGACCTGTGCATATGATTTCTATTTATGATTGTTGAAGCATTCTTTTAATTTCAATATTAACAAGAATAATAAACAGAGAAAAGAATACAAGAATTTGAATTTAATGATTTACCCCCCCTTTGAGTAACCGGTTAGGATCAACAATTGGTATCAGAGCCTAGTTCTCAGGTAAAAAAAGCTTAATTGCTTGAAAAAAGATCATGGAGGGTGACAGGTATCAGAAGTAGCTGGAGAAAGAAAATGAAATGATTACTTTTCTTAAAAACAGAATGAGAAGATCTCTTGCCAAGAGAAAAGAGCTTGCTTTACAATTGAGTGAAAGTCAGGAAACAATTGAAGAACTATTTGGATAGAGTGGTTCTGATGAAGCAGAAGAAGCGGTCTCTGAACTCATGGAGAAAAACTTGAATCTGACTGATCAAATCTCCAATTTGAAAAGAGAACAGGAAGGTCATGCTCTGAGGATGACCGAAGTCATCGAAGTAAGTAGAAAAGATGAAGATGAGAACAATAGTGCCAAAGAAGCACAATTGATTGCTGAAAGAGCAAGAAACCTGACTGAAGATGCACTAAGAGAGAGTGATGCTTTTATACTGCAATTGCATACAGACGTGCAAGGCATAAATCAGGAGAATGCAATCACGCATGAACACTTGCATGATAAAGATGAGGCATGCAAAGAAATGGCTGCTGAACTTGTAAAACTTAAAAAACAGCTGAAAACTCTTTAGGAGCGGAATGAGAAACTCCAAAAGAACGATAAAAGTTCTGAGAAGCTTGATGAGCAACTGAAAGCTCAAAGAAGGCACAAAGATCTCATAGGACTTGGGTACATTGGTCAAAGCAACAAGGAAACCGGTGATTCCTCTGGAGTCAACGAAAACAAGAAGGAGAAGAAGAAATCAACCGGAAACAAAGGTAAAAGAATCTTCAAACCCTTTTGCAAACATTGTGGCAAACCAGGTCATAAATTAAATGTCTGCAGGACTGCACTGGTGAAACCTTTCACTACTAAGAGTTACAGCAGTAACTGTTATAAGTATGGTCACAAGACCTTTGAATGCAGGCCACGATCTAACAATGTGTCCAGTGGAAGCAGGGGAAGCTTCAAAGGTTATTGTTATGCTTGCAATAAATTTGGACACAAGGTTGAAGAATGGAGGTCTACAACCATGCCATTCAAATCTCTACCGAGACCAGTATTCCATAACAAGAATCCTAACCGGGGCACATCTATGTGTGCTACCTATGGACCATCACGGCATAGGAAGACTGAATGCCACTCACCCATGGACAAAGAAAGAAGGGTAAATCGATGGAGAGGAACCAATATGACTTGTTACAATTGTAACAAGATTGGGCATTTGGCCAAAGACTGCAGGAACCGGTCAATGAACAAATGGAAAAGCCTAGCTAAACCGGCCAAGAGGAATGTGACTCCCAATCAAAAGGGAAACACCACTGAAGAGATCAACAAGGAAGTAAAGAAGACTTTGTCCAAAAAGGGGACAAAGAGCTCTGAAGGAGAGAAATCAGAGACAAAGTCGTCATTCACTGATGGTCATATCTCTTCAGCAAATTAAGGCAAAAGCACTTAGGGGGGAACAAGTAGCAATGCTACTGTCCCCAAAGTAACTGGTGAGATAAATTCTCACTCTGTCAAGGATTGAAACCGAGAAGGATACACTGGTCTTACAACAAAACTGGTCAATTGTAGAAGCTTATGTGTCACAGTCGATGTTTCAACCGAGGTTGGTTTAGTTAACAAGTAAAGGGTCGGTGAGCTGGTTGATAAAGGTAAGGTTAGGTAAGGGTAATTAATACAGTAACTGTTAACAAATGTTACCGTTTGCTAATTACCATTACAACCTTAGTGTATAAAAGGGAAAGCCGATTACTCATTTCACTTTACATTGCGTTTTGTGATTATTGTTTTATAAGCTTGAGTAATTTTTCTTGCTGTGATTCATGATCTTTGCCTTACGTACTCCGCGAATTTGTCGAAAGCTTTTTGTTTGTTTCCGGTTCTAGAGAAATGGCATCATCATCATCTGTTGTGAGCCTAATCAACATCAATCGACACGATCGACCTATGTATGATATCTTGGCAATACAAAATAGCTTGAATGTTATGGCTGGTGCCCTATCATCGATTCCCGACAGGGTGTTATTGACTGAAGACGTAACCGCATTCATCCACAACAAACAGGAGGAATTGTGTGAAACATTCATCCAGAGCGAATACTTAGGGCTCTGTGAATATGAAAAGCTGCAGGCGAAATACGCGAGATTGGAGGCAACTGGATTGATAAATGCGGTCAAATACCCAACTGTGTTTTGACTTGACTAGATTCGGTTGGTGCTCAGTCGAGTACACGATCTAGGTATGTGGTTAGCAAAAGGCACGGTTACTCCAATAAACAAGGAAGATTTAAATAGAGTAATCGGGTTCAACGCCGCAGAGGAAGTTCTTACCTTGAGGACAATTGCTAACGTCGAAGTCACTTGAGTCACCAATTCCAAATGCAACAGTCGTATGATGACTGTGACTGACATTGAAGACGACTATGTCTGGTTTGCTGCTACTGTCATTGGTTACAAGGTTTACCAGTCTAGCAACCTCAACAACATGCCAGGTGGTGCAATTCATGCAGCTCGGAGGATTTTACACGGCAATGCTCTGTATGACATGTGTGCTATGCTAAGGAGCCAGGTTTTTGAGAACTTGAAGAAAATCGGTATGGTAAAGAAGAAATTTATGAAATATGGGATACCGTTGGTATGTCTCTTTTTCTACTATCAAAATTTCTTTCCTGGAGTAGGTAAGCTAAGGTTACATGGTTATAAGACAGACCGGTTAATTCCTTCTGCTATTGTAGAGGAGTAGAAGGATGAAGTTTGCTTCCTGGTGAGCACCGATCACTATATCATCCAGGCTGTTGAGCCAAGATCTAAGTTTGCATCAGAACTTGGTTATGAGATATCAACAAAGATTGCCAAAGGTTATGTTGAGGCACTTCAAGAGAGTAATCTTGATCTCTCTGCCAACTAGTTTGGCACTTATGAGGAGATAAGTGCATGTCTGAAGGAAAATGCACCTTCCAAGGCACCAAAGAAGGTATATGTCAAACAGTCTCATACTCTAAGGAAAAGGAAGCCAAATGTGCAATAACCAAAATTTCAAAAGAAAAAGGCATAGTCAGTCACAATAGAATAGTCACAAGGTGAGGACTTAGAGGAACTTGAGACAAAACAAACCACCACCTATCTAAGAAAGAGGAAGACTGGGAAACTGGTAAAGGAGGATGAACCGAAAACAAGAAAACCAACCATAGATGACATGGTTGAAGGAATAAAGCAAGCGGGTAGATTAAATGCGGTTGGAAGAAGATATGAGGTGTCAAATGATGATGATAGGATGACAGTCCCAATTGGTGCTGAGAGGGGAGGGGTGAATCAGCACCTATAAAACTTTTAAAACAAATCTGATATAGTATACTACAACTGTAAGCAAAACAGATTCTAGTATGAAAATAGCATCAAGCAATAAACCAATAAGCAACACCAGATTTATCACGTGGAAACCTAAATTGGGTGAAAACCACAGTGTGAGGAAACCTCACAAATTTTGCACTCTTCTGAAGTGCGCCTTGTTAGGAGCCTTCCCTGTTAAAGGATTACAAAAGCACTGTTAGATGCGACCCGGTTAAGGGATTTGATACAATAAAGCCTGTTAGAGCCTGCCTGGTTAGAGAACTAAGAACACCTGAATAGATGTCAGCCGGTTAAGGGATTTAGTACAAGGGACCTGTTAGTGTCCACCCAAAATACTGGGATTTAGCTATTGTAATTGTTAGAAAACAATAGAATACTTGACCTTTTAGAAATGGCTTTGCTTAGCCTGATAAGATCTCTGTTATATTTGACTGAGAAACATCACCGGTCGCTATAGGTATGTTCTCCTTTCCTGTTGTGCTTCTCTGCACACTCTTCTCTTCAACTTAGCTTCTTCAGTGTACAGGTTCACTCTTTACTTTGGCAGAATGAGGGCAAACTGTATTGTTGGCAGGCAGAGGAATATATAGACTTCTTGCCCTATTTGCTTTTTACTTGAACGATCTGTTTAAAGATCACCTTTTGATCCATCGCCCAGTGGAGTATTAGTTCACTGAGGAAACATCCGATGCATGCTCTGCTTTATCTGCTTTATAAAAAAAAACAACAGATGCGTGTAAAAAGCTTTCCTTCACAGGAGATATCTCCATGATTTAATTCCACAAACTCCGGCATTAAGACCTTTAATCGCACCTCGTACCGATCATCTTGATAACTCAGTCTACCAGATTTAGTGCAGTAAATCCCAGTCAAAGAGTTAGATAATTGATTGTTGACTATGACTTTGCCGGTTCATCTTATCATGACGAAGTCTTCACTTGATCGGTAAAGATCCTTAAGTTGTGCACTGGTAAGAGCCTTGATCTGTCACCTTTCCTTCCTTTGTCTACACAGGTTGCATCCTTTCCTCGGTCAGTGTTACTGGTGACTGATTGCCTTTGATGAAGAGATATAGTCTCTTGTTCTTTATAGAGTGTCACCGGTTGCCAAACAGGTCTCTCCACACACTTGATGTTGTGAACTGTATCTGTATCTGTCTTGCTTCACAGATCCAACACTAGTGTTGTTAGATTCAGATGTCAACGCCTCTTTTTCCAATCAATGACAATACCTCTATTGCCATGTACTGGTTGCAATCTTACCGCTTACCATCTCTTAATGCCAAGAATCTCTGCCTTTGGCATTGATGGCAAAAACCATAACAAATAATGACACTACCAGTGTACACACATTAGTTTCTGGTCATAATCTCCCCCTTTGACAATAATGCCAAAGGCTGGTCAGAAAGACTACCTTAAAGAAATCTGCTCCCCCTTCGAGCAATGGTCCTATTCATCAATCCAAGTAAGATGAGGTGGATTCCTCCGTTGAAGCAAAATGAATTGATGAAAATCTTTGCAAGTTTACTGAATATCGCGAAGGGGTATCACCCCTAATTTACCTCTGAGATACTAAAAAATACTCTTCGGTAATGGCTTTGTGAAGATGTTAGCAATCTGTTCTTTTGTGGGTACATACTCCAATCTTACTTATTTATTTTGTACCTGCTTCTCAAGTAGTGATACTTGATGGCAATATGCTTTGTTTTGGAGTGCATGACAAGATTCTTGGATATGTTTATTGCACTTGTGCTGTGATAGTAAATTGCAATTGGTTCAGGTATCTGTTTTTGGATTCCTTCAAGTAGTTGTTTGATCCAGATTACCTGTGTGCAATTGATTGTTGCAGCAACATATTCAGCTTTCGCTATGGACTGTGAAATGTAGTTTTATTTCTTGCTTGTCCAAGACACAATTCTCTCTCCAAGAAAGAATGCACCACCACTTGTGCTCTTTCTGCCATCAATATTACCAGCCCAATTTGCATTAGTGAATACTTTTATTTGGAAGCCTGCCTTGTGAGGAAGCCATAGGCCATGCTCTTCAGTGCCCTTCAGATATCTGAAAATTCTCTTCACTGCTATTAGGTGTGTCTCTTTTGGATTAGCGGAGAATCTTGCTACAATGCTTATTGCATGTGCTATGTACAGTCTACTGTGTAGTGCATACTGTAATTTGGCTATCATAGATCGATACAGTGTCTCATTTACCTCTTTTGCATCATCTTCCTTTGATAACTTGAGGTTAGTTATCATAGGTGTACATACCGGTTTGGATTCTTCTAGCCCAAAAGTTTTAAGAATTTCTTTTGCATACTTGGACTGAGAGATAAAGATACCTTCCTTTAGCTGATGGATCTGAAGTCCAATGAAGAATCTTATGGCTCCTATCTTAGACATTTCAAACTCTTTCTTCATCTCTTCAGCAAAGGCTTTGCTCATCTTGTCATCTCCTCCAAAGATGATGTCATCCACAAATTTCAGCAACCAGGTTTCCTTCTTTTCCAGCCTTGAGATACATGTTCCTATTGTCCCCGGTTCTTGTGAATCCTATTGTCAGGAGGTATGAATGCAATCATTCTTACCATGCTCTTGGGGCTTGCTTTAGCCCATAAAGAGCCTTCTTGATTTTACAAACCATACCACCCTTTTGTGTGGAAGTGAAGCCTTCCGGTTGTTCAATGTAAATGTCCTTCTCCAGTTCTCCATTCATAAATGCAGACTTTACATCCATTTGGTATACTTTGAACTTCTTGTGAGCAACATAAGCAAGAAGAATTCTTACTCCTTCCAATCTAGCTACAAGTGCAAAGGTTTCCCCATAATCCAGTCCAGGCTCCTGAGTATATCCTTTTCAGACCAGTCTTGCTTTGTTCCTTATTACTTTTCCTTCTTCATTTAGCTTGTTTCTGTAGACCCACTTTGTCCTAATGACATTCTTTTCCTATGGTCTTGGCACAAGCATCCATGTGTCATTCTTCTCTATTTGGTCAATCTCTTCTTCCATGGCCTTGACTCAATTTTCATCTTCCAGAGACTCCTTGGTGGTTTTGGGCTCTATACAAGAAAGTAAACAGATATTTTCTCTAGCCTTTTTTCTGATCAAGACATTTGCATGTTTGTCACCAATTATATTAGTAGTTGAGTGATATGTGACATACCTTGGGAGAACCGGTCTTTGTTCCTGGTCAAGTTCTACCGGTTGAGCAATCTCTTCAGCATGGTCATGAACAACTTCTCGTTCATCAACTTGAGTTGGTCTTTCATCTTTAGGTACAACATCCTGCTCCAGAGGTCTGTTTTCACGATCTTCTCTTTCATCTTCAGTAGTTATTTCATTGTATTCCAAAAGATTTCCAGCATTATGATCCCGTTGACCGTCATTTTCATTATGACCAATCTTCTTTCTTGGTTTTGAATATTTATCAACTTTTACATTGATACTTTCAATTAATTTTCCTGTCTTCTTATTCAGACACCGGTAGGCTTTACTCTTGGTAGAATAACCCAAAAATAAATCTTCATCACTCTTGGGCTCAAGCTTGCCATAGTACATATCTCTTTTAATGTAACAATTGCTACCAAAGATTCTGAAATAGCGTACACTAGGAGTGTGACCAAACTATAGTTCATAGGGAGTCTTACCGGTTCCTTTCTTGACTTGAATTCGGTTCAGTGTGTAAACAGCAGTGCTGATAGCTTCTCTCCAGAAGTGATGAGGGAGATCCTTCTGAATCATTAGGGTTCTCACATAGTGAATCAACGTCCTGTTTCTTCTTTCTGCTACTCCATTTTCCTGAGTAGTTCTTGGTGCAGATAACTGCCTTTATTCCTTGTTCCTCACAATAGTGAGTGGACTCGTGAGAAGTGTATTCACCTCTTCGGTTTGATCTCAGATGCGTCAGGCTTTTATGGGTTTTCTCCACTCGAGCCTCGTAGATTTTAAACATGTGAAAGACCTTTGATTTTTCTCTGAGAAAGAGTGTCCACATCATTCTTGAGAAATCATCTACGAAAAGCATGACGTACTTGTCTCCATAGTAGCTCTTTGTTCTCATAGGTCCACACAAATTTGTGTGCACAAAATCCAAAACATTTACAGCAGAAAAGGATTTGCTACTGAAATTTGTTCCCGTCAGCTTTCCCAACTGACAATCCTTACAAATACCTTTGTCAGGTTTTGTAATCTCAGGAAGTCCTCTTATTGATTTCTTCTTGCTCACCTTGACAATACTGTCAAAGTGTATATGGCAGAGCCTCTTATGCCACGACTAGGTATTGTCCTCTTTGGTTACAAGGCAGATCTTGTTTTTCTCCTTTGATTGATGCTATGAGGCAGGCTCCTTCCATTGAGTCCAGATAGAACAGGTTCCCTTTACTCTGTCTACTAGTAGCGACATGAGCTCCTGATTGGTTTTCTTGACAACACAAGAACCTTGCCCGAATTCCAACAGGAATCCTTTGTTTAGTTGAGCAACGCTCATTAAGTTGTACTTGAGTCCTACCCAGTACACATCTTCACATACAACATCATTGCTAAGTGCTATAGAACCTTTTCCTTTGATAGGACAGGGGGCATTATTAGCAAAGGTTACCGATCCACCGTCATTGAGCTTTAAGTTGATGAACTTGATCTTATCACCAGTCATGTGGTGAGTGCTTCCATTGTCAATGATCCAGTCATCAAGCTGATGAGATCTTGATATAAATGTCATTTCACTTATCATCGGGCTTTCTTCTGTTATTGCCAGAAATGTAATTTCTGGATCTTCAGAGTCTTCAGATTCATTGTCTGTAACTCCTTCTGCAAGGTAGCATTCCTTCTCTGCTTTGTTCATGAATCGATTGCTCGTCTTTATTTTAATTGTCTGGACATCTTGCGGCAATATGTCCTATCTTATTACAAGAGAAACATTTTAGTGGGAGATTTCCTTTGTATTTCCCTTTTGGTTTGGGAAATCTTCTAGCGATGAGTGTTTCAAACTCATCTTGCTCCATCTCTTCTGAGAGCAGATTCTCAACAAGACTACCAATCTTACCGGTAGAGCTATTACCAGTTTGGCTTCCTTTCTTGGTGGAAGAGGTATTTACAGAAGACTTAAAAGCAACCTCTTGCATAGGTAAGCTGTTATCAAAATTACTCGATTCAAATGCAGTCAACTTACCAATTATTGAGTCTAGAGTGACTTGATCTATGGTCACTGATCTGAGCTCCTGAATGGCTGTGATCTTGATGGCATACTGAAGCCTTAGCGTTCTCAGTATTTTTCTTACCACCTCGTCACTTAGTTTTCCTCTAGTGCTTTTGATGGAGTTAATCACTTCTTTGATTCTGTTGCTGTATTGTTCAATATCTTGTCTCTCATTCATCCTCATGTCATGAAATTTTCGTCTGGGGCTTTCTACCTTAGCTCTTTGTACATGTGGGTCACCATTATACACTAATTGCAGCTTGGCCCACATCTTGTCAGTAGTATCTAGACGTAGTTGGGTAGCGTGCTTGCTATCATATCCATTGCAGGTGTATGTTTTGTCTTGATCTTCAATTCATCAGGAGTTAGGGTACCATTGGGTTCAATGTAATTAGTGATTAAATGAGTCCAATATTCATCTTCGGTGGTCGTCATGTACAGCTTCATTTTGCTGCACTACAGAGTAAAGTTTTCCTTGGAGAACTTTGGTCTTTCCTTTCTCATCATCTTGACTTTTTCTTTTTGTGGTTAAGCAGTAAAGAAAAGGAACTTGGCTCTTATACCAATTGATAGTCCCAACTAGTGCTGAGAGGGGAGGGGTTAATCAACACCTATAAAACTTTTAAAACAAATCTGATGTAGTATACTACAACTGTAAGAAAAACTGATTCTAGTATGAAAATAGCATCAAGCAATCGACCAATAAGCAACACCAGATTTATCATGTGGAAACCCAAATCGGGTGAAAACTACGATGTGAGGAAACCTCACAAATTTTGCACTTTTCTGAAGTGCGCCTTGTTAGGAGCCTTCCTTGTTAAAGGATTACAAACGCACTGTTAGATGCGACCTGGTTAAGGGATTTGATATAATATGGCCTGTTAGAGCCTGCCTAGTTAGAGGACTTAGAACACCTGAATAGATGTCACCTGGTTAAGGGATTTAGTACAAGGGACCTGTTAATGTCCACCCAAAATACTGAGATTTAGCTATTGTAATTGTTAGAAAACAATAGAGTACTTGACCTTTTAGAAATGGCCTTTCTTAGCCTGATAAGATCTCTGTTATATTCGACTGAGAAAAATCACTGGTCGCTGTAGGTATGTTCTCCTTTCCTGTTGTGCTTCTCTGCACACTCTTCTCTTTTCTCCTTTCTCTTCACCTTATCTTCTTCAGCGTACAGGTTCACTCTTTATTTTGGCAGAATGAGGGTACATCGTATTCTTGGCAGGCAGAGGAATATATAGACTTCTTGCCCTATTTGCTTTTTACATGAACAATTTGTTTAAAGATCACCTTCGGATCCATCACCCAGTGGAGTATTAGTTCACTAAAGAAACATCTGATGCATGCTCTGCTTTATCTTCTTTATGAAAAAAAACGATGGATGCCTATCAAAAGCTTTCCTTCACAGGAGATATGTCCATGATTTAATGCCACAACCTCCGGCGTTAAGACCTTTAATCGCGCCTCGTACCGATCATATTGATAACTCAAAGTCTACACGATTTAGTGCAGTAAATCTTGGTCAAAGAGTTAGATAACTGATTGTTGACTATGACTTCCTCGGTTCATCTTATCATGACGAAGTCTTCACTTGATTGGTAAAGATCCTTAAGTTGTGCATAGGTAAGAGCCTTGATCTGTCACCTTTCCTTCCTTTGTCTACACCGGTCACATCCTTTCCACGGTCTCTGTTACTGGTTACCGCTTGCCTTTGATGAACAGATATAGTCTCTTGTTATTTGCACAGTGTCACCGGTTGCCAAACCAGTCTCTCCACACACTTGATGTTGTCAACTGTATCTGTATCTGTCTTGGTTCACATATCTTGGTTCACATATCCAACACTGGTGTCCTTAGATTCAGATGTCCACACCTCTTTTGCCAATCAATGACAATACCTCTATTGCCATGTCAACAATCTTAAATATGTCAACAATCTTCCCCTTTGGTATTGGTGGAAAAACATCACCTTACATTACCTGTCATGTAGACTTCCCCTATAAACACTTTCTGTTTGTTTTCTTTCATCTGATACAGTTGTTTTCTTCTTCGTTCTTCCTCTATATTTGATCCCTTTAGTGCCCCGACATCTGCTTACCGGTATTTTGATCTTCTTTACGTCCTGATCTTTTTCCCCTTTTTGGCTCCATAGGACAAAGGGTTGGTACAACTTGAATGACTCGTTTTATATCTGTAACTTTGTGAAGATATCCTTATACATTTTCTTCGCTGATTGAAGAAATTGATTCCACAGACCGGTGATGTGCTCCAAGTTTTTCTGTGGTGCTTGCAGTGATACAATTATCTTTTCCATGTCTTCTACTGTCTTGTAATCCGGTTCTTGGATCAGTCTGGTTTCCTCATTAGTGGTTGATTGCATTAGATCAAATGTTGGGGCAATGAATAATTGGAATCCAATAAGATCTTGAATTCGTTTTGTTCTTTCTTCAGATGCCTTTCTCAGAATGAGAGCAAGGCTTGTCATTTCCCTACTATATTTTGTTGCAGATGTGTTCTTTACATTGAACTTGGATGAAAGAACCCTTATTTCTTCTGAAGTTTTGGATGTCTTCTCAATGATATTCTGAACAATGTCTTCAAAGTTTGATGTCCTTGTGATTAGACTTCCTGCATCTTGTATCTGTTGCTGGAGTACTCTTGTATTTGTAGATACAGTTGCCTTTAACTCTTCAACCCGTTTGTGTAGAATTTCTACTCGCTTCTTCTCATAGTGATGAATGGCTATTGTCTTCGGATCGGTGACATCTCCAATTGCTTGTGCCAATATTTCCAATTGATCAATAACAGGTTTGTCTTCATCAATGTCTGCATCCGGTACAAAGTTGTACAAGATGTTCCTTACACTAGAGAAGACCATTTCGTGTTTCCTCTTAGTGAGCTCTTATTGTTGTCTAGTTGACATCTTGCTTATGTCTACCACAATTTCGCTAACTTTGCTTCTCTTAGCTTCAGATTCAGTTGCAAAAGTTAGTTTCCTCTTTACCGGTTCCTTCTGTTTCTTCTCTTGTTCTGGTTGTTCTTCCGTAGGCTTTTCCTGTTCAGTTTTTACAGTTATCTCTTGTTCCTGAGTTTTCTCACCTTGTGATACCTTCTGTTCTTGATGTATTGCCCCTCTTGGTTGTACTTCTTTCTCCGGATGGACTTCCTCTTTAGGATGTAATTGCTCTTCCGGTGGAACTTCCTCTTCAAGATTTACTTCTTCTGGTGGAGGCTCTGTGTGCTGCTCCTCAACTGCATGTTGCTTATCCACAACAATTTCTTCTCCATTTGTTCCTTTTTCAGTAGTCATTATTTTTGATGACTTTCTCAGTACCCGTTCTTCTGGTAAAACGTGTTCTCACAGATGTACTTGTTCAGTGGATGTGAACTATTCTGTGGGAACTTCTTGTTCACCGGTTGAAGGTTGTTCATGAGCAGTGAATTGTATCGGTGGTATCAATACTCTCTCAGGTTCCTCGTGAGAGATTTCCTGAGGACCTGTATTATTTAGAGTATTGAAATCATATTGTTGCCAGAACTCCAATTTATCATTGTACACATCTTTTTCATAACCATTGATAATCTTGGGGACTCTATTTTTTGTGTCCAAGTTCAGTGACACAACTTCCATCAGACCTTTTATTGTCTCTTCACTGAGGCCTAGTCTTACCTCTGCCAATGTCTCTTTTGCAATTTTGTTGTTGGCTGGTAATCCTATTCTGCATTTGGCCATTATTATTTGATTCAATACAGGAGGAAACTGAGACCTATAGTCTCTAGGACTTCTGTTGAAATCCAAGAAGGTTTCCAATAGAGAAACATCTATTTTCTGCTTATCCTCCTCTCCTAATACACTGAACCATTTGGCTGCATTTGACACCTTGCCAAAATCCATGACTTCATCAAGAATGTTAGCTACAGTTAGTGTTCGAGCCTTACCTTTTATTGGAGATGCTAGTATCATTGGTGGAGCTAGGTCACCTGATTTGTCTTTGGTGATGTCAACAATGACTGGTCTGGTTGGAGTTTTTTCCTTAATCGGTGCATCAATTCCTATTACCCCTTTTCCTTTTATAGTGTCTGTCACCGGTGGTACTGATGTTTTCTGGCATTCTTCTTCTACTTGATGTTGTTGTTGAAGAAGTGTTGCGCATGTAGAAACTCCTTCATCATGCACTTTGTCAACTTCTCCAATCAGCACCTGATTGATTCTTCTTTTGATCTTGAAACTTTGTTTGTGAAGATCAGCTTGTTGGGTTGCTTCCTCCAGAGTAAGATGATTTTGTATTTCAAGCAGAGCCCTAATTCTCAGCTCTCTTCCTTATGAATCGAAGCTTTCCATCTTCCTTCTAGAATCTCCTGGAGATCGTCAGGTATGGTCTTATGAAGTTCAATAGGAGAAAGGTTGAACTTATGAATACAGTGGACTAAAGCTTCTTCTATTTTTCTGCTATCTTCTCCATTAGCCAATTCGTACCTCCTTCCAACTGATCTCATTCCTCCTGTTTCTTTTAATTCTTTCACAATTTCATCAATTGTAGATTTCCTTCCTCTTGGTGCATCCTCTTTCAAAACCATCCTCGTTCACCGGTTTTGCAAATTTCCTTTTTCGGTGAAGAGTAGTTGTATCTTCGGTCTCAGTTTCTTCCTGTTCTTCCCCTTGCTTGTTGGACACCTGTTGTGCTCTTTCCCTTTGGACCTTAGGTTCTTCAGCTTCTGGCTTCTTTTTCCTCAGTGTAGGAGTCCTTTTTCTATACACCTTTTTAGGTTCCTTAACCGATGACTTGTTCAAATTTTCTAGAATTTTATCATAAGACCCAAACCGGTATGCTGATAGATCCAATTTACTCTCTTGTAAAGCATTTGCATATGCCTTGGCTGTCTTAGTGGAGATCTCATACCCAAGCTCCGGTGCATACTGTGTTTTGGGCTCCACAGCCTGAATTATACAGTTATCGGTGCTCACTAGAAAACACACCTCATCCTTGTATAAATCAACAATAGCAGAGGGAATTCTTTCCCTGGCATGCATTCTAAGTTGGAATGCTTCAAAGTAATCGTTCATAACTTTATTAAATTGATTACCTAGTTGGTGAGCCAAATATCCTATCTGTATCATGACCGGTTTATCTGCTAGCCAGGTAATTTTGCCTATTGCAGGAAAGAAATTTTAGAAGTAAAAGAATAGACATACCAGTAGAGTTCCATATTTCAGAAACTTTTTCTTCACTAGACCGAGCTTCGTCAGATTTTAAATTTTTTTCCCTCATAACATGGCGCAAATATCATACCGCGTGTTATCATGCATGATCCGGTGTGCGGCGTGAATGGCTCCTCCCGACACACTATTGAGGTTGCTCGACTGATAGATTTTTTATTCGACGACTGCCAATGCAAACCGAACACCTTCGTCTTCTATGTCGTTGAGAGTCATCAACCGACTGTCGGATTTCGATTTTGTAAGCCTTGCAACTTCTGCGTTCGCAATGGTTCTAAGGGTAAGAGCTTCCCTTTTGTTGTTATATCCAGTGGCCCTTTGCAAATCCTCCTTGGTAATTAGTGTGACTGCGCCTTTCGCTAGCCACAACCCTAGTTCATGCACCCTACTCAGAACCAATCTTATCCAATCTGGTCGAAACATGGTTGGATTCCGAACTCCATTAACCAATCCTGAAGTCTCAAGCTTCGCATACTTTTCTTGAAGCTTTCCATCCTTGCAGAGTGAAAGATACTCGCTTTGGATGAAGGTTTCACCCAGTTCTTCTTGCTTAGCGTGAATGAAAGCAGTAATATCTTCAGTCAGAAGAACTCCATTAGGCATCGATGATAGTGCACCTGTCATATCATTTGCTCTGTTTTGCGTTGGCATAATGTAGTAAACAGGTCTGTGAAATTGGTTCCCTTGAATTAGATTGATGACAGAAGATGATGATGCCATCATATCTTGACCTGTTTACACAAAGTACTCTTGATTGGATTTACAAAGATTACTTAGCAAAGACCGTAAATCAAAGCAAGAGAAGATTACTCAATCATAAGAAAACAAAAATCACAATTCGCAAAGTAAAGTGAAATGAGTAATCATCCTTACCTTATATAGATTCAAGGTATAACGGTAATTAACAAACGGTAACTATTGTTAATGGCTACAATATTAATTAGCATACCTAATCTTTCTTTCGACAACCGGTTTTCATTGTGTTTACCTGTTAACCCATCCTCGGTTGTGATGTCAACACTTACCTTTCCAATTTACTTGATAAACTGGTGAGATCTTCCGGTTGCTCTTTTTGACTGAGTGAGATCTTTACTCACCAGTTCTTCTGAGATCAGTAGCCAGACTACCGGTTCCGTTTAAGCCCTTAGGCTTCGTTTGCTGAAGAGACATCACCATCAACAGATGATGACCTTCCTTCTATTTTCTCCTCAGTGGAGCTCTTTGATTCCTTCTTGAACCAAATCTTCTTGACTTCTTTTTCAGTTTCTTTTCCCTGATTATCCGTTTGGTTAGGAGTCAAGTTCCTCTTCACCAGTTTGGCAGGTCCCCTTCTGTTGTTCATTGGCTGGTTCCTACATTGTTTGGCCATATGTCCAACTTTGTTGCAGTTGTAACAAGCTATCTTGGTTGCCTTCCATGGATTTACCCTTCTATTCTTAGGTGAATGACAGTGGGAGTTATTATGGCGATGTATGCCATAGTTGGCATAGTTGGTTGTGCCTTGATTTACATTCCTCTTAAGGCATATTAGTCTCGATGGGGATCTGAATGCCATAGTTTATATCTGCATTCATCGGCCTTGTGTCCATACTTGTTGCATGCATAGTAGTAACCTTTGAAGCTTCCCCTGCTTCCACTGGACACACTGTTGGGACGAGACCTACATTCATGAGTCTTGTGGCCATACTTGTAACAGTTTCTGTTGGAATTAGGAGAGATAGGTACTGAGAGGGGAGGGGTGAATCAATGCCTTCAAAACTTTACTTGTAACAAACTTTCTGATATATAACTGAATACTGTAATAACTGATCAAAATAACTTGAATCTAATTGCATAAATCAATCATCTAGTTAACTTAAGAAAGTAAACAATATGAAATCAATATGACAATCACATAACACAAGTATTTTGGTAATGCAGAAACCTTTGTTAGAAGGTAAAAAATGCGGTGGGGATGACACTCACAAATTCTTCACTACTGCAGATAGAAAAGGTTTGCCGTTTAAGGCTACAAGTTTTGATCACTTCTGGTGATCTTACCTTGTTAGGAGTAACATATTAGATCAGCTAGATTTACCTAGTTATAGGATTTAACAACACTATATGAAGTGTGTACTCGGTTAAGAGATTTATACAAACACTGTTAAGTTTACTCTGTTAAGAGATTTATCAAAACTCTATCACAATTGTCAGAAAGTAATAGGTAAACTATCTGCTAGTTGACAAGTCGCTTGTCTGAAACAAATCTATAAGTGCTTATCAAAATATCACCTTATCTGTGATGGTTCTCTGCTCTGATCTGCTCGGTGGCCTTGTCTGATTCTGCTCAATCTGAAAACCTCTGAACTCTGTTCTGCTCGGTAAACTGATTGTCTTGAAGATAGGCAATTTCTTCAAGTTCTCCGTGATTCATATATATCAGTTCAACAACCTTAAACAAAAATAATCATAACCCTAAGATCTATGGTGCAAAATAACCTAGATCAACTAATACAAATAAGATAATCATTGCATTTAGTGAATATCTTTTACAATAAATGCTCCTCGATCTTGGTAAACCGTTTTATGATCTGTTATAATCGTTTGCATAGAATAATGTGACATTTCTGATTACTATGCTATTTTTTGTGATCAGCGGTAAACACTGTATAATCTGCTCGGTGTATACTGTGATGCTCGGTGTTTACTGACCGTCGGTGTCGGTGTTGCTGGTGCCTGGTTAATTGTGTGATGCTTGGTGTAAGGCTTTACCGACTGCTCTGTCTTACTTCTAGTTACCGACTGTCTCAATATAAGTAACCGACCGACCTATTTACTATCCTTTGATACTAATGACAACCTTAAATGTTCAATCGAGATTAATAGTTTCTACAGTAACTGTTAAAAGTAATTGGTTTTACCGGTGCATTTCTGGAGTCATTTGTTTTATGACCCAGTTTACCACAATGATGGCAAGAGGTTTTGAAGGTCTTCTTACCTTTGTCTTCTGTTGATCTCTTCTTCTTTTCCATATTGCCTTTCTTGACTCCAAATGACTCACCGGTTTCCTTGTTGCTTTGATCGGTGAACCCAAGTCCTGTGGGATCCTTGTGCTTTCTTTGAGCCCTCAGTTGCTCATCATGATTTTTTGAGCCCTCATTGTATCTTCTAAGTGTCTCATTTCTTTCTTCGAGAACTTTCATCTATTCCTTTAGTTGATACAATTCAATAGCCAGCCTTTTGCATGCATCATTTGTTGGAATCATTTGCCGTTGCACCAAAAGTTCGAACTATCAATGCCCGATACAAATGTCAGATTTAACCCGATCCACGGGAGGCGGTTAAGCCATGTCACAAATCTCCAAGGAGGTGCTGACCACCAAGTCAACAATCTCCCCCTCAGCACCGACTGAGCCTTCAGCACCCACTGAAGGGAGACTCGAACCTGTGACCCAAGGCTCTGATACCAATTGTTGGAATCATTTGCCATTGCACCAAAAGTTCGAACTGTCAATGCCCGATACAAATGTTAGATTTAACCTGATCCACGGGAGGCGGTTAAGCCATGCCACGAATCTCCAAGGAGGTGCTGACCACCAAGTCAACATCATCTCTATCATGCCAATTCTTGTGCATGTTTGCATTTTCTTGTGTGATTATCTACATGTCTTCTTGAAGCTGTAGAACAACAACATCACTTTCCCTTACTGCATGTTCTGGCAGATTTCTTGCTCTTTCAAAGGTTGCTAGTGATTTCACAACACTGTTCCTTTCATCTTCACCTTTTCTCTTTACCTCAATGATTTCAATCATTCTCAGAGCATTGCCTTCCTGCTCCCTTTTCAGGTTGGAGATCCGATCAGTTAGAATCTGATTCTTCTGCATGAGATCAAAGACCGCCTCCTCTGCTTCATTAGATCCACATTGCCCAGAGAGTTCTTCAATTGTTTCATTGCTCTCACTCAGTTGTAGAGCTAGCTCCTTTCATTTTGCAAGGGACCTCCTTAGCCTATTTTCAAGAGAGGCAATGATGTCATTGGCTTCCTCAAGCTACTTCTGATACTTGTAACCCTCCATGATCTTTCCTCAAGCAGTTAAGCTTTATATTTTTGAGAACCTAGTGCTCTGATACCAATTGTTAGTCCTAACCGGTTACTCAGAAGGAGGGGGGCGGGTGAATCAGTAAATACGATTTCTACTTCAATTTAACCTTATATATATTCTTGCAAAATTAAAAGAATATAATCAATCACTAATAAACAGAAATAGAAATACACAGGTCAACATAACATAAATACGTGGAAACCTTTGGTTAGAAGGAGAAAACCATGGTGGGACAGAACCCACAACTTTACTATTGCAGTAATAAAGATACCCTGTTAAAGGCTTACAAAGCACTTGTAAGAGTGCTACCTGGTAAAGGGATTTGTTAGAAGACCTGTTAGGATCTTGACCTTGTTAGGAGTCGCCTTGTAAAAGAACTTTCAACACCAATTAAGATGTTACTCGGTGAAGGGATTTATACAAGAACCTGTTAGGGTTCACCCCGATTGAGGGATTTGAATATGCTCGTAAAATTCAAAGCAATGATCTATTATGACACCTTTTGTCTGATCAGATCGTACCTGTTACCCATTTGCTTTGCTTGGCTGTTGAACCCTTCTCTGTTTTTCACTTCTCGTGACTGTAGCTCTTATCAGAAGATACCTCTCCCCTGCTCTGAATATTCAACAACTTCTTGTGTATACTATGACCTATATTTATAAGACATTATTCTTGTTAAAAAATACTTCTCACAGTTTCACCAAGCTGTAAACTCACCCATAAATCATGCATGCGAAAAAGCTTGCAAAATGATCTTGAGTTTACCTTGAAACACCCGTAGAAATAAAACTAACTCCAGTTAAAAAGCTAACTTCAGTTCCAACTGTGAATGCTTCGTATAATCTTGTTTTAACTGAGACCGCTCCACATAATCCGTTTCGGATTATCATGTACTCAACCGGTATTAAACTTATATCCGGTTGGTCATACTTTCCCCGTATGTCCGATAAGACTGGTATAAGCGTGACTATCAAAGTAAACCGCTTACTTGTTTGGTCTACTGGTGCTAACTAAAGAGTATTAGTGTGATGTACCAGTGCTCTGGTAGATTTGATGTTTGCCTCTGAATTAACCAATGACAACTTAAATATGTCAACATTTTACTCTTCAACAACTTTGAAATAAAATGCTATTTTAATTGAAAGATGTAAAAAACCATGCAAATACACCAAAATGATAATGTATATCCACCATGCAAGCCACAACAATGAATAGAGAACAATTTTGATAGTATTTTGGCAACAATTCTCCAACATAACTCCCTTTACAAATGAGAGCAAATAGCCTTATATAGAGGCGCATGTACGACGAGTGGCCAAGATTAAGAGGGAAAAATCTGAAATCAAGGGCCCAAATTACATCCCATAAACCCTAATTAGGGTTGCCATAATTACAACCAATTACATGAGGGCACAAAACTTGTGGGCCAAAAAGAAAATTACAATAATTTTTTCAACTAATGAGAACATAGGACACTTGGCATGATATGATTGCACATGCTTGAAAGAGGAATATTTTGATTGGAGGAGACAACCAATTGCCACCCCATCATCCTTATCCTGTTATTTAATCTTTTGATGAAGGGAAAATATCCTTTAGATGATCAACCTTGTCCACCTCTTTCATGAACACCCCTACCAAGTTACAGGAGCATGCCCGCCAACTAGTAGCAGCACCCCTACCAACTTGAGTCCTCAGGAATTTTCTCATTTTCATGTCTTGAACTTGCTTGCTTGAACTTGTACATTGGATGTCTTGATCTTGAAATGGTGAAGCCCTCATGCACTTGAATCTTGAACTTGCCCTTGATCTCGCCTTGAGCTTGGTGTTAACTCCCTGAAAATTTGAAAAAAATGATCATGTCGGTCCCTAATTAAGTTTTAAGCTCTCCCAATTGTGGACCCAATAACTTGCCTTGAATTTCAGACCAATTAAGCCTTACAATACATCAAATTTAGCACACAAAGGGGCCCTCAAATTAATTTTGAATTTCACATTGGCATTGAATTTTAAATGTAAGATGGCCTCTTAAATTTTTGTTTTTTTAAAATTACAAATTTGCATCAATTTTGCATTGAAATTGAAAATGGCATTGATTTTTCAAATTGTAAATTGGTTTTCCAATTGCATTGATTTATCTTGATTTTTTAAATGGCATTGATTTTAAATTATAAAATGGCATTAAATTTCCCTTGGAAAATTAAATATAAAATCCAGCCCAAATTATCATTTGAAATAAAACATTTAATGGGCCATTTTGAAAGGAAAATTTCCCAAGCATAAGGATTTTGCCATTGAAATTGCCAAATTGCCTAGTTGATATCTCCATCTTGCACAATCACCTCTATCAACTTGCGAAGGTTTTCTTGCCAACTTGCGAAGGTTTGCTTGCCAACTTGTAAAGGTTTTCTTGCCAACTTGTAAAGACTTGCTTGCCAACTTGCAAATTGCAATTTTCTTTAGCCAGAAATAATTTTCTCAATAATAATAATTCCACTTGGCTTAAAGAAAATCATTTTCTCATGTTGATCTTACCATTTTGAAATGTTGAGCTTCCCTCAAGTAAATTGAAATTTTGCCAAGATGCAGGAGCACCCCTACCAACTCGTAGGAACTCTCTTACCAAACTGTGAAAAGTGAACATTAAAATTGCAATTTTGGCACTTATAATTTAGATTTTCCAAAAATTGTTTAGTCAAAATTACTCAATTCCTATTTTTCAATTTCCACAATTTCCAAAATTTTGGCAAATTTCCCAAATATTTCATAAGTCCATGAAATCCAGATTTTGCTTGCAAAAATTTCAAGTCAAAAATATATTCAAAATCGATTCTAAATCCAAATCTTTAATTTCGATTTACAAGTAAAATCATCTCGCTGGAAACCGAAATACAGACTCAGCCAAAATCACAATTTTTATCATTTTGCAATCAGAATCCACCCTCTTCGCACCAAAAATTCGTATTGCTCAACCTCTTGAATCATCTCGAAATTTTGCAGGCCACTTCAAACTCTCCATTAACATCACTAACCTGGGAGAATTGCCAAAACACCTACTGCTAAAGAAAAAAAAGGGGTCCCCATTTTCAATGTGGCGATGGTGTGAAAAAACTCACAACACGGCGCACAAACATCCCAGAAAGATTCTGAATTAAAAAAGCATATGTTCCATATCAAACCACTTTTGACACGTGTCCCTTTGTTTGGACACTTTCAAAATGACTACTCCAATCCATTTTGAGCAACAAAACCCTCCACTCCATTCACTTTTGACAGAAGGTCTCACTCTTGGCTCTTTGTTTGGTCTGACAGTGAAACTTTGTCAAAATACACTCACAATTTTGCAGCAGCTTAGTCTCCTCATCTACATTCACAATCTATTATCTCAAGAGAGAGGTCTACGTTGCGTAACTATCTAATTTGAATTTCTCAGTGCAACTATTATCTACTTGCATTTAATCTTGTGAAATAGGGGTTTTCCTCCATTAAGTGTGGTTTGTTTCTACTGCATTATGAATATCATTTAATCTCATGTAATAGGGGGTTTTTTTTATTGTACATCTTACATAATAAGGTTTTCCTCTTTTAAGTGGGGTTTGTTTCTATCTGGCAGTACATGGAGGTGGAAATACCAAAATAGCGGTTTGACTATGGCAAGCACCGATACAACCCGAACACTTTTTCTTGTCTTTGTATGTGTAGGTTACGAAGTACAAAGAACTCCATAGTGTGAAGAGGAATGTTTGGGGGCGAGTCTATTAGTTTTCCTTTCTTTTGTCTGTATGGAGGATATTGTGGTGTGGAGATGTCCCCGTGGTGCACTGTTGTCTGAGGTTGATACTTAAACCATTTTAGGATAAGAGGTATATGGTTCTAATTTCTTGTTTTTGCAGCCTGAATATTTTATCTCTTTTTGTTGCTCAATTAATTCAGCATTTTGTTTATTGTATTTGGTTGTAATATTTATCATTTGTTTATCTCTCTAGCTCGCTAGAGTGCTAGTAGAAGTGAGTTAGCGTAAGGTATAGTTTCTCTTTAGGGTCTCAACTTCCTGGGGGTAGAAAATCCCCTACTCTACAACTTGAAATCTCTGAAAATCCAAGGATGCTCTAAATCATCGAAATTTTAAAGTTGCTGAAATATCCTAAAAAACGTTGGGAGGCCAAAATCACCTAAAATCCTTGGAAGGCCAAAATCTCTTAATTTTCCTAAAATCCTGAGAAGACCTAAATCTCCTAAAATCCTTGGAAGGTCAAAACCTTTTAATTTTCCATGGAATGCCAAAACCTCTTAATTTTCCTTGGAAGGCCAAATTCTCCGAAAAATCTTTCAAAGGCCAAAATGTCCTAAAATCTTCGGAAGGATAAAATCTTCCCGAATTCCTTAAAGGGAAAAATGTTCCGAAACTTCCATAAGCACACAAAAGTTCCTAAATCCATGAAGACATCAAAGTTTGGAAATTCCAAGAGAAATTGAAATCACCGAAATGCCATGAGGAGCCCAAAACTCTGAAAATTCAAGAACAAGCTAAGTTTCTAAAAACTGAAGGATTAGCCAAACTGATGAAAATGTTTACAAAGGCTTGATAATTATTGGAAAGGAATTTTTTGTCATATGGCTTAAAAGATGATTTTACTCATGATATGGACGTGAACTTAGTGCAATTGTATTAGAATTTTGGAATTATTTTATTTATCTTTCTTTTTTCAGATCAAATCTAGCTTGTCAAAAAGTAGAACTTATCGAGGATTGGAAAGATGGTGTACAATTATAAAGGGAGTTTTGATTTCAACAATAATTTTATCACTCTAGAGGATGGTTGAGGACACACCAATGTGGGGCATATTGACATGGAAGATGACAATGATTTTTGATAATAATGCATGCTTTCAAAGAGTCCAAGCTGGAGTGGGACAAAACTTGTAAGAAATATACTGCTAAGTTGGCATCTATAGAATAGATGATGAAAGCTACACCTATGCCACCCAAGGAGGATATCAATGATGCTATTTCAAGATTCCTAGGATATGCTGCAAAAGAGAATAATGTTGGGCATGTGGTGCTTGAAGATGATTTTGATGTAATCTACGTGCTTAGCTAATTTGAAGAATAAGTTTTCAACTTTTATCTTCCCCTCATTGGGATGCACGCTAGTTTTTTCTTTTTCTGTTTGTAACAAACAACATTTAAAAAAGTGTAATACTGCCCTAGGGTTTTGCATCAAATTTTGGTCATTGGTAAAGATAAATCCTGACCTTTGAATGGAATTAAATCTGGGTCCTTCATTTGAAAAGTGAAATCTATTAAAAGCCTTGGTCTCAGTCATTATAAACAAGAACTGGAAATTGTTGCCCAAGGACTATGATAGTTAATACAAAAATTCATTGTCGTTTGTGAAAATTTGTGTTTAAGTTTGAATGTTAGAATGGTTTCCTGCTTCTCAAAGTTATTTTAAGTTCAGTAGTGTGAAGATTTATTGAGATTGATGCTTGATGAAGTTCCAAGTTCATACCATTTGGTGCTTGCTGATTGTATGTTTCACTGTATGGTTAGTCTGAACCCTATATTTATGAACTAAAGTTCAATAACTGGTGGTTTATTATTCTGCATAATTAAATGGTTTTAATGAGTGACTATTGATCTGAAAATTTGAAGTATTCTTCTGAAGGTTGCATCCATTATGTTGTAGCTGTGATTTAATCTGGCGAAACAAAATCTAATTAACACTTTTGGACATTTGTATTATTATCAACAAGTTTTCATTAAGGATTCTTAGTTTAGCTTTCTAAACCCCACACTTTTGAAGTTTATTTTGGGTTGAATTTAAGTAAAGTTAAAAGCATCCAAAGCATCCATTCTTATTGCTAAATTTGATTATATTGAATTTTTAGTTGTTAGGATTCTCTGAGAAATCTTGTAGGAACAGAATTCTAACTTTTTAATGTAAGGTGCCTTGTTATACCAGCAAATCATGTACATTCACTGAGTTATCCGAAGCACAGTGAAGAGTTGACTACCAGAACCTTGGGGTTATAATATTTGAGTCATCAAATAGGACTTCTTTTCAAGAGAGAATAGTATACTTTGTGCATTTTATTCTGTGTTGGAGAGTTGAAAACAACGGTCAGTACCAATCTATGCCAATGTAACCTTCAAGGTGAATTTACTTTTCCCAACTTTAGTCACCACATGGCTTTGGGGTGGCAAGGTGGAATAGGGTTGCCACTCTTGTGATAATATTTGGATCAGTGATGTGTCTAGTTGGAGCAGAACTTGTTTGGTGAAATGTTATTGTTAGGAATACAATGGAAATGGTTTTTATGGGTGCGAATTAAAGGATTCTTATGGTAGCTAATTATTGGTGTAATTGCTTGATGTTGAATTGTCTCTACATCTCTGTTTACTTAAGATATTTGTTCTTCATCAACCTATTGTTTTGGATGAAATATAAAGCTTTTGTATGCTATGGTTTGAAATGTCTGTACATCTTTGTTTTGTTTAAACCTATGTTTTGTTATCAACCTATGGTAACCTTCAGATTACCGATGTACGTAGTTAGAGCAGGACTAATTTGGTGGAGAGTGAATTTAGGTTGCAAAGGTTATTGCTAGGAAGGAATACTATGTAAATGGTTTCTATGGGCGTGAATAAAAGGATCCTTATGGAAGTTAATTATTGGTGTAATTGCTAGATGCTGAAATGTCTTTACATGTTTGTTTACTTTAAATCTACGTTTTGTCATCAACCTAGGGTTTTGGATGAAATATAAAGCTGGATAAATCTATTTTAATATTATTTAATTTAAACACTTTTGTGTGATTAGGAATCAATTTCCTGGACATCGTTGTGGTTTCTGTTTAACCCTAGGTCTTATGACCTTTATGTTACTTGCTGCCACCCCTGCTGATAATCAACCAAATGGCAACTATCATCTATGAAACTCAGACAGCTTAGAGAACTGAAAGAAAAATACATTTGCCATATTAGATATAAGTGATTAGGGCATTGTAGGAAAAGCACTTGTACCAAAGTTTTGGGCATTATGTCTACTAAAAGTTTTATTATTGCAGGTGTTAAATGCTTGTGTTCCTTGGAAAGAATGGAAAGGAGCCTTTTGGGTGTTGCAACAGATGAGAGAAAATGGATTAAGACCTTCATGTGCGACATATGGGCTTGCAATTGAGGTATCAAGTGCAAATTAAAATTATATCAATTTTGCTTTCTTTTAGTTTATTTGAATAAGCTAAATATTAAATTAAAATTAAAGGTGGAGTTACAAACATAATTTTCGTGATGCAACAAAAGGCAGGCAAAGAGGCTAATCAGAAGAAAGTCGTATTATGTCCCTATTTTTAAGATAGAATTTTAATATTAATTAAATAATATAACATTATTTAAATAAATAATGATAATAAAATCATATAATAAAATAAGTATTAAAATATAAAAAATAATAAATAATAATAAAATATTATTATTATAATACAAATAATAATATAGGATATAATCTATTATCAATAAAATAATATTTAAAATTAGATTTAAAAATAAATAACAATTAAACAACACTAAAATTACAATGAATGAACAAATAAATAAAATTAACTACAAGAAATAATATTGTAAAAAGTATGTTGTCTTTCTAAATAGGATTTAATAATAAATGATAATAAATTCTAAATAAATAAGTAAATAAATAATATAATAATATAAATTAACTAAATCTAATGAAAGGTCAAGAGATATTTAATAAAGAGTTGTGACTCCTTCAAAATAAGATATAAAAGGGAGGAGAGTTCATTTGAAAGAGAAATGAGATGAGTAAAAGAGGATTTAAAGGGAAGATGAAGGGAATATGAATAAAATAAGGGACTTTTTCGAAAGGTTGTAATGATGAAAGGATGCGACTCTTCAAAAGGATTCTAATTATGAATGGTCGTGACTCTTTGAAAAGGTTGTATTTCGGAAGTGTTGTGACTTTTTGAAAGGATTGTGATTATGAAGGATTGTGATTTTTTTTTGGAATGACATAGATGACAAATTAAACAAGATTTATAAATCACCATTGAATAAGAAAGAAAAAGGAAGACAGTGATAAGAATTAGGGTGATAAACATTAAGTTGTAGAAAAATACGAAAGGGGAAAATAGGCAGGGAAACAACGATTAGCAGAGATATAAATAATAATAAAAAACCAATAGTCATTCATTAAGAGAACAGTGAGGAGAAATATTAATTAATAAGAGATAATATATATTGTAAATATATAGCAGTGTGCCAAAAGAGACGAAGAGCTTTGTATATAAAGGATAATAACAGAGAAGAGGTATGTAGTAGAAATTAAATAAATTCATATAAATTAACAGTCATGAGTATTATTTGTATAGTGGTAATTATTTTAGAGATATTACCATTTTGGGAATTATGATAGCTATAGAGACCAAGTTAATCTTTGTAGAGGACATTCATTAAGAATGTCGAGTTTCTCTGAAAGAGGATTCACAAAGACTAGAGGGCATTCTTTATGAATGTCAAGATTCCAAATTGGAATCTAGAGAGAGATTTATAGAGAATCTCTTAGAGGCAATATATATTGTAGTGGTTAATCATATGCATATGTTAGAGACAAGAGGCTTGGTTAGAGGTAGGATCTCTGTCAAGTATTTATTGTTAATGAGTTCACCGATTAATAGAGATCTTAGATGCCTTGGAAGGGCACTCTCAATGTGATGGTTACCTAATTGAGAGTTATACTCATTAGAGAATTAGGCAAATCTGAGCAGAGTCTCTTTCTAAGGATTAGATGGCTGTAGTATAGGATTAGTATTTAGATGATTTAATATTTACTTATCTTGTTAATCACTAATAATTGTTTTAATATTCATAGATCTTTATGTTATATCTTCGTTTACTAACAATTGTTTCAGGTTTTAAGCATCAAATACTCAAGTCGGAAGCATGGACATTAGAATGGTATTAGAGCACGATCCTGCCATCTTGTAGGGTAAAAGAGGATGTGGAAAGACAATGGAGGTTGGAAGAATATTGATCATAGCCATGACAACAACCTAATCATCTGGACTAAAAGATGTATATCTTACGAATCATAAGAAGAAATTATCTAATTGCTTGAGGACAAGCAATTTGAGGAAGTGCGGACTATCATGTCCCTATTTTAAGATAGAATTTTAATAATAATTAAATAATAGAACATTATTTAAATAAATAATGATAATAAAATCATATATTAAAATTAGTATTAAAATATAAAAATAAAAAATAATAATATAATATTATTATTATAATCCAAATAATAATATACGATATAATCTATTATCAATAAAATAATATTTAAAAATAAATAACAGTTAAATAATAATAAAATTACAATGAATGAACAAATAAATAAAATTAACTACAAGAAATAATATTTTGTAAAAAGTATGTTGTCTTTCTAAATAGGATTTAATAATAAATGATAATAAATTTAAAATAAATAATATAATAATATAAATTAACTAAATCTAATGAAACGTCAAGAGAAATTTAATAAAGACTTGTGATTCCTTCAAAATAAGATATAAAAGGGAGGAGAGTTCATTTGAAAGAGAAAGGAGGAGATGAGTAAAAGAGGGATTAAAGGGAAGAGGAAGGGAATGAGAATAAAATAAGGAAGGGACTTTTTCAAAAGGTTGTAATGATGAAAGGATGTGACTCTTCAAAAGGATTGTAATTATGAATGGTCGTGACTCTTAAAAAATGTTGTAATTAAGAAGTGTTCTAACTTTTCAAAAGGATTGTGATTATGAAGGATTGTGACTTTTTTTGGAAGGACATAGATAACAAATTAAACAAGGTTTATAAATCACTATTGAATAAGAAAAAAAAAGGAAGACAGTGATAAGAATTAGGGTGATAAACATTAAGTTGCAGAGAAATACGAAAGGGGAAAATAGGCAGGGAAACAACGATTGGCATATATGTAAATAATAATAAAAACAATAGTCATTGATTAAGAGAACAGTGAGGAGAAATATTAATTAATAAGAGATAATAAAGATTGTAAATATATAGCACTCTGCCAACACTCTGCCAAAAGAGAAGAAGAGCTTTGTATATAAAGGATAATAGCAGCGAAGAGGTATGTAGTAGAAACTAAATAAATTCATATAAATTAACAATTATGAGTATTATTTGTATAGTGGTATTTATTTTAGAGATATTACCATTTTGGGACTTATGATAGCTATAGAGACGAAGTTAATCTTTGTAGAGGGCATTCATTAAGAATGTCGAGTTTCTTTGAAAGAGGACTCACAGAGACTAGAGGGCATTCTTTATGAATGTCAAGATTCCAAATTGGAATCTAGAGAGAGATTTATAGAGAATCTCTTAGAGGCAATATATATTGTAGTGATTAATCATATGCATATGTTAGAGACAAGAGGCTTGGTTAGAGGTAGGATCTTTGCCAAGTATTTATTGTTAATGAGTTCACTCATTAATAGAGATCCTAGAGGCCTTAGAAGGGCACTCTCAATGTGATGAAGGGCACTCTCAATGTGATGGTTACCTAATTGAGATCCATAATGCTTAATATTCTCTTGAGATCCATTGTATTATGCAACTCTTCACAATATCCATGTCAAGCTATCAAAAGTCCTTGGGTCAGCTTCAATGTCTTTAAGATGATCCCAGTGATAATTTTATCATAAGAAATAGTCAAAGTTGACCAACTATATGCATATGTTTTAATACCTTCTAAGGGAGTTGCAAACTCTGCTTCCATATTAGTTCTATTCAACAATTTTATTGTACTAGCCGCACATATTTCATGGGTGTGGTCTTGTATTATGGATCTTGCTTATGAGGCCCTTTGGTTGTTCCTTTAGGCCCCATCAATGTTTAATTTTAGCGTACCATGTAGAGCTAGTATCCATTTGGGTCTTTTTGTTCCCATTTTGTTTGGATCAATGCTACTATTCTCGAAAGGAAGTACCTTTAATTGTGGTCATTGAGTTTGCATTCTATCATCCTGTGCCGAGTAAAACTTATTTTTTATGATTTTGGCTTCAATGTTTTGATGTTTACATATTCCAACCTTTATTGTGTTTATTATTGATTCGATGCTTGAGGATTTTTCTTTGAAAATTTTGGCATTCCTTTGTTTTTATAGGTGCCATATTATCATCGATGGAGTATTTGTGCATATTCTCAACCATTAACGATCCTTTGGGAGTGGCCATCCTTGGAAGAGATTTAGGATGTTATTTTGGAGAGGGCCTTACCATTCCAGGTGTTAATCCTAACCGGTTACTGAGAGGGGGGGGTGAATCAATAAATACAATTTCTATTCTAATTTAGCCTTATAAATATATTCTTGCAAAATTAAAAGAATATAATCAACACTTATAAGTAGAAATAGAAATACACAGATCAACACAGCATATGTACGTGGAAACCTTCGGTTAGAAGGAGAAAATCACGATGGGACAGAACCCGCAACTTTACTAGTGCAGTAATAAAGCTGCCCTGTTAGAGGCTTACAAAGCACTGGTCAAAGTGCTACCCGGTAAAGGGACTTGGTAGAAGACCTGTTAGGATCTTGACAGTGTAAGGAGTCGCCTGGTAAGAGGACTTTCAACACCAACAAAGATGTTACCTGGTAAAGGGATGTATACAAAGAACCTATTAGGGTTCACCCTGATTAAGGGATTTGAATATGCTTCACAATCTTAAAGCAATGATCTGTAATGACACTTTCTGTCTGATTAGATCATACCTATTACACTTTCCTCTGCTCGGCTGTTGAACCTTTCTTTGCCTTTAACTTCTTGTGACTGTAGCTCCTCTTAGAAGATATCTCTCTCTAGCTCTGAATATTCAACAACACTTCTTGTGTATCCTATGACCTGTATTTATAAGAAATTAATCTTATTAAAAATACTTCTCACAGTTCCGCCAAGTTGTAAACTCACCCATAAATCATGCATGCGAAAAAGATTGCAAAATGATCTTGATTTTACCTTGAAACACCCGTAGAAGAAATAAATCTAACTTCAGTTAAAAAGCTAACTTCAGTTTCAACTGTGAACGCTCCGTATAATCGGGTTCAGATTATCATGCACTCAACCGGTAATAAACTTGTACCTGGTTAGTCATACCTTTCCTGTATGTCTCTCATGACTGGTTGAAAACACTTAGATCGGTATAAGTGTGACTAGCAAAGTACACCGCTTACTTGTTTGGTCTACCGGTGCATACTTAAGAGTACCGGTGCTCTGGTGGGATTGATCTTTGCCTTTGACTTTACCAATGACTACTAAGTTATGTCAACACTAGGTTGGTCCAAAATCTTATCCATTTTTCTATGCTACCTCATACAACAACAATCAGTGGTCAATTTTTTCATGTAAACGCCATGTAGAGCTGTCAATGCAAACGCTCTTGCCTTGGGAGGCATGTTTGGGCTCCAGTATAGTGTGATTGACCAGGATATATTGGAAAATTCTCTGAATTGTATTTGGTATTGTATCCTCGATGCCAATATACTTGATTTGGTCCAACACAATAGTAGCTCATCATTCCTACAATTTAGTAGTAGCATCCTTCATGATATTTTCCCCTAGTTGGGATGGGAACATTTCAAAGGTTCTATATGTAAATTCCATCATTCCCCTGTTGTTAGTTACATTTAGTTAATCCTTTTTTTTCTTTGGACATGTGTATTTAGTATATAGCACCAACTATCTCACTCATTGGAGTGGAGGCATTCCATGAGTTTGACCAGAAAAGTGTAGACTAACTAAGTGGAGGCATTTTGCTACGAAGTAGCCATTTGGGGGTTTGCAATTGTGAGTACTGGTTAGGATCATCGGCATATAGATAATTGGTGTTGAGGAATTTTAATCCCTAAGGAATTTGGGCATTTAGATGTATTTCATGCTAGTTTAGCCACTAATACAAGGTTTGTCTTTGAATATCGCATATGGTCACACTTATAGATGCTTTTCTCAGTTTGACTTTATTCCATGCTAGAAGTTTGTGTTGTAAATCATTGAAGCCCTTTACAATTGTTGATGAGGTTGTTTGCACGTCACCAACACAACATAAAATATAAAGAGTATATTCTATCCTCACTTGTTAAAAGGACATCTCAAATGCTAATATGCTTGATTACGTGAAATGACCCTAATTTTCTCTTTGTTGGGTTTTGACTTTCACTCGGATAGACTGAGTTGATATGATGTGATATATTGGTAATCACGGGGGCACTTACACAAATGTTCTTGAGGGGAAAATGCAACTCTCTTAGGGAGGTGTGATCGCTCTCCACTTTCTTCAAATATACAAACCAGAGGTGCCTTGCCCTTTATTTTAAGGAAGCCCTTAGACTTCAGGACCATAGACTCTAGCACCAACATCTTGCGACTTCTCCACCCTGTCAATTTATTACTTCCTTCTTCATGGGGCTTCATTCAACACGTGGTAGCAATCGTCGACTTGGCCCTGCTCATTATTCCACATTTGTGAGGGCAAGGATAGGCTCTTTTCTGCAACAACCTTCCTCTTCTAGGATCACTCTAAGGCGGCCTAGGGTTGTGACAAGTCCTATTGCTTATCCTTTTGTTCAAAAGTTCTTCACAGCTGTTCAGAACCCTTAATTAGGTTTAAGAGGGTTTCTTTTCCTTTGGACCCCTGTCTCTCTATTTTTATTTCAATTGTTGCTTTCTTCTTAGGGCACTGTTTGGTGTCCTTGCTGCGGGATGGCCCCTCTTTACTTGGTAGTTCCTTTGACCCTTTGTGGTCTTTTATTGGACATTAATAAATTTATCTTATCTAGGCTGATCATGCCAGAGGAGGTTGATCTAGAGTCGGAGTGGGTCACTATGTCTACTGATCTTGTCTTTACTGATGAGGACCTTGAGTGGATTGACTAGGCAGATAGAAAGGATGAGGTTGTGGCTATGGTAGAGAGAGAGGATAGAGCACGATCAGATACATGTAAAGGCACAATTGATGTTGGTTAGAGTGGCGTCTCATAGGCACAAACTATGGTTGTTCAATCATGCAGGACCTATCTTAGACACCTCTTACGCTGAGGGATGCAAGTTCCTCTGACACTAAGGGATGCAAGTTCCTTTGACGTTGAGGTTGAGCTAGAGTCATAGACTTGTTTTTGTTTTCACATATGTTTGGAACATTTGATCTCATGGATTTCATATTCCATGAGTTTTTATATACATTTGTCAATATTTATAATTTTATATATCTGAGTTTGTTATTTTCTTTAGCTACAATTTGCACTTGTACTTATGTGATCGATGGATTTTTACGTATGTGATCAAATTAGCTTCTATTTGATGATGTTATTATGTCTTTCAGATTTATTCTAAATTGGGTATGTGAAACAAGTTTTAAATCCTTAAAAATCTCTAAATTTCTTGGGATTTTTCACTTTGCCAAGTTTTGCCGAGTTTTTTTGCTGAGTCACGAGTCACGAGTCGAGTTAGCCTTTCCGAGTCTGAGTTGAGTCCAAGTTTGGGAACTTTGATTGAGGATCCTCCCAATATGGGCACTTAGATTTTTTGTGAAGAACATATTGGAGATTCAAACCACAAAGGATCAAATTTTGTACATCAGACCTTGGAGGATGTAAAGAAGTGACAAACTACATGTAGTTGGATGGCTACAAAGAGAAAGGATGGCTAAGTGGTTGATTACCCAAATGAGACAAAACCTACAAGAGGAACATGCATATTTGTGTGGGCATGATGAGAGGTATGTTTGTATGCATCATGAGGTCCATGAGTTTCCTCTTTTAGAGAGCCCTTTGATGGTTTAAATCAAAGAGGAAAAGGGGATAGTTGAGCATACACTTGGTGGATCAGCCACTAGTGTTATACCCATACATGTCGAGGGAGACATAAGGGATTTGGATTTGGTTGGCTCCTTGGCCTTTCATGGAGACTTTGAAGAGTTATATCTTCTAGGGGCTCTTATGGTGGAGCTTATGTCTTTTGAACCAGCCTTCGAGTGAGTATGCATTGATGGTTGCCTAGTTGATTAATTTTTGCATGGGGATGTTCTTGGAGAGGCATTGATACACTTCTCCCTCAAGATGCATCAATGGAGTTTGGAGCTGTTAAACCTTCCTTGTGTGAGGATGTATTAGTGGTGTGTAATTGGCATATAATGCCTATTGATATGTTTGATAATATTGGTTATCCGTGAATATATGAATTGTCCGTATTAAGTTTGTTGTCTCTCTTGGGTAGTTGTAAGTATTAGTTGGTTGATGGTTGTGCTCCTCTTGTCAACTGTAGGGTCCTTTAAATATGTTGTGTCTCGCCAAGGAGGGAAGTATGGAGTAGTTGGATGAACTGTAATCCTAGGACGACCATCTTTAGTCTTCTTCTCTATAATGAATTAATAAGCAAATAAAGATATATTTTATTCCTGTATCTGGTACGCAGTATCGTCTTTATTATTACTTCATGTGTGTAATTTATCATATACAATAGTAAACATTTGGTAGTTTTCCCTTAAAGAAATCAAGTTAGAATTGCATGATTTATGCCCTTAAATTACAAAACATGCAAGAAGATTCTGAAAGGTGGTCAAGACCAAGTGATCACGCAATATTTAAGGATTATAGAAAAAAGAGAACAAAGGAGAAGATTATTGTTGATGTAAGTTTTGTGACCACTCCAACGTACAGGATGAAACACTTAGTATCCCAAGATGAAACACTAAGTATCTAATCCTCTCTTGAACAAGGAAGCTTTAAGTGCTAAGCAATATAGAAGATTGTGTGATCAAGTTAAGAAACCCTAAATTTTGCACTGTGTACTTGTGACTTGGATGGTGGAAACAACTCAATTTTATGATGTGATTTGCTGATAATCACCAAGGGACTTACGATATTCATTCATGGACAATCTATCAACTTTGCAAATGACGAATGATTTGGCAATTTAAGCCCTTTAACTACTTCTAATGAAACAATGTGGAAAAAAGATTGGGTTTAGAAATCTAAGCGAACTCTAACATTGTAAGAAACTATTGATGGTGAGGTGAAACTAAACCAATCCTTGCTTTGCCAACTTAAACAACTACGCAAGAGAAGGTTCAATCTTCTAATGATGTGTAGATGATTTTCAAATTTTTAATTTTCATTCTAATACCCAATTTTGGTGCAATCCAAATGAAAATTCCCAGTTGAAGTGCTTGCAATGAGTTCTGACCAACCTTATGCTGTTACTTGCAATCAACAAGTGCCAAAATGTATGAAGATAAGTTTCACCATGATTCACCAACAATAATATCTTTCATCTTCTATTCAACTCCTTAATAACTTCTATTCAACGTAAACAAATCCTATTCTAAGTGAGAAAATTGGAAACCGTGCAACACTCCAAACTAACATGTATCAACCATGAAATCAACAATGAATCTATAATTATTTTGGTAGCATAATAGAAACAATTTCACTAACTTGAGGATCACGTTGTGGTGTAGTGGTCACACGATTGTATTATTAATGATGCAACCAATGTTCAAATCCCTTGTTGGCCCAAATGGGCTGATGTTGGTTTGGGTCTACCTTGGTGGACGTCCAGGAGGTTGAAGGAGATGAGCGATAAGGAGACAAACTCGAGGATCACGTTGTGGTGTAGTGGTCACATGATTGTACTATCAATGATGCAACCAAGGTTGAAATCCGTGGTTGGCCCAAATGGTGCTAATGTTGGTTTGGGTCCACCTTGGTGGATGTCTAGGAGGTTGAAGGAGATGAATGATAAGGAGACAAGTGGTGAGAGGTAGGTCTTCTCGTTGTAATCAATGAGGTGTTAATGCTTCAATGTGTTCGTAGGGATAGGGTACCCCACTGTGATTCCACTGGTTCAAAGCTCCAGTCAAAAGTGATTATCACCGATAAAAAAAACAATTTCACCAACTCTCCTCTTTACAAATGATTTATGCAAGCCTTACATAGAGGCTCCAAGTACAATGAGTGGCTTAGATTGATTCAAGATCAATGGGCATGATTAAGCCAACACTGTTAAATTTGGATCAGATTATATGACTTTTAATTTACTTTAAAATTCAATATATATATATAATCTCTTAATATATATATGATATATATTTCAACAAAATATATATATATATACATATTAATAATCAATATCATATGAGCTGAAATCAGAATTTATTTATTTCAAGTTATATATATATATATATATATATATCATTCATGTTGATGAGTAACTCAGATTACTTATCTTTACTGTACATATCACTGTCGCTGTTATGTGTTGCTGAATCTGTATCTCGCACATATTCTTTTCGTTGTGCATCTCTCATATTCTATTCGTTGTGCTATCTACTCTCACTCACTTTATTTCATGTTCTTATCTCATATTGAACACCGAACATATATATGGAAGACACGGAAGTATAGAGACATGTCTCCGTAAGGAGACATGGCTCTATACAGTCATGTCTCTTCATTTATAACAAACGTAACCATCGTTTAATCAATGGTAACAAAATGGAATAGCATGGAGACCGAACATATCATCGACACTACCCTTTGCATTAGCAAACGCCGAGTCACACGGGACTGTCACCAATAACCGACACTTACGGTATCTCATCAGGTTTACATAAACCAGTTGATAACATTTAGTTTAGGGATTGTGTTGACTGATATAAATCAGTCAATACAAATTGGTATTAATGTTAATGTAAAACCGATACATGATGTTTGATCGGTCTCACTAATATTGAGATTAAACCGATATTAGTCGGTAAGATATATATGAGATTAACATTATTTATTTATCAACTAAAATATATACATTGTATATGCATATTGATATATACAATAATATCATTATTATTATATATATCAATATGTATATATAATGTAGAATAATATTATCTCATCTCAATTTAATGATGTTTATTTATATTCTCATAATATAGTGATCATTTTATCTAATCAAAACTATAAACATCAACAAACACAACCCTAATGTAATTACCATCTACAAGTATTAAATGCCGACCAATGACATGAAGGCACAAATTTGTGGGCCATGGGAAAATTACATTACTTTTGAATAGATATCCCTTTGAAGATAGACCAATGAGAAAATTCATTGTAGTAAAGCATTAAATGCAATCCACATGTACACTTGGAATGACTTGATTTGATGATGTTGGACACGTGATATTGAAATCCTCTGGTTGGTTGGAGACAAGTGGGCACCACCTCAACATGTTTATCTTGGAATCTTTGTTTCAACTCCACTTCTCCATCCTCCCCTTGGAAATCTTCTCGTTGAGATGTTCTCGAACTTATTCTTGTCTTGGAGGTTTTGGCCTTGATCTTTCATCATGACTTGAATAGGCTTGTTGTCTTTGCCATTGCACTTGAATTTTGATTTTCACATCTAGTTTTCGAATTTAAACCTCTTTTTTGCTTGCTTAATGAACAACTTGGAAATGCCTTGTTGATGCTCCTATATCGATCTTAGTGTTGGAATTATCCTTGCAGATGACGAGGCTTGGCCTTGGACATTTTCTTGCTCGTCATTTTCATGTTGAAAGTCACCTTTTGCTTGAGCTTCTTCATCGATGCATCCTTGATGTTGCGATGGCTTCTTCTTATCCTCAAAGACTTCGTTCTTGTTACCTCACAAAACAAGAGAAAACCTTGTTGCAAAGTGAAATATTAGCAAGAATAGAATCATTTTTAAATAAATTGATTTCTGAAATGCATTTGGTTTGAGAATTTTCTCTTAAAACTTATATTTTAATCACAACCTACCAATTTTACAAAATCAATTTCTGATTTTGTCTGAATCCTGATTTATATTGCAACTTCTGATTTCTATTTGAGCATCCTCAACAGACCATTGGATTTCAAGATTTTATCATTGCAAACTTATTACCCAGCCATACCTGATCGAGATGTTCGTAAAATTTTCAGTCTCTTAAAAGTTCTATTTCTGCAAGAATTCACACTTCTGCCTATAGCTGGGGGTTTCCTTGATTTTCAACTTCAGTTGCTCTACCTCCAGCGAGTTTAACTCAATTGGATGCTTACAAATGTTCTGATTTATTCATCTCCTTCCTGATTTTTGCACCCCTACAAGGTCTGCGTTGCCCTTGAAATTGTTGCTTGTTGATTTGCATTGTTTGAAATGGAGGCTTTCATATTTGTTTTATAGGAGTTCACACACAAAATTCATGTCTTATGGTTGGCTGATCTGCTTGGGGAGTGCATTCAAATTACAATTCAGTTAACCTCTACAAAGGCCAACCTTGTGCTGATTTCATCGTATTTGCAACTTATTTTCCCTTGGCCGACTTGTCTTTAAATTGAATTACTTTGCAATTCATCTAATGCTGATCGAATACTTTGGTTTCAAGGTATCTAACCAAACACAGAATAAAATACTAGGGAATCTTATCCTCTCTTGGTCAACATTTTGTGTATGCTAAGATTGTAAGAAAGATTACATAGGCAATTTCCAAGGTTCCTTCTATTGTGGATAAGCTCAATGGTTGATGTGATGTGTTAGTATCATGAAGGGACTTACATTATTTACTCAATTCAACTTGAAACAATATTGGTTCATGGGAGCTTTTGAATGATATGGCAATGAAAGTACTTTTTTGGAGTTTTCACGAAATAGGCAGAAAGTAAATGGGAAAGGGTTTAGGAGTTCTACTCTAATCCTAAGAACTTTGAAAGACAAATATTGCCAAAGTGAAATCTACCACAGTTTGCTTCGTCAAATTCGACGACTACACAAAGCGGGCGTAATCGTCAAGGGTTGTGCAAATGATTTTCATATCACAACTAAACACCATGGAACAATGTAAATTCAGTGATAGAAGTTAAACATTTACATATAAGCTCAAGACCAAACCTTACACTGCACAGAAACTATATACTAGTAAAAGGGAAGAGAAAAGCGATTCCACTTCAACAATACTAGCAATCTCATTCAACTAATAACTTGAAAGCAAATCTATTCTAAGTGAAGGAATAAAGAGAACATGCAAGCACCAAAATACTTCAAGAAATCACCAAACTTGAATGACAATTTTATTATCTTGGTAGCTCTTAAGCAATAATCTCTTAACATTTCATCCTTTACAAATGAGAAGTGAGCCCTTTGTATAGGCCTCATATTACAATGGGTGATCAGGATTGAAACAAAACCAATGGCTGTGATCTTGCCACCTTTGCCATAATTAGGGTTCGGGTATGGAGAGAGAATCTATCAGAAACGAGCAAGTCCACTTAGATCAATAGAAATGCACACACCCAATAAGGTGGGTAATAAATGTCTATTATGTAAGTCCACCTAGGAGGAGATTGGGGTGAAATGAATGATCATCATGCATTAAATGCCCTATCACCCCCAAAATAGTCAGTCAAAGATTCCCCTCATTGTATGCAGTGAATTAGGACAAAATTCTCTTGATTTCATCTATGTAGACACTTGGCGCATTCTCTTTCTTAAACTCCATGATTACTATGTCTTGTTCACACTTGGTGAACTTCTTTTCCCATTCTGGCATCACTTCTGAAAAGGACTTGGGGGAAAAGAATCCTTCCACCATGCCCTTCAAATATTCAGGTACTATCTCTTCTCCCGTTATCCTTTCTGAAAACAAATCCTCAACTGTGTTAAAGGTGCTTTCCTAAATAAACCTAATTGCTCTCCTCAGTTGAGTTGAGTCCTCATTTGATTTCTCAAACAACTCCTTCCCCTGACTTACAACACAAAACCATCAATGGAAGCCATATGATTCATTTTCCATTACAACATCATTTATCAAGGTTTTCTTGGGAATCACCATTAGCTTCCCTAGTTGTGAAATGGTTTGATTCTAATAGATATGAGCATCATCCCAAGCTCGATGCTTATTCAGAATTCTGCCAAGATCAGACACAGTTCTTTCATACATCTGGACCAGGTCTTCGACAAACTCACATGTAGAAGTATTGACATTGTTCACCCATTCTTTACTACCTTGGATAGATTTTCTCATTTCTTCTAAGCCTTCTGCTTCTTTTTGAAGAGCTGCAAGAGGAACCGATTCCTGGTCTTCCTGCGTAATTGGATGCATTAAGCGCTGTGAGTATCCATGCAAGGCTTTGTTCTCACTTTTCAACTTCTTGTTCTTATCTGCCTCTTTCTTCGACTGCTCCTTCAGTGCTTGGGCAGAATCATCAAATTATTTTATTACTTGCTCCCTAGTTGCATGTTTGAGGTCAAATGTTGTTGCATTGTATTCCATTGGAGTGATTTTATCCTTAGCCTTGCAGGTCTTTGGCGCTGCCAGATGCAATGTTCGAGACCCTAACTTATCTTTGGTGATCTTGGAGAATTTGTTTTCTCCTTTGCTGGCTTTCTTTTTCATTGATCCTCTTTAAAGATTCTCTTTCTTTCTTCTAATTCAATGAGTACCACAGAAAACCCTACTAGCAAAAAAATTCATATTAGGATTGGATTTCCATTGTGCAGCCATTCATTCTGTAATTTTGTATCTTATCAATTTTCCCAAATAATCTGTCGAACCTCAACACGCATGGAGCTGTTGGAAGTGCCTGCTGCGACTAGCAGGCTAGGGTTTTTGGCCAAGCATGGCGGTGATGCTAGTGTTCCTGTGCTTGCTGACTCCAAGGATTCGAACAGGCATCTAGTGCAAGGGCCGACTTCTGCGTCCGAGCTGCGATTTGGTGGGAAGGCGGGCGGAGGCGTGAATGGGTGCTCGAGCACTGCGAAGGATGCTAGGTTTGGGGGTTCTCCTGTTAACGTTGAGCAGTTTGCTCATGGGGCTTCGAAGGCCCCTTTACATCAGGTTAAGAGGGCACGTGGGGAGATGCGACTTCATGCAGGAGTTATTATGGAGGTTGGTGGCACCTCAAGTGATGCTTATGGGTTTGAGAAGGTGTGGTTTGGGGGTATAGGGAAGTATGGAAATGCCCATGGAGATGCTTTGGATGCACATAAGGGTTTTCTCAGCCTTTCGTCCAAGAGAGATTTAACAGGGAAGCGGATGACTCTAGTTGGTAATTTCAAAAAAGGAGAATGGGTCTCGAAGGTAATGAACAAGCCCATGAACGAGCCTCTTTCTATGGAGTTTGAGAAGGATATAGAAGCGGAAATTCTCCACAATGCGGCAGTTTTCTCAAATCTTGGGCTGATAGGGCGTTTCAGGGGTTTTTGGTTGAGTTTGAAAGACCTTAACAAATGGATATCAGGGCATTGGGAACCGATGATGGAAGGTTATGATTAAATCTACCCTGCAACAAGGGGCTTTTTCACTGTTGTGTTTGAAAAAGAATAGGATAGAAATAAGATTTTATGTGTTTCATTCTGGGACTGGGATGACAAGTTTCCACTTATGCTAAAACCTTGGCATCTGGCTTTCTGTCCCTCCTCCGAAGCTTTTGAAAAGGTCCCTATTTGGGTACGACTTCCGAATTTTCCTCTTCATTTCTGGTTCGATACCTGTTTGGAGGCTTTAGGAAATTCTTTAGGCAACTTCTTAATGGTAGATGAGGGGTCTTCTAATCTCCTGCACTCTACTTATGCTCAAATCCTAGTAGAAATGGACATTTCAGGGGATCTTCCTCAAGAAATTATGATAAAAACTTCAACAGGCTGTTTGGTCCGGCTTGTAGATTATGAAGGTGTGCCCTTCTGATGCAGGAAATGTTTTAAAACGGGCCACTTGGCTGCCCAATGTTATAAGTCTAGGCTGGTTAAGGAGGCTTCTTCATGGAGGGAAGTCTCTTCTTCGCTTTACACGGTGGAGAAGAAGGTTGAAAGTTAGAAGAGTTTTGCACAGGTTGTGCATGATGATGGTGTGCAAGGTGTCTTTGAGGTTCCAAAATTGGCTACACAGTCTCCCCTGGACAATGGCTCAGCTCAGGTGGGGGATCCAATTTTGAAATGTGGTTTTGGCACACTGGATGGCTGGGAGAAGCTGAAACCTGTGGGCTCTTGAGAAAAGGAGAAGAAGGTAGCCATAGAGGAAATTCCTGGACAGCCAAGGGAGGATAGATTGGTAGATTCTTTTCGAGATTTGGAAGGTTTCCCTGAGGATTGGCGACAGGTGGCTTCGAGGTCGGAAGAGGGTTGGGAAGTGGTAAAGAAGAGAAAGGATAAAAAAATGAAGAATTCCTTTGAAATGATTCTCCGTTCCCACACTAAAAGAGGTGTAAGGAGATAGCTTTATGTTTCTCTCTTCTCCCAGATTATTACTGAGCTTTCTGGTGTTTTCTACTCTTTGTCTTGTTCTTCTGTTGGGGAAGATGGTTTCCCTATTTGTAACCGTCCTTGGAACAGGCCAGGTGCTTTCCCAATTTATGAATAAATTTTATGACTGTTACAGATAAAAAAAATAAAATTTCCCCAATAATCTGTGTTTAACAAAAGTTGCTTCAGAACCTTTGTGTATTATATCAGTAAGGTCGATCCAGCATTCGTCCTTTTATTTTCTAATTTCTTCATTTCTTTCGTTTGCATTTCTATCATCTGCTTTGCTGTGTTTTGCCAGTTTCTTTTCTATGAACCCAAAAGAAACCCTTTTTACTCCAACTATTGCTGACTTTAGTTATGCCTCATGGGCTGATTGAATTTATTTTAGGACGACAATCACTAAAGTACAAATGATGTTTTGGAAATAATTTGCATCTTTTCCTAATTGCGTCTTTTAGTTGGTGCAAATTAGATTCTATATTCAGAATTGACCTGAGGAACTTGGCGATAAGAAACCCCTTGCACTCTCCTTGATCACAATAATTTCATTCTTAAATTGAATATATGCTTTCCAAGTGGAAGAGCTTCTAGAAGATTTTTTAAATTTTTTTTTCCATCTTTAGTTTAATCTCATGGACAGAAAAATTTAGTGAAATCGTCTTTATTATGTACCATATCCTACCACTTTGTTCAGCTTGCAAACAAAAAAAATGGTTTTGAAATTTTATTATTTGTTTTCCCCCAAGTCATTGTCACTGCTGAGTTGTGTTTACCTGCAAGTATGCATTGTACAAACTCTCTGCAGTTCATTTATATTTTTGCTGATTTCATTTCTATATATTTTTTCTGTGAAATTTACATTAATATGAAGGTTATATTCCTCCTTCTAATCTTATTTCAATGACTTTGTTGGCACTGAGTTTGTGCTATTGCTGGTTGTTTACAACTTACTAGTGTATTCAATATTGTGGTTTTTATATCTGTTGCCGATTTCTTCTTCTAACAAAAAAAATTTATTTGTAGGTGATGGTTGCTTCTGGCAAGTATGAGCTGGTACACATGCTTGTTGAGAAAATGGGAAAATCTGGCCTGAAACCAAATGCTTTGACTTATAAAGGTACTGAAATGTATAATTTTTTGTTTTATTGTTGTTGCAGTACTCTTTTATTTTTCCATTTTGACTTCATATAGTCCTGCTACACCAAGTATTGTGCTTTGTAGCTATTGTGCGTGCTTTTCGGAAAGAAAAGAAAACTGATGAAGCTTTGAGAGCAGTTGAAGAGATGAATTGTAGAGGAGTGGTTCCAACAGCAAGTGTTTACTACGAACTGGCATCCTGCCTTTGTAGTGCTGGAAGATGGAAAGATGCTATGTTTCAGGTCATTATGTCATTGCCATACTTAAACTATAACTTATAGAATTAAATTAGTTGATCCTAATAAATAAAATATTACTTCCAAGTTGTTGGCTCCAGCTAAACATGTATAATTAGTATTTTGAATCTTCTTTCGACATTTAGTTTTGAATTATAAATCAATGGTCATACTATACTATATAATGTTTTCATAACCTTTTTTGAATTGTCAAATTTAAATGATGATGATTCATGATGACATTTTTTTCTTCTTCAGCTCTAATTATGCATGTTCTTTCTTTAACAAAATTTAGTTCCCAGTATTTATATTTTATTGTTTTGTGTCTGGACTATATTTAACAGTTATAATGGTTTAAAGTCAGAAAAATATGAAATACGTGTACATGTAAAGAAAACTTGATGAAGGGTACTCCCCTTACTAACCCAAACACACACACCACAATAGGGAAAACAAACAGAAAAAGGGAAGAACAGAACACTTGCTTTTTATTATCTTCAATGAAATGACATTACAATATTAAAAAATATAACATGTTACAGCCACATGGGCATTTACATTACAAAAAACTGTGTGTGGAAGTATGGTTTTGGAAATTTCAATGTTTTGTGAAATTTCAACCTCTTAGATTTTAGCGTATAAATAAACTTTTAAGAAATTTCATGTTTCTTATTTTCTCTTTTCATTACTTAATGAAATTTCACTTCTCTTGACTTTTGCGCATGAAATTACGTTGTAAGAAATTTTGAATTTCTTTCACGTCTCCACTTTCACACTTGGTGGAATTTCTATATTATATTTTTTAGTGCGCCAAATGGAAAAAAAAAAAAGGAAATTTATCACTTTCCGTTTACTCCGCTTGTGAGATTTCCTCTTTTCTGCCTTCAGCGCATGAAAACATTATTTAGGAAATTTTCGAGCTCCCTTGTTTTTGCATTTTAATTTTTCATTGCTCAAAAAATGAGATCATTGATTTAAATAAATCTTTTACTAAATTGCTTTCTTCCAAACATCTGATGTTTTGGAACCCATTAGAACACATAATGGGTAAATTTAATAAAACACCCAAAATACAAAGTGGAAATTTCTGTTTTATAAAGGGGGCCCGCTTCTTCCACTAACAGTGCATAACATTTTAAAACTTTTAATCTGGACACAAAATTTGGAAAGTGAAATTTCCTCTCTGTAATCAAGGCCCCTGCTTTTGCACATTTTATGGGATTTCTTCATTTTAGCTTTAAACACTTGAAAATATTGTTTCTGAAATTTTGTGAAATTTCCTTTACTTTAGTGCATGACATGGACCATTTTGAAATTTCCTGTAATGTCCCCTCTCTAGCCCTATGGAATTTGGAACCGATTTCTTTAGATCGCAAGATAATTCGTTATCTAAGCTCTTGCAAATACCAGCTAGTTTCCTTAAGTCAAGAAATTATATTTTTAACACATTTGTATAATGAATGTTGCATAATCTGAAATCTGATGAATTCTGTTCTTGTCTTCCTTAGATTATGCAAAATCAAGATCAATGTAAGTCTAAAAGTAATGGCCCACTCAACTTACAGCTATAAAGAATATACCAAATTTGTACTCATAGAACATTCGTATGGTAGTTGTTTGCCCCCGAGGGTAAACTAGTTTATTGCATACATGAGTGGTAAAGTTAATAAGAATAAAATGCTAGAGAACACAATGCTTCCACTAATTCATCAATTGTTCACAACATATCCAATAAGTACTCAATGCGACATAGCCACAGTGACGACAATAATACTGATGATTCTCCTCGAAGGGAAGTACATAACAGATAACAGACCGAAGGGGTGCGACTCCAACCGTCACAATGTTACCCTAACTACCTACCCTTCGGCCGACTAACTAAATGATAACAACACTTTTAATGACAACATCACCACCCCCCTCCCCCTCTCCCCTCTCCCACAAAAAAAAAAGTTGTCCCCAGACGATGCACAACACAATGGGAACAATGTTTACCATATCTGCTATACAAAAGAAATATCAAGACTAAGAAGAAGGGGATTGTGGAAGCGTCCTTGAAGAAGATGGCACTTGCGGTGATGTAAACGAAGTCAAGTGAGCTCACAGCTCATACACCTGCTCCGTCCTCAGCTTCAAGTCCTGTTTCGCTATCATTTTATGTAATGTCCCCATTTTGGGCGAGCATTGGAGTTAGTGGATTTAGCCTATCATTGGGTCCTTGTAGGCTAATTCTGGTGATTAGAGGACCCTATTGTGTGTTTTGGCCCCATTTTGAGGGACTTACTATTTATAGCAAGTCAACATATGGTTCTACTGAGCTCAGATGATTTAGAGGAGTTATATGATGCTCTCAAATTTTATTTTCGGCTTCCGGTTTGGACTCCAAGATTCTAGGAAGGAGCGTCTATTTTTAGTATGTCACCTCGTTAGGTTCATTCATCGTCTTTCTTCATCAGTATCATGCCTCTGCTGACAGATTTCGATTTTGATGCTTCTTCAGTCATTTTCGCAAGATGGGTGAATTATGATTATTATTTAATTAAATTGGCTAAGGTTGCTATTTTTATTGGGATTGCGTATTGGACACCTTGGTGAAAAAAGTCGTCTCCAGACGATGCACAACACAATGGGAACAATGTTTACCATATTTGCTATACAAAAGAAATATCAATACTAAGAAGAAGGGGGTTGTGAAAGCGTCCTTGAAGAAGATGGCGCTTGCGGTGATGTAAACGAAGTCAAGCGAGCTCACATCTCATACACCTGCTTCGTCCTCAACTTCAAGTCCCGTTTCGCTATCATTTTATGTAATGTCCCCATTTTGAGCAAGCATTGGAGTTAGTGGATTTAGCCTATCATTGGGTCCTTGTAGGCTAATTCTGGTGATTAGAGGACCCTGTTGTGGGTTTTGGCCCCATTTTGAGGGACTTACTATTTATAGTAAGTCAACATATGGTTCTACTGAGCTCAGATGATTTAGAGGAGTTATATGATGCTCTCAGATTTTATTTCCGGCTTTCGGTTTGGACTCCAAGATTCTAGGAAGGAACTTCTATTTTTAGTATGTCACCTCGTCAGGTCCATTCATTGTCTTTCTTCATCAGGATCGTGGCTGTGTTGACAGATTTCGATTTTGATGCTTCTTCAATCATTTTCGCAAGATGGGTGAATTATGATTATTATTTAATTAAATTGGCTAAGGTGGCTATTTTTATTGGGATTGCATATTGGACACCTTGGTGTTATAGCTTGTTAGAACCGGGTTGAAAAGTTTTAAATCTTGACCACATAAAACAGGGACCCTATGTGTCAGAATATCATTATATTAATGAAAAGGTCATTTTTGGAGCAATGGGGGAGTTTAAATTAATACAGTGACTTTATTATATGTCATTTTTAAATTATAACATAAAGTTGTTTTATGAGAAATGAAATTAAAGTAAATTAAAGGAGATGAAGACAAATGAAAATTGAATATTATAAAAGGGGATTCAGATTTCATTTCATTCATTCTATTGTGCATTTGATATTATTGATTTGTGTGGAGAAATTTGGAACAAGGGTTTCAGAATTTCAGACTTGGAGAATTGTGAATTCTTCAAAGTTTTAACAAGCATTTGAGGTGTTGAAATAAACATTGAGATTTGCTACAGTGTGGGCTTCATTCAGAAGTTCGATTTGAGCTTACAGGAGAAGAATCAATACAGAGTTTGAGTCAGTTTGAAGGTTTTTTTTCTGATGATGATGGCATCATTATACCCTAGGCTGTTATCAGTGATTAAATCGCAGCTTTGGTAATTGTTGTGAAGAGAGTTTGAGGCAGCTGCACTCAGTTGCAAACCCACATGAGTCACTGGATGCTAGACGACCAGGTCTAGAGCAGAACAATCTTATCTTGGCATTCAATTTCAAATTGGAGTTGGCTACTGGAAAAATTCAAGCATTGTTTAGAGATTTTGAAAAGTACTGGGCTCAATATCTGTGCTGCGATTTGTTTCTAGGTTTTTTCTCAGTTGCATTTTAGTTTTCAGAATTTAATAAATATTTCTCCATGCATTGTATATACATATAAATCAACAAGAATTAATCATAGTTCAATGCATTGGACAATTGTTTCAGAATTACTTTAATGCAAAGTTATTATCTTGCCTAGCAACATTTTTTTTAAAATTCAAGGAAATGCTTATTCGTTTTAAAAAGCAGTTATATATAAAATCTGCATAGCAAATCAGTAGTTTGGCAGAGTTAGAACCAGCAGGGGATCTTACATCTTACACTCCAATGCAACCTTCACCATAAAAGCGACCTCCAATACCTTCTTTTCTTTTGCATCCACAATCTCCATAGATTTGGCCAGGTGATTCTAGCATGTCCCTCGTGGCTCTCTACTTTGCCAACTGTTTCTCTATAGCTGACCTCCTTGCCTTGGTTGCCTCCAACTAAGCTACTAATTCACCTCTCCACTGCCCATGCTGCTTGCTGACTAGCTAACTCCTCCATACGGTGAGCCAAATCTCCCTCAACTGTTTGGAGCCAAGTGGCTAAGTCCTCTTGAGTCAATACTGCAGCCACCCACATGGCCTCATGGTCTGAAGAGATATGCTCTGAATGCCTCAGGGTGTAGTAGTCTTCTCTAAAGGCTTGCTCAATCTCCTGAATGATGACCCCAACTCTACTCTCTCCCTCCTCACAGAGGGCCAAGTCATCCATCATCGCCACTGTCTCTATGGCGGGCCATCCACGAGACTTGAAACAAGCAACAAAGGCTTTAAGCAAGCCTACCTGAACAAAAGCCAACAAGCTCTCGAAATGCCTGACAACTCCCTCTTGGGTGCGTGACCGAGCGAAAGCCACCACTCGTCGAGCCCGTGCAACCATATCTGCAAGATACTCCTCTAAGTCCTCACCAGCAGGCTCCATAGGAGGCTCAGGTAGCTGTGCACCAACAGGCTCCCTAGAAGGCTTAGGTAAGTCCTCTAAGTTCTCCAACTCACGGTTATGGACAGGTGAGCTCCCTCCCTCCAAGTCAACTACCTCCTAACTCAAGGGTAAGTCCCGTCGTGGTGAGCAAACGACTCCCCGTGCGAGAGGTACCATGTGAAAGTCACTCAACCAAGTGCTCATATCCGTGTCCGAAAGAGCACTACCTGTCACTGTCGGTCCCGCCATAGCCTGCTCATCTAAAACCTTTGAAGCCACCGTCTGTACTATATCAAAACCAACCTTGTCGGGACTTCACTTAATTTATCTTAAATTTCTTGATTAGGGTTTGGATTGTAATATTCCCTAATAAGGTTAGTTATTTATCTTATTAAATTTGAGTTATCTGTACATTCATTAATACTCATAGCCAACCTTATTACCTTTTTGACTGCATGAAGGAAGGAGTGGATGTTACCCAAGTTGCCTAGATATAAATTTTGCAATTGATTCCCTCAAAGTTTACAGATACAAGCTCGCATCATGAAGGCTTACAGAACCCTGACCTCTACCTTATCTCGGGACAAAGATCCAGTTGCTTGGATTAATACACGACCCTCCTTGGTAACATTACAACCTTCTCTACTTAAGCCAAATGGTAAAAGAGATCTTGTATAATATAATTGATATAATTCCTATATATATTAAATAAATTAGAATATATAAAGACCTCTAGTCCTCATAGAATGTAAATATAATATTTTGTTATTATCATTGATTCATAAATACTTTTCGTAGTCGCAGTTTTATTCCATCTTCTCTTCCTTTTGAAGTGTATCCATTATATTCCTTAATTAATTCTTCTATTCCCTAATTCTTTTAATACTTAAATATAATCCAGAATTACTAAAGCTTTGCCATATATTTAATTTAATATATAAATGAAATTGAACTGAATCCCATGTATTTCATCTTACTAAGAGGACATACCTTTATTTTTTTGTGTTGATTTTCTATTCTCTAACACCTCCTTGTTCTTTTCTTTTATACTTTTTTCCTCCCTTGAGTTCCTTCTACATTTCCTCCTTTATTTTCTCCTATCATTTCTCCTATATTATTTTCTCCCAAATTTTCCATATTATTTCTTAATGTTTCTTCCTTTTGCCCCCGTGATATAATGTCTTTGCCCATTCAATATATATATATATATATATATATATATATATATATATATATATAAACATGACCAGTCACATTGTTCAGATTATAGTATTAGTATTAATAATTTGCATTTGATTATTATAAAACTCTTTGTTGGTGGTATTAGTATTAATTATAATTCTTCATCAGTGATATTTTTAAATAATAAGTTTCCCCTTATTTACAATGTAGGAGACTTTAATATTAATTATTTATTAATTAGGAAACTATATCCATAGCTCAAAATATTGCAGACTTATCGGTGAACTTATCGTGATAAGTTCTGGCTCGCGATAAATTGCCTCAAGTTATTGAAGGAACTTATCCAGAGAAAAGTGGTGATAAGTTTGCAATTTATCGTGATAATTTAAAAACTTATTGCCCGCGCACCTAAAAATAGACTGTGACGGCCCAACAAAGTGCAAAATTGATTTTTTTGTTTGGAAGAGCTGATTTGGAGAGGAGAGAAAGGGTTTGGAGGAGAAAGGTCAGTTGCAACATTCTAGAACTGATATTGTACTTGACACTTGTATTTGCTTTTAGTTTTACAAAGACAATTTTCTATTTTTAGTTTGCTTCAGAGTTTAGACTAGCAGACTATGGCTATGAACCATTAGCATTCCACATGAGGATGCGATTTTGTATCCTATTTGCATTTATATATATCTAGATCAGCTTGTTTGGTTTGTTTACTCATTTATTGACTCATTAGATGCATCTCCTTATTGAATTTTGCAAAAAAAATGTATTTCTATTTAAAGTTCCCGATATTGTCCCGAGAAGTTCCCAACTTATCTCTGATATTTGCCGATAACTTCTTTTTTGCCTTCAGTGATAAGTTGTCGATAATGATATTTTGAACTATGATATATCAATTATTAATATAGCGAATCTAATCATTTATTAATACACTTAATATTAATAAGAGACAGTATAAGAGACACATTTAATTATTATTTTAATATTAAATAATTGTCATTATTTTAATACATATAGATTATTGATTGATTTATTTAAGTAGTTTAATAATACATTATATCATTATTTCTAACAATTATATTAATTGTATATCAATTAATATTGATGCTGATGGCACCTATTTAAGATGACATTTGCATCAATTATACATACACATTAGAAAATAATATATTTGTACATACATTGTAATAATGTTATAGGTATTGATTTGATTAATGTTATTAACTATGAATTGATAAATAATATTATTAATGTTAATTATTTCAGTAGAAACTTAGCAATATTGAGCCAATTTATATGCATGCATGCATCAATTATGGTTCATGACATTGCGTCTCCCTCACCTTTGTAGGCCGCTCACCTCTGGGTTGCTCCTCACTCCGTATCACCTCACCCATTTACTCTCCGACTCCTGCTGCCAACTCCATGGTCTTGCTGGTGGAGATGGTGGGACGGCCCCCCTGGTGTGCCCCCATTGGCTGGCACCATGCTGGCGAGGGCTCTAGGTTTGCCAAATCCGGGTACAGGGACTGTCACCGTCGTACCAAAAGATGGTGATGGTGCTACAGAAGCTGTCTCTGATAGGAGGGGTGGGGTAAACAATACTCAAGTGGGAGTCTCACCAGAGAGTGGAAGTATGCCCTCACCAACCGCAAAATCTGCAGTCTCTATCCTTGGTGCCTCACTATCCTCACTAGTTGTTGACTCCTCACTCGTCTCCTCTCTCCCATTGTCAATGTCCTCCTTGGACTCTGATACCACCTTGCTTTTCCACTTTTGCCTTGTCGGTGCACTACCAACATCCAAATGTCTCCAATAAAATATTGAAGGCTCCCCAGGCACCAATGTACCCTCTAGTTTCACCTCTAACTCACCAGGCAACATCTGTACCCTCGCAGCATCCAAGAATAGTCCAATTGCATAATGGGGCATATAAAAGGTCCTATGCTGCAAGGTAAGAAACTAATACATTTGCTCGGCTAGCAAGGATGCCCAATCATATACTGTACCATATTTGAAGCTTGGCTGGATCTTGTAAGCTGGCTCTTTACCACATCCATCAAACAGTGCCAGGGTCCTTCTGCAACAATTGCCTTCTTCATCCCTCGGCTCTTGGAAGTCTGTGCTACCGAGTCCATTTCAGCCGCTGTGAGGTTTCGTGAAACCAAGCGAGTCCAGTTCTACTTTTCCTCCCATGTCATCTTCTTGGTCTTCAAATCAATTTTATTCCCTTGCCGGTTAGGAATACCAAACACCTTGGTGAAGTCGGCTGCTATGAAGGAAACTTTGAGATGATATCCACGATAGTCAAAGGAACTCATGCGTGAAAATCCTTTAGAGGTACCAGTATCCAAAGGGAACTCTCCTAATGCCGGATGGCAAATACGAGCATTTGTATGGCCCAATGAACTCTAGGCTTTTGAATATGTTGTTTTATCAAATCCGTGTATGGGGTTTCTTGCCACCACTTCCCGCACTCTAGCCCATTTAAATCCTTCGAAAACGATAGTCTTATGCATCACATCCTCCTACTGTGTATGTGTTTGCCCCAACACCTTGAGCTTTATCTTTGTCTTTTTCGCCGAACAAGTTTATTACTGGTTAAGTGCATGATAATCCGAACCGGATTATACGGAGCATTCACAGTTAAAACTGAAGTTAGCTTTTTAACTGGAGTTAGCTTTATTTTATCTACAAGTGTTTCAAGGTAAACTCAGGATCAATTTGCAAGCTTTTTATTCTTAAGGTCTTGCATGCATGATTAATGAGAGAGTTTACAGCTTGGCGGAACTATGAGATGTATAGTTAATAAGATTAGTTTCTTATAAATACAGGTCATAGGATATGAAAGAAGTGTTGTTGAATATTAAGAGCAGGAGAGAGATATTTTCTGAGAGGAGCTACAGTCACGAGAAGTGAAAGACAAAGAAAGGTTCAACAGCCAAGCAGAGGAAAGGGTAACAAGTATGATCTAATCAGACAAAAAGTGTCATCATAGATCATTGCTTTTGATTGTGAAGCATATTAAAATCCCTTACACAGGGTGAACGCTAATAGGTTCTTTGTGTAAATCCCTTTATCGGGTAACATCTTTATTGGTGTTGAAAGTCCTCTTACAAGGCGACTCTTAACAGGGTCAAGATCCTAACAGGTCTTCTACCAAATCCCTTTACCAGGTAGCACTCTTACCAATGCTTTGAAAGCCCTTGACAGGGCACCTTTATTACTGCAGTAGTAAATTTGTGAGTTCTGTTCCACCGTGGTTTTCTCCTTCTAACCGAGGGTTTCAACGTATATATGTTGTGTTGACCTGTGTATTTCAATTTTTGTTCAGGAGTGTTGTTATATTCCTTTAATTCTGCAAGAATATATATATAAGGATAAATTGAAGTAAAAATTGTATTTATTGATTCACCCCCTCCTCTCAGTAACCGGTTAGGACTAACAACAGGGTCCTGAATAGGAAGACTATTAGCCATACCGCAGATTGATGAGTTATTAGATGAGTTACATGGAGCATGCTTCTTTTCCAAGATTTATTTGAGATCAGGCTATCATCAAATCCGAGTCAGAGAGCAAGATATAGAGAGGTCGACATTTCGGTGTCATTGTGGCCATTTTGAGTTTGTAGTTATGCCATTTGGGCTAGTTAATGCTCCAGCTACTTTTTAGTCCACGATGAATAGGATCTTTGAGCCTCAGTTGAGGAAATTTGTGTTGTTCTTCTTTGATGAGATCCTGGTGTATAGTATGACATGGGATGAGCATATGCGGCACTTAAACACTATGTTGAGCATTCTGAGCAAGGAATCCTTGTATGCAAAGGAGTCAAAATGTGATTTGGGAGTATCAGAGTTATTATATCCAGGTCACATTATCAGTGCACAAGGAGTACACATGGATCTTGAAAAAATTCATGCTATTGTCGAGTGACCTACTCTAGTAAACCTAACACAGTTGAGAGGATTTTTGGGGTTGTGTGGGTTCTACAGGAGGTTTGTTAGTGGATACTCTAGGCAAACAACACCCTTGACGAATTTGATGAGAATGGGGGTTTTCTTGTGGACTCCTAAGGCACAAGAGTTTTTTTATAAATTCAAGGAGTTAATGACTTCTTGTCCAGTGCTAGCATTACCAGATTTCAGTAAGGCATTTGAGCTTCATTGTGATGCATCTGGTGAGGGCGTCAGAGCGGTGTTGATGCAAGACAAGCACCTGATTGTGTATGAGAGTAGGAAGCTCAGGGGGCTTGAGAGGAGCTTCAGTATTTATGAGAAGGAAAGGTTGGCCATAATGCATGCTTTGGCCAAATTTAGGCAGTATTTAGTGGGCAGCAAATTCAGCATAAAAACAAACCACAATAGCCTGAAACATTTCCCAGGGCAGCGAGATCTTAATGACAGGCAACAAAAATGGGTAAGTAAATTATAGGCATATGACTTTGATATTACCTATTTTAAGGGGACACAGAACCTAGTGGCAGATGCCTTGTCACGAAGAGCCCACTTGAGCTTGATAAAGGATATATCAAAGGACTGGAGACATTTGATCCTTGCAGAGTATGCAAAGGATACATGGGGATCGGGATTCATAGATGGATCGGTTCAGGATAGTGATAACACCCTTGTGAATGAGCTCATCATTTACAAAGGGCGTATTTATTTGGTGCCAGGGTCAGAGGTGAGGAGGATTGTGTTGAGAGTTTATCATGACTCACCTGTGGTAGGACATCCGGGTTTTTATAAAGCCTACTGACAGATTCGTAAGTGTTCTTGGAAAGGGCTCAAAGATGAGGTGTTACAGTATGTTAGAGTGTCCTACTTTCTAGCAGAATAAAGAAGAGCACTCTTATCCAGCTGGTTTACTTGAGCCACTTTTGATTCCTGATAGGAAGTGGGAGTGTTTTCCCGTGGACTTCATCATAAGATTGCCGAGAGCCCAGGGCAGAGACTGTATATATGTTGTTGATCGGCTTACTAAGTTTGCCCACTTCTTCCCGATCATTGCTACATACACTGCTACCCAGGTGGCAAATTTATTCTTCAGAGAGGTGTTCAGGTTGCATGCCTTACCTCAGAGCATTGTCAATGACAGAGATAACAGGTTTATGAGTCACTTCTGGCAGGAGTTGTTTAGATTGTGCAGGACAAAGCTCACTCCAAGTACTAGCCACCACCCCCAGACAGATGGTTAGACAGAGATAGTAAACAAATGGGTAGAGGGGTACCTCAGGAATTACATAGCAGGGCAGCAAAAGGCTTGGGTTAAGTGGATAGATCTATGTGAGTATTGTTAAAATTCCACTTATCACATGTCTATACAGATGTCACCCTTCATGGCATTATATCGGTATAAGGCACCCAGTATCATGGATTTGTTGCTATCAGATAGTAGAATGCCTAGTGCTAGAGACTTATTACAGGAGAGCTAGGACATTGTGAAGGCTCTTAAGGAGAATATCACTAAGGCACAGAATCAACAGAAGTAGTATGCTGATCAGAAGAGGATTGAGCGGACTTTTGAGGTAGGTGATATGGTATATTTGATGCTGAAGCCTTACCGCCAGTCCACTCTCAAAAAGAGTGGGGCCGAGAAACTTAAACCGCGTTATTATGGACCTTTCAGGGTGGTTAAGAGAGTTGGAGAGGTGGCTTATGAGTTAGATTTTCCGACAGATAGCAAAGTGCATAATGTTTTTCATGTATCACGTCTGAAGAAGGCGTTAGGACATCAGATAGTTCATTCCATAGTGCTTCTTGCCTTGGATGAGGAAGGAAAGTTGGTGTTAGTACTTGAGGCAATCATTGAGTTCAGGGAAAGGAATTTGAGGAGGTGCACTATCAAAGAGTATTTGGTCAAATGGAAGGACATGCCGGTTGAGGATGCTACTTGGGAGAGTGAGGAGATTTTACAGCATCCAGAGTTGAGATTGCTTGAGGACAAGCAATTTCGGGAGGGGCGGATTATTGTGTCCCCTTCTAGCTAGATACTTAGGTCTAGCTGTGGTTTAGCCTATTATTGGACCCTCGTAGGCTATTACAGATGGATAGGGGGTCAGATTGGACACAAGAGACGGGTTGTTCAGTGTTTTGGCTTTCTCAGTGGTCAGTGGTTGGTTTGAGCTTAGAAAGTTTGATTTAGGCTTTTTTTGAGTGATTCTTGCTATTTTTAGCATGTCTTTTCAAGCACATGGGAAATAATATCTTGGACTCCAACTTTAGACGATTTGGGCAGACTCTCAATAGTGAGAGAGTTATGATTATTTTAGTGTTTTTCCAGCATGTTTAATGATCAATGATTAAATATAAAGTTAAATTGACTTTATATTTAAATCACTTAAGTGATGGGTAACATCGAATGGGGCCAAATTGAGTATTTTATTTTGAAGGAGAATTATTAAAAGCTTTCCCTAAGTTTAATTCAATTAAATGTTAATGATTTTATTTAATGTTATTTCATTAAATAAAAATCGCAGCCTTGAAGAGGATTTTTGATTAGGGTTTTGGAGGCCTATATTTGCTTGGGCAAGGAAGAATGAGCTATCCATTGTTATTGCTATCATTTTGAAAACCAATTTGGTATCCAGAGAGTTTAATTCAGAAACTCTGTTTGTGCTTCAACAAAGGTTTTATTCAGCAATCAGAAGGAGATAGACAAGTTTAATTGTAGCTGGTACAATGTCTCGAATAGTACTGTGAATAGTGTTGTGAACAGTACCGTGAACTGTGCCGTGAACAGTAACCACTATAGTACTAAGTTGCTAGAACAAATGCAAGAAGGTTTAAGCTGCCATTTGAAGCGGATAACATCATTACTTCAGCCGCCGATGCTTTCATACTAGGTTTTTGATGAAGTTTCATAGATGTTTTTTTTTGTATTCTTTTCCAATAAAGAAATTGTCTCTTATTGCCAAGATTTAATATTGCATCTAGATTTGATTAATCCGAAGCATTTGAAAGTTTGAGAAATAGCATTAGTTTTCAATTTTATTTTTTTTGTTCAAACCCTTATGCAAAAAATACAAAAAATTGGAAAATAAGAAAAACAAAACAGTTCAACATATAGAGCCGGTGAAGGGTTCTTACAATAACTGTCTGGCTTTCAATTCGGCTTCTCTTCAAACAACTTCTCCAACTATGGCCTTCAGATTTTCATATACCATACTCTTCTTTTCATTGCTCAAGGTGATATCTCCCTAGAAAATCAATGCCCTGTGTAGCCTTATGACAGTCTTTGCATTTTTCCTCAAGAAAAATAATACTCTCGTATAGGTTGTGCGGCCTTTTTATTTCCTCCTCACCTATTGTCCTCGGTGCTTTGTGAAGACCGCATGGTCTAGTCTTAACAAACTTATTTCCTTCCACCTCCGCGACTTTATTTCCTTCCACCCGCACTTCACTTCCCTCCACTAGCCTACGCCTTTTTTTGTTTGGTTTGCGTCTTTGTCCTGCTAGTGTTTTTTAAGGGGTGGGTTACTGTGGGAAGCTACCGTACAATGGTCCCACCGTGGTGGTTCCACCAAACGATGGCTCGACCATTGGTGATTCCACTGTACGGTGAAATACACGTTCACTCTCTTTTTTTTTAATATTACCTAATGCAGTGGCCCTTCCATCTTTCATGCTAGGGCTTCAACTTCGACTTGTTTATTGCATCTAGGATCTCCTGTTTGTTAAGTGTCCATAGCTTAATAGCACCATTTTCGCCAACTTCTCTCACCTTGTAGGGACCCAACCACCTTGCTTTTAATTTTCCTAGTTTAATCTCATTCCTTCCATTATATTTCAGTACTAGCTTCCCAAGTGTTGATTTTACGGTAGTTGTGGTTGGAATCCACAAGCCAACATAGACATCGCAAAGGTTGTGATTATATTTATATTATTATTGTGAGATAATATAATTATATTATTATGTGATAATATAACTATTAGATATAACTATTTTATAATTTGAAATATTATAATTATTATATTATAATAATAATTTAATTATTTATGGACCACATGTGAAGAGTGGTAACCCTTGGTGAAAAGTCTCCTATCACACACACACACACACACACACACACATATATATATGGATATTAGATCTCATTCTATGAGACATAATAATTGAATAAAAATATATGTGCAGATCTACATATCAGAGTGCTCGGGAGAGACGATTGTTGTTCATTTGTAGTTGGGAGGGCAATGAGATTGCTCGTGGTTAAATGAGCATTGTAAATTTCAACATGGCATCAGAGTGGGTTCCCTACCATACTTGTGAGACTTCATAAATAATTTAAAATGATGATGATGAGAAGAGGAAATCAGAATAGATTCAAATATATGTTTTACATTTATATGGATCTCGATACCTGAACATACACGACAACAGGGATACACATTCAACATTGTTTTTCTGTCTTGTCAGCAAAAGAGGACATAAACTTGCAGAAGCGAACAACTGCATCCAGGCATTCCAACAAAAGAGGAAATACATATGCTATAATCATATAAACATGGCCTTTAGCCCCTACGGAGCTTCGTGGAGACAGATTAGAAATTTGTTAACGCGTGAGCTGCACAAATCTAAGAGAATCAAGTCTTTTAGATTCGTGAGAGAGGAAGAAGTGTCTGACACGATCGCCTCCATCTGGCTAGATAGCAGGCAAGGGGCATAGTATGTTGATGTGAAGAAAAGACTCTCCTCTCTCGCACAAAATATTCTTGCAGAATGTTCGCCAACAGAACGAACCCCTCTCTCGATTGTCTCGACTTGCAAAGCCTTCACCATCTCATGTAGGCCATCACAAAATATTAGATGGATTCGCAGGCACGATGTCTGGAGGATGTAGCTTCAATATATGATGTGTGGAAGATGTGATTGGCTCCCGCAATTCCTATGTGCAGTTGCTCATCGTATGGAGGAGCTTGATGGATGTGTTTCCAATATCGGCTCGCAGAGCTACCGATGTCTATAGATGTTCATCATGTTTTCAATGTCAATGCTCTGGTGCGATGTTTGTTAGGTGCTCGGCTTCAACATTTTGGATGTCTGGTGTCACTAGTAATGGAATGTCGCTCGGGTGATTTGGTTTGATGTGTTCTCGAAAGCAGTGATATCGATGTTTGAATGTCAATGGATCTACAGTAAGTGTGGGACAAGCATGGGGGCTGATATTTATTTTGCAGCACAGGTTCAAGGTTCATCACAGTACGAAATGGGTGTTGCATGAGGTCGGGCTCTGCTCACCTCATCAGGATTGTCGAGCTTGGAGTGTTGCTCGTTGTTGGATGAGTTGCTTAGTTGGAGGATAATAATGTTTAGGGTAGATACTGGTTTTCAATTAGATGTATTCTTGTTCAAATACAGAGATTATTATCATTCAATTCTATTTATTTTGAGATTTTTGGGAAAGATGTTGGTGTTGTTGTTCTGAGTAGTCAGGTGTATTCTCAACAATGATCTCTTTTAGCATTTGAGATACCTTTAATCAATATAACTGCAAAATGTTATAAAGCAATTGTGGGATGTGTCCTCCATAGCTTCCAAAGTGTGGTGCCACAACAGTGCTTCTCTCGACGTTTACAAATTGGTGGGGTTGGAACATTTCTCCAACAAAAATGTGGCAGTAGTTGGGAAAGTTAAAAGTCTCAGAATGCAAGAGTGGGTGTTCGAGTAACTATAAATGTGCACTAGTCTTCTATTGGGAGGAGTCGTCAACATGTTTCCTCACACATAATTTGAATACTCTACAACTGCTTGGCAACGACAAGCATGTTGCCTTTACTAAGAAGGATTCAAGTGAATGGTTAAATATGAAAGATTCATGTGGGCCAAAACGATTATCTTCCACCATCATCGAGGCTACTTGTGCCTTACTATATATGCTGCGGAAGTCTTTGGTGATATTAATTTATTGCTGAGTATTGATTTACCAGTTGTGTTATTGATATCATGGACTATGAGGTATTGGGCAAAGTATGAGAGAAGTACATATTGAAGGCATTGCACATTGCATTTGATCAAGTCAAAATACTAGAGGCATCATTGATATATATATAGACAGTGCATTCTAAGACACATCGAAATGGTTGTTCATGTGATTTACATTGTTTAAAGATGAGCCTATTCACAATCACGTAGCCGTGTACCTATGAGCGAGGTGTTATAGGGTGATCTTTTATACTGTTCGATAGTGCATACTCAATCTTTGACTAATTGTAGTGAGGTTGTGAGTGTTGTTGTAGTGCTCTGTGCCTGTATGAAAGATTTGTTGATGAGAAGGCATTGAAGTATAGAATCCATATCAGATTTGAAATCTTCTTGTTCATAAAGAGTAAATCTAGAGCATCCTGCTAATTTTGATAACTTGATGTTGCTGAGTTTCTCTTCTTGTTGTTGAAGATATTTAGCAAATTGATTGCTGGGAAACAATGGACATTGTGAATGATTCTAAATCCTGATAATCAATATACACTGGGCATGAAAGTCTGAACTGGGCATTGTTCAATTTTTAAGTAGCTTGTTGATTGATGAACAATGGATGCTAATATTGACAGATTTATAGCTTCATTAAGCTCCAGTATAGTTGGCAGCTATAAGAATTTTAGCATGGAAGATATCGGGTTGAAAGTACCTAAGGGTTAGAAGTCATTTTGACTTGGAACTTAGAGCAGCTGGCATGCATGATGTTCTTGATGCAAGGCCAGAGGGTATTAAACTGAACAAAAGCACACACTATCTTGCAGCACCTGAGTGAAGCTTGGCATTGTTGGAAGGCAAACATACCTTAGAAGCTACCAAGTTTGCCAATGCCTATGAGAATATGATTCTTCGTTATGTTAAATATAAAGCAAGTTGGTGGACTAATGTTGCACACTACAAACGTGTACGTATTTGGCATGGTGCAACTATGGACAAGATAGTTTGTCATAATTTGCCCAATCCTTGAAATGGACATTACACACTGCAAGTGTGGAAAAGTCAGATGCATTCTTGTCTACAGTCGTTGCAAAGCAGACAATGGAGACTGTGTTTAGTGGAAGAAGTTGCCAGAGGGCAGCAATATTTGACAATAACAGATAAGTATTACCCTTGAATAATGTTCATAAATCTTTTGAGTCATTAATTCATGCTATAACATTGGGATAATAAATCTTGTATGTTTCTATCTATGGTATTTCCCTTCAGAATAGTTAGTTTTATAAACTATTTAAAATCTCTCTTGGAAATGCTTTCAGGATGAATTAAGAAGCATAAGAGATTGAATTCATGGGAGAAAGAACTTTATGCTTGTAGTCATGGGACTGAGTTGATGGTTGTAAACATTTCTTCGAAGAGAAGAAAATAACATTCAGAGGGAATCTGACAAACCTACAGAAGTAACCTTGGACGAGGAGGGGAGAAGGTTAATATCAGATTCAAAGGGAGTCTGAGATTTCATCTAAAGGAACCTTGGATGTGGACATCATAAGATTGATATCTATTTCAGAGGGAGCTACGTCATCATGCATTCCTCTCTGTGAGGGAGAAGTTGGAGGTGAAAGCCCTTGTTAATGCATTTTTTCTCTTTAAAGAGAAATTTGAGGTGTAAGCCCATATCACCACCCTCTGATATGGTTCATGGAGGATGTGATGTGTGTGACACCTGTTACCAGTTTAGTTTTGGGCTTAAACCGGTACAGCCATGCTGGTTGGAACTATTCTTTCATATCTAAAAAAAAAAAAACATGCTTAATGCCCATGACAGTCATTTGATTTATTCTATGAATATAAGTTTACGTTTTATGACGAAAAGTAACCCACATATGAAAGAAGAAGAATTACATCTTGTGCTTTTTTGAAAATGTAAATTTGTTTATTCATCAAAGTGTTCATTACGTTTCACACAGGCTGTGAAACTAACCTCATTAAAAGAATACATAAATCAAGTGCTTCGGCAAAAGGAACATAGATGCTAAGTACAAAAAAGCATGTAAAAGAAAGGAGGTCATACGGGCCAGCCATTGCTTGGTACTAGAAATGACTGGCCGTGTTGCTGATTGTGTCCCGCTGTCCCGTCATGCCTTGCCTCCACGTCAGCCTCTGCAAAATAAATTGAGGAAAAATGGGTTAGATCTAATGATCTAAGCAATAGCCAACCAACTCGCCATCCTGCTCAATACATACATTCATATCCCTGAAATAACCACCAGATTTATTCATTCTTCTAACGAGTTTGTTTCATGTGCAGCCTCACGCCTACCACTGACATGTGGACGTAAATGTGGCTCCCACAAGGGTTCGAGTCCAGCATGTTAGTGGTAGGAGTGATTCATAACAGTTGAGGAAGTAAAGAACAAACATGTGTTGAAATCAGGAAAAGCATACAAGTTTGTTAAAGGGACAACATTCTCAAGTTGAAATCATACAAAACAGAATAGCAATAGGAAACGGATCAGAAATTCAAAGAGAGAGAACAGCGTTGTAAATTTGGAAAACATCACAAGTTTTTTACAAGAAAATGCTGTCATAAAGTGAACATGTTGCTACAGTGCATCTACAGAGTATAAGTTACATAATGTCTTTTTTTTTTCCTCAAAAGGGATACAGTGTACTGATCAAATTCTGTTCGTATGCTGGATTGATTTTAAAAGCAAATACAGGGTCACATAAGTCTGTTTATGAGTGTCATGAGCTCGTGCTCGAACTTCATAAACAGGTTTTGGTGCTAGTTTTTCATTCACTTTAAATCTTGATATATTATGAGCATATTAGGATCATGGATCTACAATAGAGTATCAGAGACAAATCATCATAGAGTTTTCAAGATACGCTGGTTGCTAATGGTTTGAAAAGAGTAGCATTATTGGAGCAAGGTTATTATGGATAATAGCCATCAGATTTAGCAAATAGTTATTCCAGAATTCCTGAACTTTTCAAAATTACAAATCAGCATTAAGTATGGACATAGGCAGCAGCTTGAGTCAATCAATGTTTTGGGTCCAGCACGCTTTCAAGTTCAGCATGTTTTCATAAATAAAAGTGAAATGAGTCAAGCATGAGTATCATGATAGTGAATGATTGATAAATGAGTACCAGTCAAATGCAAAATACAAGCATGCTGCTGCAATGTAAAATGCAGAGATAAAAAACCAGATTTTATACAAAGAGATAGAGGTTCCTCGGCAGTTCATATTAGAGCCAAATGCCAGTCAAAGGATTTGAAGAGAAAAGTCTGCAGCATTCATGGAAAGAAGTAACAGTTCAGATTTTATCAAATACATAATCGAGCCTTCCAAAACCATGATAAGCATGACAATCAAAGTACAGTTGTTCAAGCTAGAGTTGGAATAACATTTCCAAATTTTCAAACAGAGAAGGTCCTAGAATTTATGCAAAGCTGGAAAGTGAAATCAAAACAACTTCAATAGTGTTTTCAGCTTTTAAATCAAGAAAATGTAGTGAAGGATGCAGTCAAATAAAGCTTTTAAAAGCTATGTTACAGCTGGTACAAGTAAAGATAATTCTCAGTATTTCATCAAGTTAACAGCAGTTGAAAACCTCATATTTTACACACTGATTTATTAGAGAAGAGAGGCCCCAAGCATAACGAATTACAAGTTTTGCAGCAGCAAGTAATGTGTCTTTTAAAGCCAAAAAAGAATAAGGCCGAATTTCATACAACATACAGCTCGTGAATCTCTAAATAGGGTTCAAACTTCAGCAGTAAGCTCGAATCCAGCATTTTTGTGAGCTCTTTTCAAGTGAATAAAGGCTCAAATCATAATCAAAGTTATTAGTTACAGCAGAAGAAAGCTAGATGCCAATACAGATAATGGAAAATGTCAAGTATGAATAACTCAAGGTTTACAACAGCGTGTATTATGTCACAGTTTTTTGCATATGGGAGCTGATAAAGAAGCCATGTTCACTTCTAAGTATAACCTTTAAAAAATCACATAAGAAAACCCTTGCATGATCTCACTGTTAAGGCATGGATTTGCCAAAACATTCATGACTATAACCTTCGAATCCAACTGAAAGCAAAGTGACAGTATGTCATATGAAAGCCAGCGACAAACAAAATGATGAGCAGAAGGAGATATATAAAACACTTATCTCAGAAAAAACCAAGTACGCCAACAAGAAACGTCATTTTCTTCCAGTCATGCCAAGTACGATACCAAGGCAAGAGCTTTGAAACAAATTCGGCCATGGTGAATATGCAGAGAAGTCAAGCATTTAGCAAAAGTATAGAGCTCAAATCTATTGCAGCTTCCAGCTCAAAATCTAGCATAAGCAAATGGTACGAGCAGAGAACGATTTTATTGAGAGAAGAGAGCTCGAAATTTTGCAAAGATTCGGAAAAAACCAGCTCCAAATATGCATGGCGGCGGCTCCAACCCAAACCCTGTTCTCCAGCAATGCGTAAATGCCAAGAGAAAAGACCAAATGAAAAATATCAAATGTTTTTTAGGGTTTGATAATGCTTATACCCATACTCACGTGAAAGTGAAATGGCTCTTTGCCTTTTACTTTGTTTTATTTTCCTATTCCAAGCATTTTTGCCCATATGTATGGGTTTGTAATAAAAAACAAAGCACAAACTTTTTTCATTTTTTAACTCAACACTTAGGTTTTAATTTCTTGCAAAGTGTTTGTCTTTTAATTTTATTTTTTTTTAAGTAAAAAATAAATATTGTTTTTTTTTTTTTAATAATGTATTATTATGTAATTCGTTTATTATCTCTATAAATACAATTATTTTAATAATATTTTAAGTGAGTTATTTAATTATCACTTAATATATTATTAAATAATTGTTATTTATTAAATAATTAAATATAAATTACATAATAATAAATTATAATTTAATAAATATTAAATACTTTTTATTTCATTTATGAAATATAAATTATTTAATAAATATTATTATGAAAAAACAAAATATTTATTTTTCTTTTAAAAATCAAAAAGGCAAATATTTTGCAAAAAAGATTATGACTAAGTGTTGAGTCATAAATGAGGATAAGTTTATCTGAGATATTATTTTCAGAGGCTAGGGTTTGGAATTTTTGTACAAGTATAGAGTTGAGACTCTTTTGTAAAGGTTCTCTTTTCTCTGCCTTTGTTGTTTTGTAAGTTTTTTCTCAGAGTTCTTGACAGGAGCAGAGACTTTTGTAACCCATTTTTTCAAAGAGATATACAGATTTGTAACATCTTTTGACAGTGATTTTCAGCTGGTGCCTTCTCTTATTCTCTGTGTTTGTGTGTCATTTTGATGCCTTCTATAGGAGTATTTTAGTCTTTTGCAGGTTGAAAGTTGTGTTTTTGAGAAGCAGTTTTAGATTGTGAGGAATTTATCCTCCTTTTAGGGACTGTTATTTTAGCCTTCTTATCAATTGCTGATGCAAAGATTATGAATTATTGAGTTGTGCAAAGAAGCTTTTTTACTGGTTTCATCATGTGTTGATTATCTGTTAGATCTCAAAGATACTTTTCTGGTGCATCACCATTTAGGACATAGATTTTATTTTCTATTTTCCTTCTATCTTTTTCCTCCATCAAAAAAAAAAAAGACTCAGTTTCAGGTAGTATAAAGTGAGTTACCAGAATAGGAAGCCGGCCTAGAACCCGGAGGTTCAGTTACACCTATAAGTTTACCCACGAGCTCGTGATTGTTCCCATGTTTCTCCAAAATTGCTAGGGTTTCAGGACTTAGCATTAGGGTGTAATTTTGAGAGATACAACACCATGACAACACCATGTGAGAGAGTCCGTGGTGATTTTCTTGTACTTGTGTGTTTACCCTTTGGATGAGCTATGGTGAATATCATTGTGAGGTGACGATCTCACAATGATGAACACTTGTGCATCTTACCATCATTGTGAGGTGATGATCTCACAATGATGGCTGATATCTAGTGAAGTAATATTCATGGATAGCCATAATGGTGGATATCATGTGAAGTGATATCTATGGATAAGCCATAATGGTGGATATTATGGGTGGGGATATCTATAAGCCATAATGGTGGATATCACATGAGGTGATATCTATGGATTAGCCATAATGGTGGATATCATGTGAGGTGATATCTATGGATAAGTCATGATGGTTGATATCATAGAGAGATGATATATTTCCTTTCCACATATGGATGTAGCCGTTGTGATCAATCATCACAATAATGGTTCATGTCATGGTGAGGTTATATCTATTCTTTCATCATCCATGGGATTAGCCATGATGATGTGTTCATTTGTATTTTCACTCATGGTTGTAGCCATGATGGATCCACCCTTTGGGAGTATCCATGGTGGATGTCACTATGTGACTCATATTTAGAGTAGGATTCCTCCCTAGCTAAGAGGGAGTGTTGATTTTATGGTAGTTGTGGTCGGAATCCGTAGGCCAAAATAGACATCACAAAGGTTGTGATTATATTTATATTATTATTGCGAGAAAATATAATTATATTATTATGTGATAATATAATTATTGCATTATTAATAATATAATTATTTATGGACCACGTGTAAAGAGTGGTTGCCCTTGGTGAAAAGTCTCCTATTACATATATATATATATATATATATATGATATATTAGATCTCATTCTATGAGACATAATAATTAAATAAAAATATATGTGCATATCTACATATCAGATTGCTGATGAGCGACGATTGTTGTGCGTCTATGGTTGGGAAGGCAATGAGATTGCTCGTGGTTAAACGAGCATTGTAAATTTCAACACTAGGAGTGAATCGTTCCCACTTCAAGTGCTTATCTTGCCATATCTTCCTTCTCTATTGGGCCTCCTCCATCGCCCACTAGGCCATCATTCGACGCTCATCCAATTTATTCAAGGTGTATAACCTCTCCCGAAGGCTTTCCATAGCTCCCAACCTATTTTCAATCGTGATCCTCGTGCTCGGAACCATAAATTCCACAAGGACAATAGCTTCCTGTCCCTACATCAGTTGAAATGGTGTCTTCCTGGTAGTTACTTTGTACATCGTGCGTTAGGCCCAGAGTACCGATGGTAGCCTTTCCTCCTAGTCTTCTTGCTCTACTCTGCACGACTTGTATATTACTGACACCAATATTTTATTCGTGGCTTCGGCATGGCCGTTTGCTCGCGGGTAGTATGGACTTGACAAAGAATGAATGATCTTGAACTTTGTGGTGAGCAACCAGATTACATGATTCACGAGGTGGCCTCCTCTATCATTGGTCAACTGGATTGGGATGTTGTACCTTGTAATTATTTGTTCTTATATGAACTTGGCCATACTTAGTGTCAAGTTGTCCGACAAAGCTCGTGCCTCCATTGACTTCGTGAGGTATTTGGTAGCCACCACAATATACCGACATTGCCAAGACCTACTTGTTTACAGGGGTCCGATAAAATCCAAGCCCCAACGTTCAAAACATTCTTGTGTGTGAGAAGGATTGAGAGGCATAAAATCCCTCTTCAGTGGTTTTCTAGTTCGTTGATAGGTATCGGAACTTACGACCCACTCCCTGGCGTCGTTGTACAATGTAGTGTTATTCCTAACTAGTTACTGAGAGAGGGGGGGTGAATTAGTAAATCCTATATCTGTTACAATTCAGCGCTTGTTTAATTGTTCTTCAAAGATAAGTAGAACCTAAACAATCATTTACAACCATAAATAGAAACACACAGATCAACACAGGATGTATACGTGGAAACCCCTGATTAGAAGAAAAAAACCACGGTGAGACAAAGCTCACAACTTCACTACTGCAGAATGAAGGCATCCTATTAGGAGCTTACAAAGCACTTGTTAGAGTGCTACCCGGTTAAGGGATTTGATTGAAGATCGGTTAAGATTTTGACTCTGTTAGGAGTTGCCTCGTTAAAGGACTTTCAACATCAGAAAAGATGTTACCCGGTTAAGGGATTTTTACACAGAACCGATTAAGGTCCACCCTGATAGAGGGATTTCAATATGCTTTCACACCTTATAAAAGCAATGATCTTAATTGACACTGATTGTTTGACTGGTATAAACTTATACCCGGTTTATCCCTGTATGCAATGAAAGACCAGTACAATGTTCTTAGTTCGGTCTACCGGTGCCTTTAAAGTAACGTGAGCGACCGGTGAACCTTTACCGGTGTGAATGGTGTTTGAGAATTACACTAATGACAACTTAAATTGCTAACAATCTTCCCCATTGCCATTGGTGGCAAAACCATGCTCAAAACCATGCTCAAAACCATACTCACTTATCACAATTTATACCTTTTTTTGTAGACTTATCTTTTCTCTGTAGCACACATCCCCTGTCCAAGTGCTTTAGGTCTTCTTCTGTTCTTGTTTTGTGGCTATTCTGTCCTTGATTAGTCTGCTACCCTGTGTATTGTATACTTTAGTTCTGCTCTCTTCTGATTGCAGACTTCCCCTTGACAGCTGCTCTGTCCTGCTTCCAATTTGCTTCCCATTTCTTTGGCTTCTTCTTCCCCTTTTTGCCTCCATAGGACAAAGGGTTAAGCTTCACTTAGGATTTCACATTTGTAGCTTGGTGAAGATATTCTTATAGATATTCTTTGCAGAATGAAGAAACGGTGCCCATTGACCGGTTACATATTCAATGTTCTTTTGGGCTGCTTTTAGAGAAACAATGATGTTCTCCATATCCTCCACAGTTTTATAATCAGGTTCATTGTCAGAATTTCTGTAGATGTTGCAGTTTGTTGCATGGAGTCAAATGTTGGGGCAAAAAATAACTGAAATCGAATAATTTCTTGGATTCTCTTATTCTCCTCTTCTGCATTCTTTCTTAGAATTAGAGCCAGACTGGTCATTTCTCTGCTAAAATTTGTTACTGACTTATTTTGGATGTCAAATTGTGAAGACAGGGCTCTAATGTCTTCTAAAGTCTTTGCTGAGTTCTCTGTCAGATCTTGCAAGAAAGTTTCAAAGTTGGAAGTTCTTGTCATCAAACTTCCTGCAACTTGGACTTGCTGTTGAAGAACTTTTAAGTTGAATGACAGAGTTACCTTGATATCTTCAACTTGTTTGTGGAGAATCTCTATTCTCTTCTCATAGTGTTTTATAGCTACAATTTCTAGATCTGTCAGGTTATCACCGATTACTTGTGCCAAAACTTACAGTTGATCTATCACAGGTTCATCTTAATCTATGCCAGCATCTAGTATGAAGTAGCACAATATATTCTTGACAGTGGTCAAGACCATGTCCTGTTTCCTCTTGGTCAGCTCCTTTAGCTGCCTAGTTGACATTTTGCTGATGTCTACCACTGTATCGGTGCCCTTGCTCCTTTTTGCTTCTATAACCTCAGCAAATGATAATTTTCTTTTAGATGAGGAGGAACTTGGGATATTTGCTTGCTCCTTTTGCTTGGGCTCCTGTTCCAGTTGAGCTTGCTTAGTGTGTAGAGGAATCTCTTGTCCCTGTTCCTTATTTTCATCATTTCCTTGTTGAGCTGCATCTTTCGGTTGCGCCTCTTCTTCAAGTAGGTCTTCTTTAGCAAGTGCTTCTTCCTTATCCTAAGCTTCTTCTTCCGGTGGCACTTCAACTTCAGGTGGGGCATCCTGTTCTTGTTGAAGTTGTTTTTCCAATGGGAGTTCTTCTTTGTGCTGCTCTTCAACTAGATGTAATTCTTGCATAGGAATATCATTTCCCATTTCTTGTTCTACTGGGGGAACTACTTGTTCAACATTTATTTGTTCACCAGATGTGAACTCCTCTGCTTGAACATTTACCATACCAGTTGCAGGTTCTTCACGAGTAGTGAATTGAACCGATGGTGCTTGTACCTGTTCAGTTTGATCTTGTGGACCTAAATTCTCAAGTGTATTGAAGTTGTATTGCTGCTAGAAGTCTAAAGTCTCTTTATAGACTTGATTCTCATATCCATTTAGTATTTGGGCAACTCGATACTTAGTATCCAAGTTCATTGCTGCTTCCTCCAGTAGAAGCTTTATTCTCTCTTCACTGAGACCAGGTCAGATTTTTAACAGTGTTTCCCTATTAATTCTCGTGTTGGTGCCTAGACCAGTTCTCCATTTTGTCTGAAGCCTAGACTTGAGTTCCGGTGGAAAGTTGGACTTGTAGTCCCTTGGAGTTTTGTGAAAATCCATAAACGTTTCCACTATAGCTATAATTACTGGATGTTTATTATCTTCTTCTAGTATATTGTACCACTTAGTACCATTATCTACTTCTCCGAAGTCCATTACCTCATCAACAATATCAATGACAGGCATAGGGCGAGTGTTACCTTTGCTTGGAGAGATGAGAATGGTTGGATGTGCTGGATCGCTGCTCTTGTCATCGATGATGTCGATGATGACCGGTTCTGTAGGATTCTTCTCTTTAACCGGTGCTTCAGCTCCAAGCACTCCTTTTCCTTTACCGGTGTCAGGGACCGGTGGAACTGTGGTTCTTTGTCGAGCTTCTTCTGCTTGCTGCTGGGTCTGAAGAACTTTGGTCCATATGGCTACTCCTTCCTTATGAACCTTGTCAGCTTCTCTTATCAGCATCCGACTAATCCTCCTCTTTGTCAGGAAATCATGTTGTTGGAGTTTAGCTTATTCAGTCGCTTCTTCTAGAGCGAGGTGGTTCTGAACCTCTAGCAGAGCTTGTATCCTCAGCTCCTTTTCTTTGTCCATTGAAGCTTTCCATCTAGCTTCAAGAATTTCTAGAAGATCATCAGGCACTGTCGTATGAAGTTCCGCAGGTTGCAAATTAAACTTATGGAGGCAGTACACTACTGCTTCTTCAAATTTCCTTCTATCTTCTTCATTTGCCAGATCATATCTTCTTTTGACACCACCCATTCTGCCATGGTCTTTCATTCCTGCCACAAATTCATCAATTGTGGGCTTGGCTCTTCTCGGTGGATCCTCCTTTACCGGTTTACCTGATTTCCTCTTTCTGACTAGAGGAACTGTTTCCTCGGTTTTTGTCTCCTCTTGTTCTTCCTCTTGTGTACTGGGTGCCGATTTAGCTTTGGGCTGTTCCATCACCGGTTTCTTCTTTGGTGTGGGGGCCCTTTTGGTGTAGACATTTTTAATCGATGCCCTCTTCTTTAGATTTTCTTGGATCTCTTTGTGTGTACTGAATCAGTTAGCACCGAGATCTAGATCTGCCTCAATCAAGGCATCTGCATATGCCTTAGGAACCTTTGTGGTGATCTTGTAGCCTAGCTCAAGAGCGTACATGATCCTCGATTCCATGGCTTGAATGATGCAGTTGTCAGTGCTAACCAGGAAGCATACGTTGTCCTTGTACTGGTCAACAATGGTTGACGACACCCTGTCCCTTGCATGCATTTTTAGTTGAAATGCCTCGAAGTGTTCAGTCATTACTCTTCCTAACTGGTTTCCCTGCTGGTTGGCCATTTCATTGATTTGATGCATGACCGGTCTATCGGTTCCCCAAGTCACTTTTCCAATTCTTGGGAAGAAATTTAAATAGTAGAAGTACAGACATACTAGCAGGGTTCCAGACTTCATGGATTTCTTGTTGACAACTCCGAGCTTTTTCATGTTTTCAAATATTTGCCCTCGAAGCATCACATGTGTCGTATTGAGCATTATCGTGCGTTATCCGGTGTGCAGCGTGAATTGCTCCACCCGGTATGCTGTTTAGATTGCTTGACTGGTAAACCTTGTAGCCAATCACAGCAGATGCAAAGTGGACTCCATCATCCTCAATGTCGGTCACAATCATAAGTCGACCATCCGATCTTGACTTTGTTAGTTTATTGACGACGGCATTGGAGATGGTCCTTAGGGTTAGTGCCTCCCCTCGGTTGCCATATCCGGTCACTCTATGCAGATCTTCTTTTGTGATCGGATGGCATACACCTTTATTAAGCCAGAAACCCGATTCATGAAGACGGCTTAGAACCATTCGAATGCAGTCTTCCCGGAAGATGGTCGGGTAGCACACTCCATTGATAAGTCCAGATGATACCAGCTTTGCATACTTATCAGGAAGTGTCCCTTCTTGACATAACTAGAGGTACTCGCTTTGAATATAAGTTTCCCCCAATTCTTCTTGTTTGGCGTGAATGAACACCGTGACATCTTCGGTCAAGAGGACTCCGTTTGGTACAAACGACAACGCACTAGCCATGTCGTTTTCTCTATTTTGAATCGCCGCAATATCATATGCAGTTCGGTCCACTTGATTTCCCTTGATCAGATTCACGATAGAGGATGATGATGCCATTTCTTGATAACCGGTTAACAAAGAAAGTTGCTTGATCGGTATTACAAACAGTAGCTCATAGTGATCAAAGCGCGAGATTATTACTTAGCACAAGAATTCGTTAATCACAAAGAAAGCAAAGTAAAACAAATGAGTAATTCTCCTTTCTTTTATAGAGTTAGGGCATAATGGTAATTACCAAATGATAACTATTGTTAAACGGCTACAACATTAATTTCCTCACCTAACCTTTCTTTCTGTTTTTGTTAACCAGTACTCCGGCTTATTCGGTTGTGCTTGTTTCGGTTGATCAAAGCTTACTTGTCCGGTTGTCCTTGTAGACTAAGTGAGTTCTCCTCTCACCAGTTCTACTGGGAACGGTAGATGGTCTACCGATTCCCTCTAAGCCCCTATAGGCTCAGTTTGCTAAAGAGATATCACCATCAATCAATGATGACCTTTCCTCTGTTTTCTCCTCAACAAAGCTCTTTGATTCCTTCTTGAACCAAATCTACTTCACTTCTTTCTTGGTCTTCTTCCCTTTGTTCTTCTTAATTGAAGATGCGATCTTCTCCACCGGTTTGACCAATCCCTTCCTTTTGTTCATCGACCGCTTGTTGCAGTCTTTGGCTAGGTATCCAACCTTGTTGCAGGAGTAACAGACTATCCCAGTTGATTTCCATCGGTTCACTCTTCTATTGTTAAGTGAATTGCACTAGTAGTCGTTGTGACTATGTATGCCACAGTTAGCACAGTTGGTTGTGCTTCGATTCTCGTTTCTTTTAGTGAATACCAGTCTTGGGGATCTGAATGCCATTGTCTTTGATCTGCATTCATCATCTTTGTGTCCGAACTTGTTGCATGCGTAGCAATAACCCTTGAAGCTTCCCCTGCTTCCACTAGACACAGTTGTGGGGCTTGACCAGCATTTGTTGGTCTTGTGGCCATTCTTGAAACAGTTTTTGCAGTATTTGTTGTTTGGCTTCACCGGTGCATTCCTGCAAGCATTTGTTCTATGACCTAGTTTCCCACAATGATTGCAAGAGGTGTTGAAAGTCTTCTTACCTTTTTGTGCTAGTGGCTTCTTCTTATCTTGCTTGATTGTCTTAGCTTCAGAAGACTCACCAGTCTCTTTGGTGTCTTTACCGGTGAATCCAAGACCGGTGGGGTCTTTGTGCTTTTTTTGAGCTTTGAGTTGCTCATCAAGCTTGACCGAGCCTTCATTGTATCTTCTTAGGGTTTCATTTTTTTCTTCAAGTTCTTTCATTTGCCCCTTCAGTTGATACAACTCTATTGCCAACTTTTTGCATGCATCATCTCTTTCATGCCAGCCCTTCTGCATGTTTCAATTTTCTTGTGTGACAATTTGCATGTCTTCTTGTAGTTGCAGAATTAAAAGATCATTTGCCCCTACAACTTCTACTGCCAGGTTCCTTTCTCTCTCAGAGGCTATTAATGACTTGATTGCTTTGTTTCTTTCATCTTCAGCTTTCCTCTTTTTCTCAATCAGTTCAGTCATCCTTAGGGCATTATCTTTTTCCTCCCTCTTAAGGTTGGAGATTTGATCGGTTAGGATCTGGCTTCTTTCCATGAGCTCAGAGACTGCTTCCTCAGCTTCATCAGATCCACTCTGCCCAAAGATTTCATCAATAATCTCATTGCTCTCATTCAACTGCAGAGCCAACTCCTTCCTTTTTGCAAGTGGTCTTCTTAGCCTATTCTCCAGAGAGGCAATGATGTCGTTGGCTTCCTCAAGCTGTTTCTGATACCTGTAACTCTCCATGATCTTTTTCCCAAGTGGTTAAGCTTTATATATTAGAGAACTTGTCATGTCCCCATTTTGGCTAACATCGTTTGGCATGGCGGATTTGCCTATCATCGACTCTCGTAGGCAAATGGTTTGGAGAGAGGGTCATTATGTTGATCATTTGATTGCATATTGCTGACAGAGCCTACATTCGGTAGAGCCTACATCCAGTTTTGGGCCTACATGCAGTTGTAGTGGAGCCTACGTCCAGAAGTGAGCCTACATCCAGTGTAGTAGAGGCTACGTTCAGTCTTGAGCCTACATTCAGCGTAGTTGGGCCTACTTTCAGTTGTGAGACAAATGGGCTTACATTGTTATAATTTTAAGTTGAGATATGTACTTTATTATTATAATGTTATTTTATTATAAAGTACATTAAAATTGGATGTTTCTAGAAGTTCTAGCAACTTCTCAAGGAAAAGAATAAATAGAGGGCTTGGGGCTTCATTTCTATATGCTTGGATTTGGGATTTCTTCTACTTCTTCATTGTGAAGCAATTTGTAGCCTTGTGGTCTGCAAATACTATTCGATCTTTGGGAACGATCACTCCCCTAGATTGGCATAACTGAGGTAGTGAAATATCTACTGAAGGGTTGCAAGTTTGGAGATGGTACTCAGCCATTTCATTGGTACTTCATAGAGAATTCGTGGTAAGGGTTTGTTTGTGGTTGGAATAAGGGTTTGAATTCACCTATTGCATTGGTGAATCATTAGGTGAAAGATTGAAGACAATATTGCACATTTTCAGACTTTATATATCAGGGTCTAGAATCATAATTTTGCTCATAACTCCCTTGATACTTGGAGTTAATTTTCGTGCTTTGGAGAGGACCTAAGTACCTCATTGGCGGTCCCATTGGTGGCAAATTGGGGTGTCAAAACCCTTCCTTGATTTTTATACAGGAGCCGTACTTGTACGGCCTGGTACGGCAGGGTTATCTGTGCACAGCTGGGGCAGTTTGTGATCTGTTTTGGCCTCCCTTGCATCGGTCTTCATCAGCATTTATATCGGGGTATAAGGAGCAGCTTCCAGGTGCATTACATGAGTTATTTGTTGATATTATTGAATGCCAAAAATGCATGTAACAGTCATTGATATATAAGTCTGAAACGGTACTGTTCTTGTATCTTTTTGTATTGGAATCAGTCATTGTTGTGGTCTTGAAGTCATTGTTTCTATCAAGTTTCTTGCTATGTAACAGTCCATACATATATTCAGGGAACAGTTACAGTAATCAGACATTGCTATTGGTTTGGTATAGCTAAGAGTGCATTGATAGGACTTTGTGCATGTAAGAAGATTCATATATCTCATGCTTTAGCTCTTGTGTTGTAATCAGTCCTTTGTCTCAGACTTTGATATTGTATTGGATTAATAGATAAGGAGCATAGCAAGGGCGTTGTTCACATGTGATAAGTCAGATATTCCTTTGTCATAAATCAGTGCTCATATGTAATAGTTCGTAACAAGTCATATCTTGCAATCAGAATTAGAGAAGTTCATGATATATTGGTATTGAGTCTTTGCATTGTTGTTTAATTGTATTACATTCCTATATTGGTATTGTTATCTCAATTGCAATTGGATGCCCAAACAATAAACACATTGAAACTCATCATTGCAAGCAAAACCATTCAGTGCATACCAAGTGTTTGACGAATTGCCACAGTTCAGATTTGGGGGTTTTTAGTGGCCTTTATAGTAAGGGTCATTACAGTGGTATCAGAGCGGTTTTCTTGCCATCTTGTTGGGTAAGAACCGTCTTTGCATGAGTGACCAGCACTTGATTGATTTCAGTATGGACAGGAATAGTACAGAGTTTCAGAGGACACGATCGTGGGCAACAGATAGACACAGTAGAAATGATGGTTATTCAGACATTCGAGATGAACTTAAGAGAATACACCAGAACTTGTCTGAACAGTGGAATAAGCACCACCGTGTGATGAATGATATACTGTCCGACCCAGCCAAGGTGAATAAGTTGTCAAGTTTTTTATTTGGCAGATCTTCTCGCAGGAGAGATAACATAAGATCGGCTGACACAGTTACCAGAAACCTTCATGAGGATTTTGAGGAACAAGTTAGTATTCCGACAGAAGATTCAGTTTCTACTCAGCCACAGGAGGAAGTGGTGAAGGATATTACACTAATGGATAGTAATTGTCAACTTGATACTCAAGTTGAGACAGTCGTATACAGGTTGCCTGAGAGTGATGTCACAGGTACTCAGGATGGTTTGGTTATGACAGGCAGCGTAGTGAGTTCAGATGATGATTATGAGGATGTTGTTGTGCACGATGGCGAGATACCTAGTAGAGATGAGCAGACATTGAGTATTCATGACTTTGCTAAGAGAGAGTACCAGGCACAGTTAGATGCTTTGTCACATGAGGTCGAGGCTGGCAGTACTTCACATGATTTGTCCAGCCAGCTGAAGGTGAGCGTAGACAGTGTTGTGACTTCATTATCTCATCATGACAGGATGCAGTATATGATAGAGGATCACATCCGGATGATTCAGTTACAGGGCAGACATAAGGGAGTTCAGGCGGAGTCTTCTTGTGTTGACTTACGGGCGATTAGGGAAGGAATGGGAATGATGAAGATGAGTTATTTACATCTTCTTTCGGACCGTGACCATCTTCTTACCCTTGTCGGAGACTATTCAGACGCCTTGAGGAGGAAGCTGTCAGGCTTTCTCGTGAGCTAGAGGATACCCGAGCCTCTTTGTTGAGTACTCCATTGCCATTACAGGACTCAGAGAGATGCTGATTTGATACAGGGAGATATCACAAGCACACCGGATTGTGTGATTGGGTCTGATAGTGGTTACGGTATAGTTGATCCCGATGATGTTACAGTAGTTGAGGATATTGTCACATTTGAGGATAGTACAGTTGATCAAAGTGGTGCAACAGAGAGACATGTGGACGAGCTTTGTCTTGAGGTGAGTTCAGTTCAGGAGTTAGCGCATATGGCAGGGACTCAGCTTTCTTTTACAGTCAGATCACATGTGGTGGATGATAGTTGTGAGAGTACACCTTGCATTCATATCCAGGATTTGGGGACAGTATCAAACATGTATGTGGAGTTAGTTGGTATTAGTCATATTACTCAGGTGAGGAGTTTGCTTGAGTTACCAGCTGATTCTAGTTTACGGATATGGACTCGGGATTGTTATATTGGTGTTTGGGATTATGTTGACTGGAGATCCTTATCACTTATTGGTAGCAGTGATTGTTTGAGTGCTATCATGGATTTGATTAGCAGATTACACGGTGTTGTTCTCATTCATAGCAGCTTGCCAGATGCTAGTATTAGTTTTTATACACTGGTGTTGGGAGTTGTGTGCATTTCCAGTCGACCACTCAGGGTGCAGTGGGTTTGTGATGATTCAGGCACATCTGAGGTGTTAGCGTTTACATACGAGTCCCAGGATCGTATTAACATTGATGACATCCAGGAGGATGCAGTGGTTAGTTTTGAGGACTTGGTTTCCTCGGCGGATTCTTTTGGTATGATAGAGTTGGACAGCGATGCTATAGTTTTTGATACTCCGTATGTTGATATGAGCCTTGGAGTTGATTCACAGAGTATGGATGGCAGTACTCCAGAGATCAGTGATTTTGAGTCTACTCCTTTGGACATTGCATTAGAGGAGGATTGTAGGAGACAGTCTAGCCAGCGCCATCATGTGTCTAGTCAGCTGAGAGTTAGGGAGCAAGACATTGCTATCACTTGCCAGCATTTCGATGCTGCTCGTCAGTTGTTAGCAATTTATGGATGGGGTTCTACTAGCGATGAGCAGGGAGGCAGTTACCTTTCCTTGATAGAGATCCACTCTTTGTGGGAGGCTATCCAGATTCTGAGACAGAATTATATGCAGTTGGTAGCTGACAGAGATCATCTTATGAAGTGGGGCAGTACAGCATATGATGCCTTGTTGGTCAAGGAAGGTGAAGTGAGTGAGCTTACTCAGCAGCTCAAGGTGACTTCTGAGTTTCTTGAGAGTACACAATTGGCTTTCGAGGAGTCATAGTTTCATTTGGCTGAGGTGACCATGGAGTTAGAGCGACTTCAGTCTTTACCAGATTCTATACAGTCACAGACCGTGGTGTCTGGTGATCCAAGGATCTCCATGGTCGAGGTTGATAGAGGCAGTGGAGATGAGGATATATCTGTCCTCGATACTAGTATTGGCATGTTTGGTTCGTTTCCAGTGGAGGCAGGTTCAGTTGAGTTGGGTGCTGCAGCTGAGCATTGTGGTATGTTTGACTTGGTGGTGGTCTCTACTACTGATGGCACGGAGACTAGTGATGTTGTACCAGAGATCATGTTTCATGTTGATAAGCCGGTAGTTGGCATGGCTCCTGCTAGTGATACTACTCCCTTGGCGGTGTCTTCGGAGGTAGTAGTTAGTTCTGGCTTGGTTAGTGATTGGTTGCAGTTAGTTTCATCTGGATTGCAATCTGAGCCACTAACTGAGATTGGCGCATTCTATCGACATTACATTGTGAGGTATGCTCATCAGTTTACCTTTGATGACCATGTTGATGAGATGATGTTACGTAGATATAGTTTGGTCCCTAGTGCTTGTCATCAGTTATGGGATGGTTTGACGCCACGGGATGAGAGTTGTGATGTGCATGACATGGTCATAGGTTCTGTGGTTGATATCTTGATAGTGCATGACTTAGAGCAGGAGTTTGGGAGTGATACCTCAGCGGTTGTTGTTATTGATTCTACTCCTTTGGCTATGTCATCTCTTGACTTAGTTGGTGATCAGTCATAGTGGGTTGTATTACCTGTGCATGGTGAAATGTGGATTGAGGTTGGTCCTTTTTATCAGCACTATACTGCGGGGTATGTACATCAGTTAGCATTTGATCCATGTGTTGAGCAGTTGATGGCCGTCAGATTTGGTTTGGGTTCTAGTTCTTGCTATCTATCATGTGATGATTATTCGCCATCAGCGGTACATGGGAGTTATGGTTATGAGACAGTGGTCGGTGATTTGCAGAGTTGTTTTCACTTCAGGAGTTGTACAGTGTGGATTCTCCGTACTTGGTGCAGTTTTATTCGGGAGTGTCCACCGTTGTTGTAGAGTTGGATTGTGTGCTCTACACAGGCCAGTGGGATGTGTTGATGATATTTGCTATGTTGGTAGTTCCAGTTGTCCTCTCTACTTGGGTTCTTATATTTTGAGGGTTTGTTTCTCGTGGGTTCCTGACTCTGGCGGTTGTGATTTTGGAGTTTGGTTGAGTTGTATTTGCTAGTTTGATTATGGATTCCTCTTGATTATATTTCAGAGAATATTGCAGGAGCTTGCGTTGATTGACAGCAGTTTAGATCATGACTACATTTGGGATCCAGGTGGATTGATTGGTTATTTGTATAGCCATTGCTTGGGGACAAGCAATATCAGGAAGGGCAGACTGTCATGTCCCCATTTTGGCTGACATCATTTGGCATGGCAGATTTGCCTATCATCGACTCTCGTAGGCAAATGGTTTGGAGAGAGGGTCATTATGTTGATCATTTGATTGTATATTGTTGACAGAGCCTACATCCAGTTTTGGGCCTACATGCAGTTGTAGTGGAGCCTACGTCCAGAAGTGAGCCTACATCCAGTGTAGTAGAGGCTACGTTCAGTCTTGAGCCTACATTCAGCGTAGTTGGGCCTACTTTCAGTTGTGAGACAAATGGGCCTACATTGTTATAATTTTAAGTTGAGATATGTACTTTATTATTATAATGTTATTTTATTATAAAGTACATTAAAATTGGATGTTTCTAGAAGTTCTAGCAACTTCTCAAGGAAAAGAATAAATAGAGGGCTTGGGGCTTCATTTCTATATGCTTGGATTTGGGATTTCTTCTACTTCATTGTGAAGCAATTTGTAGCCTTGTGGTCTGCAAATACTATTCGATCTTTGGGAACGATCACTCCCCTAGATTGGCCTAACTGAGGTAATGAAATATCTATTGAAGGGTTGCAAGTTTGGAGATGGTACTCAGCCATTTCATTGGTACTTCATAGAGAATTCGTGGTAAGGGTTTGTTTGTGGTTGGAATAAGGGTTTGAATTCACCTATTGCATTGGTGAATCATTAGGTGAAAGATTGAAGACAATATTGCACATTTTCAGACTTTCTATAACAGGGTCTGGAATCAGAATTCTGCTCATAACTCCCTTGATACTTGGAGTTAATTTTCTTGCTTTGGAGAGGACCTAAGTACCTCATTGGCGGTCCCATTGGTGGCAAATTGGGGTGTCAAAACCCTTCCTTGATTTTTATACAGGAGCCGTACCTGTACGGCCTGGTACGACAGGGTTATCTGTGCACAGCTGGGGCAGTTTGTGATCTGTTTTGGCCTCCCTTGCATCGGTCTTCATCAGCATTTATATCAGGGTATAAGGAGCAGCTTCCAGGTGCATTACATGAGTTATTTGTTGATATTATTGAATGCCAAAAATGCATGTAACAGTCATTGATATATAAGTCTGAAACGGTACTGTTCTTGTATCTTTTTGTATTGGAATCAGTCATTGTTGTGGTCTTGAAGTCATTGTTTCTATCAAGTTTCTTGCTATGTAACAGTCCATACATATATTCAGGGAACAGTTACAGTAATCAGACATTGCTATTGGTTTGGTATAGCTAAGAGTGCATTGATAGGACTTTGTGCATGTAAGAAGATTCATATATCTCATGCTTTAGCTCTTGTGTTGTAATCAGTCCTTTGTCTCAGACTTTGATATTGTATTGGATTAATAGATAAGGAGCATAGCAAGGGCGTTGTTCACATGTGATAAGTCAGATATTCCTTTGTCATAAATCAGTGCTCATATGTAATAGTTCGTAACAAGTCATATCTTGCAATCAGAATTAGAGAAGTTCATGATATATTGGTATTGAGTCTTTGCACTGTTGTTTAATTGTATTACATTCCTATATTGGTATTGTTATCTCAATTGCAATTGGATGCCCAAACAATACACATTGAAACTCATCATTGCAAGCAAAACCATTCAGTGCATATCAAGTGTTTGACGAATTGCCACAGTTCAGATTTGAGGGTTTTTAGTGGCCTTTATAGTAAGGGTCATTACAGAACTAAACTCTGATACCAATTATTAGTCCTAACCGCTTACTGAGAGGGGGGGTGAATCAGTAAATCCTATTTCTATTGCAATTCAGCACTTGTTTAATTATTCCTCAAAGATAAGCAGAATGTAAACAATCATTTACAAGCATAAATAGAAACACACAAATCAACACAGGATGTATATGTGGAAACCCTTGGTTAGAAAGAAAAAACCATGGTGAGACAGAGTTAACTTCACTACTGTAGAATGAAGGCGCCATGTTAGGAGCTTACAAGACACTTGTTAGAGTGCTACCCGGTTAAGGGATTTGATAGAAGATCGGTTAAGATGTTAACTCTGTTAGGAGTTGCCTGTTTAAAGGAGTTTCAACATCAGCAAAGATGTTACTCGGTTAAGGGAGTTTTACAAAGAACCGATTAGGGTCCACCCTGATAGAGGGATTTCAATATGCTTTCACACCTTATAAAAGCAATGATCTTAATTGACACTGATTGTCTGATTAGATCATACTTGTTGATCTCTTCCACGGTTCTGCCTGACTGTTGATCTCTTTGCCTCTCACCTCTATGCCTATAGCACTTTCTTCAGAAGGTATCTCTCCTCTGCTCTGTGTATTCAACAACAATCAACAACATTCTTTCTTGCATCCTATAACCTGTATTTATAGAAGAGTTCACTTTAATGAAACTCTTAACTCATAGAACCGCTAGGCTGTAAACTCAACATTAAATCATGCAACTAGCAAAAATCTTTGCGTCCTGATCTGGAGTTTACCTTGAAGACATTCGCAGAAATAAAGTTAACTCCAGTTAAAAAGATAAGTCCAAATCTGAGCGGTGGATACTGCGCATTTTCCGGTTTTATCTCAAATTACTCCGCAGAATCCGGTGCGGATCTTTATGCAGTTTTGACCGGTATAAACTTATACGCAGTTCATCACTATATGCAATGAAAGACTGGTACAATGTTCTTAGTTTGGTCTACCGGTGTATTCCCTCTGTTTAATCTACCGGTGCATACACTTGGTATCTAGTCTACCGGTGCCTTTAAAGTAACTTGAGTGACCGGTGAACCTTTACCGATGGGAATGGTGTTTGACAATTACACTAATGACAACTTAAATTTCTAACATGTAGGCCATGTTATTCCTAACCGGTTATTGAGAGGGGGGGGGTGAATCAGTAAATACTATTTGTATGTTCAATTAAACCTTGTATAAGGATTCTTACAAAATAAACAGAATGTAAATAACCATTTACAAACAAATACTCAGTTCAACACATCATATATACGTGGAAACCCTCGGTTAGAAGGAAAAAACCATGGTGAGTTATAATTTTAGTATTATAACTTTAGTTTTAATGTTTTGATGCTATGATTATAATTTTAAGTATTATAATCATAGCATCAAACATTAAATCTAAAATTATCATAACATCAAGTTCAACTGTTCAAGTATCATTGTTTCAATTAAACTTTCAAGTTCAACTAATGAATTCAAAATGTGTTAATCTTCATCTTCCTCTTCATCTTCATCTTCATCTTCAACATTTGTTGACTCAGCAATAGAGCTAAGGCCAATGGGATCAGCAGCAGCAACAATAGTATTAGCGTCAAAATCTGCAAAATCATCAAGTGCAAGTTGAGAAGTGGAAGCATCCAAGGCCGCAACCTCTGCATTTACATCCCACCTCTTCATGTCCCGTTCTTTGTATTCTTTAGTCTTGTGTGAGAGAAGACATAAGTTGTAATGCACAAATACCAAGTTCTCTGCTCTTTTTTATTGTAATCTATTGCGTTTCATTGAGTGAATGAAAGAATATGTGGTCCAATTTCTTTCCGATGCAGATGAACTAGCAACCTATGAAGACAAGACAAGGTAAGCAATTAAAATAAAATTATAAAAATTACTTGCTAGTCATGAAGATAAAGTAAATTAAAAATATAACTTGTGATATAATTTTTATTGCAAGGGGCTGCAATGTTTGGAATCTTTGGCCATGGAGGTTCCACCAACTATGAGCATCCTTCCTAAACTGATGATGAAGAGCATCATTACTTAGACCTCTTGCATTCACAAACTCTATGAACTCATCCGTAATCATATCTCTCATATCATCATGAGGAAAGAGTCTTTCAAATGCTGCCTTGTATCCATCAGACACTTCTAAATCTCTATAGGGTGGTAGCCTTTCAGGTAGATCAAGATATTGGTTGCTATAATATTTGGGCGTCAATGCACAGGCAAGCAAATGCAGAGGTGTGGTCATTTTGTTCCATCGTTCTAGAATAATTGCTTGCAATTGTTTGAAGAGGGTCTCTTCGGGATCTTGCTCTTTTTCATTTACAATTTGCTTGATCTTCTCAAGCGTTGAGTCTATGCGATCATAGATCTTTCCAAGGCAAGGGCTATCCATGTCAGCGTACCTAAGCATGCTCATAATGGGCTCGGTGAACTTAATGATATATTCCACATGTTCCCACCATATGTCATCCAATATCCTTCTCTTTATTGAAGCTGCCCTCTCACTATTGTTTTGCTTCCATATAGCCCAATTGTTGCTGATTACCATATTGCAAAGTGCCTTTTTTACTTGCACAAGTCGTCTCAAGACGATTAAATTTGATGCATAACAAGTTTCAGCAACTTGTAACATAAATTACAGCAAAAAAATACAACTATTAGATACATGCTTTATAAAAGAATACACATTACACAATTAAAAAAATAAAAATCAGAAATTGTAAGATGCTAATTTTTTTTTCAAATTCACTTACCTTTAGTAACTCCAAACGTGAGAATATTCTGAATATTCCTTGAGTCATGTGATGGTTTGTGATGAACATCTGGATGTCCTCAGCCTCTGCATACACCTCTTTGATCCACCCAATTGTGTGGACTGCACAAGTTGTCCAAAAGATATGCTGATATCGCTCTTCAACCAAAAAACCGACAGCTTTACAATTCTTTGCATTGTCTGTTATGACTTGGACAACATTACTAGCACCCACTTATTCAATGGTAGAGATGAGAATATTAGCAATAAATTGTCCATCTTTTACTTGTCCCTCACAATCCACCGCTTTCAAAAACATTGTCCCTTTAGGGGACACCGCTAGGACATTGATCAAAGGACGGTTTCTAGCATCCTTCCACCCATCTTAAACAATTGTTATCGTTGTCTCGATCCATGAATCCTTTATGGGCTTCAATTGATCATCAATCCACTTGACCTCTTGATCCAACAAGGTGGTTCGTATTCTCTCAAAACTGGGGCCCTCATACCCTCTTGGAGCTTCATTGGCAGTTTTCAACATTTGTCTCCAATATGGAGAGCGAGCAACATTAAAAGACAACCCATTTGCAAACAAGCATCTTCCCACATCAATGTGAGCAATTTCCCGACTTTGATTTTGAAATGCAGTTTATAGTGGTCCCTTTCTTTTGTGTGTAAGGCCAAGGGGTTCTTTATCAAGCTCACGGGTAGTTGTGGTAGTAAAAAAGGGGTGGTCTTCTATCACAACATCTGTGGCGGGTTGTGTGACCATTGCTTTTTTTACTTTTACTTCTATTGCCAATGCCATCAGTTGAATTTTGCCTACGTTCTCTCTCTTCTACTGCCTCATGCTCTTGAATATACTTTAGTACAATTTCATTGGGTACAGCTACACCTCTTTTTCCAGGGCATTTCTTGACTGCTCTACCAGGGTATCCACACAAATGGCCTACTACACGAAAATATGAGCTATTTCTTTCTACATCACAACCCCTACATTTCCATCGGAATGCACCACCTCCAGGAAGGGCTCTTATAATATCAACATGTTTCCACAAAGGAGAATCAGAGTTGGGTTCTATTCTTTGTTCGGTATTGCCTATCGAGGATGAGGTAGATGTCATTGTAGTTCCTTTTCCTATGGGAAAAAAATTCAAATTGTATACATATTCATTATTCAATATAAAACTTAAAACTTTAAAGTTTAAGAGCAAGAGAATGAAAAATTATCGAAAAAATGGCTAATATGAAATATCTTATGGAGAATGAAAGAGAAATGAAGAAACTAAAAAACTTAAACAAAAACAAAAAGCAAATGAAACAATAACTTACCTCTACTCATTGTAAGCTTGCAAAGGTGTACTTATGAGGCACAAACTTTTGAAGAAAGCTCACAAACCAATCTTCCAACTCCTCCTTGCACAATCAAGAACTTGATCTTTTGCTCTTGCTGAAGTCAAATAGCCTACTTGCACACAACAAATGATAATGAGAAGCACAAATTAGCCTTTCATAAAGAACTTTTAGGGTTCCAAACGCAAAAAAAAATTAAAATTTTGCAAATTCCATCACTTCAGTGACGTTTAAGAGGCAAAGTTCGCCCAAGTTCGTTTGGGGTTCACAAATTTTGGTCTTTGTCTGCCCGGGTTCGACCGTCCGGGTCACCAGTTCGAACTGGGTCCGAAACATCGAACCCTGCCCGGACCCACAGGCGAACTGGACCTGGACCACAAACCAGTTCGGAGGGGTCTAGGGCCGAACCCAGTAACTTAGTTGTTAACCTTTCTGCTCTGCTTGGCTGTTGAACCTTTCTACCTTTCACCTCTGTGACCGTAACTTCTCTCAGAAGATATCTCTCTCCTGCTCTGTATTCTCAACAACACTTCTTTTGTGTCCTATAACCTGTATTTATAAGAAATTAATCTTATTAAAACCTAACTCATAGAACCGCCAAGCTGTAAACTCACCCAAAAATCATGCAGTAAAAGCTTTGCGAGATGATCTTGAGTTTACCTTGAAACATCTGCGTAGAATTAGAATTGACTCTTGTTAAAAAGATAACTCTAGTTCTAAACGGTGGATGCTCCGTATAATTCGGGTTTAAATCAGACAGCTCCGCATAATCCAGTGCAGATTATTATGCACTCAATCGGTATCATTCTTATACCCGGTTCATCCCCTATATGCACTATAAGAGCAGTACTGTGTATCTGTTTGGTGTACCGGTACATACTAAGAAGTAAGAGTGGTCTACCAGTGTACCTATACGAGCGGGAATGATGTTTGCATCTAACTTCACCAATGACAACTCAAATTTTCCAACAATCTTCCCCTTTGGCATTGGTGGCTAAACATCACTCTCTGATCATAGTTATTTCCCTGTCCTGTAGACTTCATTTGTGTGTGTGCTTCAACGTTTCTGTCTGTAGACTTCCCCTGTTCTTGTGCTGCCTTCTGCTTTGTAGCTGAATCAACTCTGTATCCTTTTTGGACTTCTTCGTTTCTGATCTTCTCCCCTTTCCCTGATGTCTTCTTCCCCTTTTTGCCGCCATAGGACAAAGGGTTATGCATTACTGACTGGTTTACATCTGTAAATTTGTGAAGATGTCCTTGTACACTTTCTTCGTTGTATGAAGAAAAGGGTTCCATTGACCGGTGACATGTTCTATATTTTTCTATGCTGCTTTTAGAGAGATAATTATGTTCTCCATGTCCTCTACAGTCTTGTAGGCCGGTTCATTGATTAGATTCTTAGCTTTTGTTGCTGTCCGTTGCATTAAATCAAATATTAGTGCCAGAATTAATTGAAATCCAATAAGATCTTGGATTCTCTTGGTTTTCTCTTCGAATGCCTTTCTCAGAATGAGAGCTAGGCTTGTCATTTCTCTGCTGAAATGGGTTGCAGATGTATTCTTTATGTTAAACTGGGAAGACAGAGCTCTTATGTCTTGAGAAGTCTTAGATGACTTCTCTGTGATGTCTTGTACAAAAGTATCAAAATTTGAAGTCCTTGTCATCAGACTTCCTGCAACTTGTAACTGTTGTTGAAGTACCCTTATGTTGGTTGATACTGTTACCTTTATCTCTTCAACCTGTTTGTGGAGAATTTCTATTCTCTTCTTCTCATAGTGATCAATGGCAATTGTCTCCGGATTGGTGACATCTTCTCCTAGTGCTTCCGCCAAAATCTCCAATTGATCAATTACAAGTTCATCTTCATCCATGTCTGCATCGGGTACAGAGTTGTACAGGATGTTCTTTACACTTGTGAGGACCATGTCTTGTTTCCTCTTTGTCAGCTCCTTTAGTTGCCGAGTTGACATTTTTCTTATGTCAACCACAGTCTCGCTAGCCTTGCTCTTCTTGGCTTCTGAGTCTAGTGCAAAGGATAACTTCCTCTTGGATGGGGATGAGCTTGGAACATCTAGCTGTTCCTTTTGCCATGGCCCCTGTACCGATTGTTCTTGCTCAATACGTACAGGTAACTCTTGTTCCTATTCATTTTGCTATTCTTGTTTTTCTTCATTCGCTGGTTTTACCATCTCTTCTGGTATTCTTACCTTTTTTGGTCTTTCTGTACTTCCTCTTTTGGTTGTACTTCTGCTTTTGGTTGTGCATCTTCTTCTAGTTGCAATTGCTCTTTTGGTGCGGCTTCTTGTTCTGGTGGTGGCTCTGAGTGCTATTCCTCTGTTGTATGTAGCTCACCCATACCAATGTCTTCTTCACCAGATGTGTTGTCAGTGGTCATCTTAATCAATGACTCTCCCAGATTCACCTGTTCACCAAATGTGAACTGTTCCTTAGGAATTTCCTGCTCACCGATTGTTGGTTCTTCACGAGTAGTGAATTGAACTGGTGGTTCTTGTACTATTTCAGGTTGATCCTGTGGACCTGTTGCCTTGAGAGCACTGAAATCATATTGTTGCCAGAAATCTAGTGTCTCTTTATAGACTTTGTTCTCATAACCATTTACTATCTTGGCAACCCTATTCTTTGTATCCAGATTCATGGATACTTCCTCCATGAGAAGTTTAATTCTGTCTTCACTGAGACCAAGTTGCACCTGTGACAGTGTCTCCTTACCAATTCTACTATTTGTTCCTAGACCGGTTCTCCATTTGTTCATAAGTCTAGCATTTAGTTCTGGAGCAAACTTTGACCTATAGTCTCTTGAGCTTTTGTTGAAATTCAAGAAGGCTTCTAATAGCTCCACTATCACTGCTTGTTTATCTTCCTCTCCTAGCACACTAAACCATTTAGCTGCATTAGCTACTTCTCCAAAATCCATTACTTCATCTACAATATCATTCACAATCATGGTGCGAGCCTTACCTTTTTCTGGAGAAACAAGAATGGTTGGAGGAGCTGGGTCACCACCTTTGTCGTCAGTGATATCGACGATGACCGGTTCAGTCAATACTTTAGCTTTTACTTTAGCATTATCTCCTAGAGTTCCCTTTCCTTTACTGGTATCTTTTACCAGTGACTCAGTGGTCCTTTGGCATGCTTCTTCTGCCTGTTGTTGGGTTTGAAGAAGCTTAGTCCATGTTGCCACACCTTCCTCGTGAACCTTGTCAACTTCTCCAACAAGCATCTGCCTTACCCTTTTTTCTTAACAGAAAGTTTTGCTTGTGCAATTCTGCTTGTTGAGTGACCTCATCTAGAGTGAGATGATTCTGAACCTCAAGCAGAGCCCTAATCCTTAGCTCCTTTTCTCTTTCAATTGAAGCTTTCCATCTTGCTTCAAGAATTTCTTGGAGATCGTCAGGGACGACCTTATGAAGTTCGGTAGGAGTAAGATTGAACTTGTGAATGCAATAGACTATCGCTTCTTCTATTTTCCTCCAGTCTTCTTCATTTGCCAAATCATACCTCCTTCCTACTAATGCCATACCACCTGAATTCTTTAATGCTGCCACGTATTCTTCAATTGTGGGCTTTCTTGCTCTTAGTGCATCTTCCTTCACCAGTTTAGTAGATTTCCTCTTGTGAGCCAGAGGAGTTGGTTCTTTGGTTTCTATTCCTTCTGTTTCTTCTCCTTGAGTGCTGGTCGCTTGTTGTGCTCTTTTCCTTTGGACTTTCGATTGATCTGCTACCGGTTTCTTCTTCGGTGTAGGGGTCCTCTTGACATAAACATTCTTAATCGGTGCCCTTTTCTTCAGATTCTCCTGAATCTCTTCGAAGGTCCCAAACCGGTAAGCGGACAAGTCCAGATCACAATCTTGTAGGGCATCTGCATATGCCTTTGTTGTTTTTGCAGAGATTTCATACCCCAGTTCTGGAGCATACTCGGTTCGTGGTTCTACTGCCTGAATGATGTAGTGATCGGTGGAGACCATAAAACATACATCGTCTTTGTAGAAGTCAACAATAGTTGACGAAACCCTTTCCCTAGCGTGCATTCTTAGCTGGAATGCCTCAAAGTAGTCAGTTATGACTGTACCGAACTAGTTTCCCAACTGGTTGGCCATATCACTGATCTGGATCATGATTGGTTGATTGGTTCCCCAAGTCACCTTCCCTATTCCCAGAAAGAAGTTAGAATAGTAAAAGTAAAGGCATACCAGTAGGGTTCCATATTTTAGGGATTTCTTCTTGACGATACCGAGCTTCTTCAGATTCTCAAAAATTTGTCCTCGAAGCATTGTGCAAATATCGTATTGGGCGTTGTCATGCATTATCCGGTGTGCGGCATGAATCGCTCCTCCCAGTACGCTATTCAGGTTACTTGATTGATAGATTTTGTAACCTATCACTGCAGATGCGAACCGGACTCCTTCATCTTCAATGTCGTTGACAGTCATTAGCCGACTGTCAAACTTTGATTTCGTCAATTTGGCAACCACGGCATTGGAGATGGTTCTTAGGGTGAGAGGTTCCCCTTTGTCGCTGTGCCCAGTCACTCTATGCAGGTCCTCGGTGATTTGCGTGCAAGCTCCTTTTGCAAGCCAGAAACCAAGTTCATGCACAGGACAGAGAACCAGTCATATCCAGCCCGGTCGGAAAACGGTTGGGTAACAAACTCCATTAATCAGCCCTGAGGACACCAGCTTCACATATTTGTCTTGAAGCTTTCCGTCTGTGCACAACGAGAGGTACTCGCTTTGGATTAAAGTTTCACCCATTTCTTCTTGTTTTGCGTGAATGAAAGCGGTGACATCTTCTGTCATGAGAACTCCATTAGGCACAGATGACAGTGCACCAGACATGTTGTTTTCCCTATTCTAGACTGTCATGATGTCGTAGACAGGTCGGTCGAATTGATTACCTTGAATCAACTTGGTGACATAGGATGATGATGCCATTGTTATTGACCGGTTTACACAGAAAGTAGATTGATCGGTCTTACAGAAGATATCTTATCGATGATCAAAGCACGAGAATATTACTCAAGCATAAGAAATTGTTAATCACAAACCGCAAATTAAAAAAAAATGAGTAATCCTCCTTTTTTTATATAGATTTAGGGCTTAACAGTAATTACCAAATGGTAACTATTTGTTAACGGCTATAGCATTAATTATACCTAACCTTTCTTTCCTTTTTCGCCAAATGGTATTCAGGCTTTTTCTTGTTGAACAAACCCCGGGTGATCAATGCTCACCTATCCAGTTTTTCTTACTAACCTAGTGAGTCTGTTGCTCACCAGTCATACCGGGAACAGTAGACGGGCTACCGGTTCGCTCTAAGCCTTTTAGGCTCAGTTTGCTGAAGAGATATCACCATCAGTAGACGATGATCTTCCCTCTGCCTTCTCAGCGGAGCTCTTTGATTCCTTCTTGAACCAAATCTTCTTGACTTCTTTCTCGGTTTCTTTTCCCTTGTCCTTTTGATTGGGAGACAAGGTCTTCTTCACCGGTTTGACTGATCCTCTCTTTTTGTTCACTAACCGGTTCCTACAATCTTTGGCCAGGTGTCCAACTTTGTTGCAGGTGTAACAGACAATCCCGGTTGCCTTCCATGGATTTACCCTTATTTTGTTAGGTGAATTACACTAGGAGTCATTATGACTATGCATGCCACAGTTGGCACAATTGATTGTGCTCCGGTTGTCATTCCTCTTTGGGAATATTGGTCTTGGTGGGGATCTAAATGCCATTGTTTTGGATCTCCATTCATCAACCTTGTGTCCAAACTTGCTGCATGCGTAGCAATAGCCTTTGAAGCCTCCCCTGCTTCCACTGGACACACTTGTGGGTCGAGACCAACATTCAATGGTCTTGTGGCCATGCTTATAATAGTTTTTGCAGTAACTATTAGTTGGCTTTACCGGCACATTTCTGCAGTTATTTGTTTTATGACCCGGTTTCCCATAGTGGTTGCAAGAAGTGATGAAGGTCTTTTTACCCTTTTGTTCCACCGGTTTCTTCTTTTCCTTCTTGCTTTTCTTGGCTCCAGATGACTCACCGATTTCCTTGGTGTCTGAACCGGTGAACCCAAGTCCCGTGGGATCTTTGTGGTTTCATTGAGCTTTTAATTGTTCATCAAGCTTTACTGAGCTTTCGTTGTATCTTCTAAGGGTTTCATTCCTTTCTTCGAGTTCTTTCATCTGTTCCTTCAGTTGATACAGCTCAATTGCTAGCCTCTTGCATGCATCAT